>LPNX010037738.1:191576-241743 GCA_001517045.1 Pseudotsuga menziesii | reverse complement strand
CCGCCGCCGCCGCCGCCGCCGCCGTCGCCGCCGTCGTCGCCGCCGTCGTCGTCGTCGTCGTCGTCGTCGTCGTCGTCGTCGTCGTCGTCGTCGTCGTCGTCGTCGTCGTCGTCGTCGTCGTCGTCGTCTATATGTATATATTAAAATAAATGTAGTGAAAATATATTTTTAAAATATATGTATATATTAAAATAATAATAATAAAGAAGTGCTAAGTGAATATATAATTCGCAAGATTGTATTTTTTAAAATATATGTATATGCTTGTGTAAGATGTTTTTTTTATATAAATAAAAAAATTAAAATATATTTCTAAAGTTGTAAACAATAGTTGTTTCTTACCATTTTTCTTTATGTTAATTTCATATTTTTAAAAACGAACAACACTTCACTTATGTACTCTATAAATTAATAATTTGTAGTATATATGTAATTTGACTTGTATTATATTTTACAATTTGACTTGTATATTTTTTTTTAGGATTTGACTTATTTGTGTATTATATAATTTGTTTTTCACAAGCGAAATAAAAAATTATATTATAAATAAAAAATTTATATATTTAAAAGTTATGATATGTATGCAAATGGACATATAAAAGGCCACGCTTCATATGTTAACATTTTCATCCATCTTGATATCTAAGTAGATTACATTCATTTCTTGAATCCTTCAAAAATTTTAAATTTTGAATGGAAGAGCTTTTAGGGTTTTATTGTTTTTGGGAGTTAGCTTCCGTGGCTATTTTCTCGATCATCTTGGGTATATGTTTTTATTCCCCTTGGAGTTTTCCTCCCGCGACAAAGGATTAATACTTAACGAAGGTAAATTGTGGGAATCTCAACTTTTTGTTTTTGTTTTTGTTGTTAATGTTTCTTGGAGCGAATGGTGATATGGAAAAAGGGAAATCGAGGCCTATGGGATCAATGTCGAAAGAGGGTTTTAGGATAGGTGGCCATGATGCAGGAGCATCCTTCCCTCCAACAAACTACAAGCTCAATGTTTGATCATACCTAGAAGGGGTCTTCATTTCATGAGTCCTTAAACTATTTTGTAAATAAACCTACGTAAAATATGATTCGAGATGAATGATGAGTCATCACGTGAGTCACTAAGTGGATGAGTGAGTCATTGGGTCAATTGATGAGTCATGTAACAAAGCCCTATCTTATGACAATGAGTCATAGAGTTAGATTTGGAATCTTGTTGTAATTAGGATTTGTTAGGAACAACTTAGGAAATGGTTGAGAGATTTAAGATCTTGATGGGCTGTTATGTGATAAGTCTTTTTATGTATAAATATGTGAGCCTACAAGGAATAGAGGGATATAGAATAGATAGATAGCATAGGGGTAGTAGAGACAAAGTAAATGTGGCTCAAGCAATGCCTATCAAAGATATATCAGGCCTAAACAGATTAGAATGCAGGTTCTAAAACAATTTCATATGTATAGTTTTAGTGTGTGAATGGAACGACTGATTTCGGCATGTCTCTGTGTGTAAATTGTATTATGTGTGAATGTGTGATTTCATAAGCATAGGTATAAATGCTTGATTAAATATCTATTAATAGTTGATAAGCCTGAGAGTGGATTAAGGCTTTTGAGAGTGAGAGAAAACAGAGATCGAATGATTGATTCTCTGATCAATCGAATGAAAATTAGATTTATAATCAGTTGAGACTTCATGAATGAGAGCATGTTCTGGAATAACCATGTTGCAGGGTTATGAGTCAACGATAGATCACTGTAAGGATCAATGATGAACCAAGTTTAAGTACACCTATGTGTGGATGGTCGAGATCGTAGTAGAGCTAGATCTATGACTAAGGATCAATTTCACAAACTTGAGTTATGAACGACATAAAAAATATTTCTGGAAACTTATTGTCCATACGCTTGACGATCATGTGGTGGAGATTGAAGGTTGACAGAAGATCAATGATCAAGGGTCATTTTGCTGGTGAAAGAGTGCGGAGGATAAGAGGGCAGTCGACTTCCGAAATCAGAAGTGATCATTGGAAAAAATAATTAAGATCAACAGACGTGGTTGATCATTGAAATATATCGAAAATCCTTAGTGATTCCACTGGGAAAACTAGCGCGGATAATCAAAATTATGATGTGCATGAAATATTTATAAAATCCACCTTATGATGTTTGAAGTCCACCGTCGATTTAGATTTGGTGGTTGTCAGTCATTTCATAGATCCGACTAGCAAGCAGGTTAATAATATGGATTGTTGCGAAATTTTAAATTGCTATCTACTTCATTCTATTTTCTGCCATTGATTGGAATTGACAGAGATCCAAAGAATGAAGATCATTTTGCTCAGTGTAATAATGTGGATTATAACAATTGAGGTTGGACGCATAATTTTATGAAATTGAGTTCACTGAAAAATTGAAGTCCTCTCTTTGAAAAAGTGTTTCCTGGGATTTGGTCGCATTGGTTAATTTAGCGGTTCTGCTAATTTAGAACCTGACTAAATCATATGAAATTCTATCTAAAGACTATTACAAGGGGAGCATGTCATTAGAGTGGTATCAGAGTGCAATTATCTCTTATAATGAGGTAATAGTCTTTTGGTTTGTTATGATTATAACTAACTGTGGAGAAAAACTACAGATAAAGAATGTGCGGCTTAAATTGATGTTAGCCACATGAGAGTGCAAAAGAAATCCTTTGGAGGGATATGATGCATGAAAAGGATTTGACAAGTACAAGAATGGAGTTATGATTCATGAAAAGAGTTTGAAACTATGCTTCAACAATTGAAGAAGCAGAGGTAAAGAATTTTGGAAATTGTTATTGACTTTGAAGACTGATAATTATGAGTCAGTGTTATGTTCATTCTTGTGCAAGGGATCATAGAAGATATTGACAATAAGGGAATCTGTAAGATTGGAGAGGAGGAGTATAGGCTCCGCAGTAGGTGAAATTGCAAATAGTGGCTATAAACTAGAGACAAGAAGATAAAGTATAGATGAAAAATATTAAGAAGAGAATCTTTGAAGGTACGAGATTATCATTTTATGATAATTGATGATTGATGTTTGTATTTTGACTCTGGTTATATGAATTTATTAAGAAATATTTAATAGAAGCAAAGAACAGAGAAGTTCTTGAGAAGAGGAAATTGATAGAAGCAAGTGGCAGCTAGAAGAGATATATCAAGGATGAATGTATTCTTGATAAATAGTTTGTGAACTCTTAGAGGAAAGAGGAAGTAGTGGTAGAACCCAGAAATCCAACAGAGGTTGGACAAGAGAGGACTAGTGCATGTTCTCAAAAGAGGAGTGGACCTACAGAAGCCAAGAAGAGCAAAGGAGATGCTCAAAAGGTTCTAGTGAGAGGACCATATATACCAAAAGGACAAGCTTAAGAAGAGATATCTTGTTGAGGTATAGCAGTCAAGTATGGAGACTTGTTGAAGGTGAAGTCTTAGTTACAGTCCACAAGTGAACAAGATGAAGTTCACAAAATAGGATAAGGAGAAGGAAAAAATGACTATTGAAGGTCATTGCATGGGTTCAAAGAAAAGCCACAACATAAGAACGAATAAATAGAGCCAAGAAGAATGTAGTAAAGAATTTCTAGAGTTAGCAAGAGACATTTGTGCTTTGAGAAGCCTATGCAAGCAGCTACTGAAGAAGAGAACTAGAGGCATGGTTGGGTCATGAACAGGGAGGTAAGATGGCATTCACTATAGGTGAAGCTACAACAAAATATGTTTGCTGGATTGAAGAAAGAAATCAGAAGAGCTGAGTCTGAGATGGAGGTTTCATATTGTGAACCTGAACAGGGTCCTTTGCTTGAAGGGGATGATGAAACGAATATTGAAGATGATTTTCTGAACTTTGTGATAAATTCAGAACTACTTGAAGAATATCTGGTGGATGAAGAGTCTAATGTTTTTAAATCTAATGACTCGTGTGTGACTACAGGTAATGAAGAACACTTAAATGATGTGTTTATGCAGGTTTATGAATAAATGAAGCATATGATGGATGCTATGAAAAACAAGACCAGAACTAGAGCATTGACAGAGGAAGATGTTCACTATTGTGAACCAGAATATGGAACTATCTTTGAAGATGATGGTGCATAAGTTATACTAGATGAAAGTATCATGGACTCTTGGGAGAGTTCAAATCAACAAAAGGACATGTTGATGAAACAATCAGTTGAATATGATAAGAAGATGAAGGAAGAAAAAGAAATGTGTAAAAAAATTTCTACATGGAAAAATCAGAATTACATTCTCATGAAGGAAAAAGTGGAGCAGTCACCTTGTGCTGTCATGAAGTATGAAGAAAAAGAAGATAAGAGAGCATAACATTATTCAATTGTAACAAGAAATGAAATGGTATCCTATGAAGAATATATGCAGCCTATAGCTCATACTATAGAAGAAATGGATGATGGTGAATGTTTGATGTTATGTTCAGTCCAACACAAAGGAAGGATGCTTGAGATAATATTAACATGGACTTCAGAGTCTCATGTTTTTGAAACTAATTTTTTGGTGTGAATCTTTTTCATTTATTATCACTACAATCCATATATTATCTCTGCATGCTTTTTTTGTCACTTATGCCATTCTCTTTCAAGATATTATACCTTTACCATTGTCGATCCTTCAAGTAGATAATGACACCAACTCCACCCCATTAGGTCCCCCTATCTTTCCACCCTCCATGCAGGGCTTATGTTTCCATCTCACTAGGATTTTCCAATTCCCTATTTGACCATCAACATATTTATTTAGAAAGGGATTTTATCAATCGGTATTCTGTGTGGTCCTTATGGTCCTTTCTTTCAAAACTCTAGCACCTTAATTAAAGACTAATGGAATTCTACTGCAAATTAGAAAGCATGGCCTTCTACAGCACCTTTATACCAAAAAGAAACCACTAAGGTCAACTTATGGTCTACAATGGTATATTTAGCAATTTATATGCTGTCCACTCAACTTTTGCAGGTATTGAATGGAGTGAAGAGACAAAGAAATAAATTTTTCATGATAAAGGAAGACATCTTATTGTCTCAAGAAGGTAATCAGTACCTATAAGAAATTGTTGTTGCAGAGTTGGCTACTGAAGATAAAGAAAATATTTCTAACCTCAGAAAATATAAAGAACAGTTAGAAATGTTAGAAGATTGGTTGATCAATCCAAGGATTGACAAATATGATTGCTTAATTCATGCAAGCATGTAAATTTTCAATGACAACATTGGAGAAGAGAAGAAGAGAAGTCAAGACATTGAATTGTCTTGTAATGATATGATTTTGTTACAACAATCGAGAAGTGGCATACCGTCATAAATTTTTGAAGCATCTTGGAATAGTTTATAGTTGGGGTATGATTGTATATGAGAGGAGAGATCATGAAGATATGAGGATGCAACAAGTAGTGACCAGTAGCAAAAAGGCAAAAGAAAACAAGGGTAAGCAGATGTACCGGCCAAAGGATATAATGGACATGGAAATTAAAGAACTAAGGATGTTGACGGTGAAGATGTCTAAGAGACGGAATGAGTAAATAATGAAGATTTATGTCAGCATATAAAACAGAAAAAATAGTGATGGAAGACAGATGCTAGAAGAAGATTGTAGAAGTAAAGCTAGTGGAGCACTGCAACAGAAAATTTGGAAACCGGGAGAACTAAAGATGATAAAGACAAAACAACATGATGAGATGGATGATCAACTATAGAACAAGTTTTGGGATCCAGGCATATTGAAGATGGAAGGTTATGAACAGGAGGTCATATTTATTTTTTCCCAGGGATTCTGATGCAGGAGCATCCCACTCTACAACAAACTACAAGCTCGATGTTTGATTAGACATAGAAGGGGCCTTCATTTCATGAGTCCTTAAACTATTTTGTAAATAAACCTATGTAAAATACAATTCGAGATGAATGATAAGTCATTACGTGAGTCACTAAGTGGATGAGTGAGTCATTCGTTCAGTTGATGAGTCATGTAACAAATCCCTATCTTATGACAGCGAGTGATAGAGTTAGATTTGGGAGCTTCCTATAATTAGGTTTTGTTAGCGGCAACTTAGGAAATGGTTGAGAAATTTAAGATCTCAATAGGATGTCATGTGATAAGTCTTTTTATGTATAAATATGTGAGCCTACAAGGCATAGAGGGATATAAAATAGAAAGATAGGATAGGGGTAGTAGAGAAAGAGTAAATCTGACTCAAGCAAGGCATATCAAATATATATCAAGCCTAAAAGGATCATAACGCGGGTTCTAAAACAGTTTCGTATGTATAGTTTCATTGTGTGAATGAAATGACCTATTTCGACATATCTGTCTGTGTAAATTGTATTATGTCTGAATGTGTGATTTCATAAGCATAGGTATAAATGCTTGATTAAATATTTGTTAATAGTTGATAATCCTGTGTGTGAATTAGGGATTTTGAGAGTGAGAGAAAATATAGATCGATTGATCGATTCTTTGATGAATCGAATGAAAATTTGATTTATAATCAATTGAGACTTCATGAATTGGAGCATGTTCTAGAATAACCATGTTGCAGGGTTATGAGTCAGCGATCAATCACTGTAAGGATTGATGATGAACCAAATTTAAGTATGTGTAGGCGTGGATGGTTGATATCGTAGTAGAACCAGATCTACGACTAGGAATCAATTTTGCAAATTGGAGTTGTGACTAAGATAAAAAATATTCTTGGAAACTGATTGTCCATACACTTGATGATCGTGTGGTGGATATTGAAGGTTAACAGAAGATCAACGGTTAAGTTTCATTTCACTGGTCAAAGAGTGCGGAGGATAAAATGGAAGCCGACTTGTGAAGTGAGAATTGATCATTGGAAAAAAGATTAAGATCAACATATGTGGTTGATCATTGAAACAGATCGATGGTCCTCAATGATTTTGCTGGGAGAACTAGCGCAGATAATCAAAATTATGATGTACACAAAATATTTATAAAATATGCCTTATGATGTTTGAATTCCAGTGTCAATTTAAATCAGATGATTGCCAGTCATTTCATTTATCCAACTAGTAGGCGGGTTAATAATCCGGATGGTTGCAGAATTTTAAATTGTTATCTACTTTGCTCTATTTTCCACTGCTGATTGGTATTGACAAAGATCTAATGAATGAGGATCATTTTAGTCGGTGTAATATCTCAGAGTATAACAACTGAGGTTGGACATAGAATTTTATGAAATTGAGTTCACCGAAAAGTTGAAGTCTGCTCTTTGAAAAAGTGTTGCATGGGATTTGTTCGGGTTGGTTAATTTAGCGGTTCTGCTAATTTAGAACCTAACTAAATTGTATGACAGTCTATCTAAATACTGTTACAAGGGGAGCCTGGAATTAGGCCCTTTTTTGGGTTCCTATTTCAATATAGTTTAGGCGAGATATTTTTCCTTTTTGAGCCATTTGTGTTCATTTTTTTCTTAATGGCATCATTCTAATTGTGTTTACAGCTAGCAAGAAGTTTTGTATTCCTTCTACGTTTAACTCTCCACCCCGTCCCTTCCTCTCTTGGTAGAACTGTTACTTGTCGGGACTTAGGGATGGACCGCATTGTTTTTTACAGTAACAAGTCCTTGAGGGGGATTGTCATTCTTGTGCTTCTCTTCTCCTAGGAGGAGGGTCCTCCTACAGGTCATACGATGCGTCACCTCCATGGATTTGTCATTACCACAGATAAAGTTGGAAAGTGGAATTCACAAAGATGATGACGAAGGCCTTCAACCTTCTCTCCTCCCATCTAAACATTCGCTCCGAACATTCGGTCCAACCACCTATAGCAATGGTCACCACGTGCTGAGATTATGGAGACAATGAACACGTCCATAGGTTTTGGAGGGACACCCACTGGATAGGAAATTCTACGAACAACTCCCATGGGGGTGTTATATTTTATTAGGACAACAATTCCCTCACCAGCCTCAGGAGTTCCATCTAATGTGATGAACATCCTTGCCTCGGCCTCACTAGTGTCGAAAATATTTTCTAATGTAATGCATGTCCTTACCATGATGGTTGGAGTTCCCCTAGCATGAAAAATTAAGAGCAGTGGAATTCCGAGCTGAGGCTCCCCAACTAAACAGACACCTTGATAAACAAGCTTCTCAAATGAGGCGACCATTATAGAATTTATTTAAGACTCTTATGATTCTCAACAGAATAATATTTAACCATGCTAACCTCTCTTCAACATTCACCTAGTCTATGTCTTCAAATGGCTCTAAAAGTGGTGTTTATAAAGAGCTAGTAGATCGAACTCAAAGATGGCCCCATTAGCACCCTCACACATGCCATCATCGAGTAGCATGATGACATCATGCATGGTCACCTCAGTTTGGGATTCAAATCTTAAGCTGAGATACTAGTCACGCTGCTATTTCTGCTATAGTGCCATACTATCAGCCATGGAAATGACTTCCGGCCTCAACCTTCATCATCCCTCATATGGATCAGGGCATGTGGACTAGAAATCCTGCATCCATCTGCCCTTCCTGAAGACGGTATCAGAATATTCTTGTTCATTGCGTCTCCTGCTTTGTGTGGAAGCCATACTTGTCTTCTATCATTCAATCATTAGGATACCTTTCTGTTTATCATACGCTTGATGCAGTGAACTTTTTAGATTCTAGGGAGTGATCTGTGCCATAGAAATGATATTTTTATCCATAGATCTGCTCCAATGGCATTTGGATATTTGATTTCCTATCATTTTTATCCTTTGTGCACTTACCCCAAAATATCACATCGATAGTAGCTCTTGGGAATGAGCGGATCGTACCCCAAACTGCATCCTTCGTCTTTTTTTCTCGCTCCTGCAACGTTCGATGGTTAGAATCATTCCATCCATTTGATCCAAAATGTCTCCAATCTCCATTATCCACATGTAATAGTTGTGTTACATTTTGTGAATCCTGAAGGTGATTTACTTTGTGTGTGTCTGATTAGTGGAGGTGTTGCGGGTTGTTGATCTTTCCCTAACTCGATCTATGCCATCAAAACTTGCCCCTATTTAACCCATTTCGCAGATTTAGGGATAGGAAACTTCAGGATCACTTTGATTCAGCGGAATTGACCCTCTTCGTTGATCTAGCCTTTGGTCTATCTCGACCCTTGAAAACTGCGGTCGTCTTAACCTGTTCCATGAAAATATAAAAGTGATTTGGGTCATGCATATTACATATGCAAAAACATACTATAATTGTTGATCTAGATCGCCTCCAGATTGCCATCGTTGAGATAATATCTCCTTCCCCATAGATTTGGCCAATCTGTGTATGCCCTTTCTTACGTAATTTAGGACATGATTGCCCTGTCTTCACATATTTTCAAAGCTTAAGAGACGCTATGAGGAGAAATTTGCTAGGAATTTTGGTATTCTCCAAGGTGGATCGCTGCAAAGTTTGGCATTCCTTATCCCTCCAATCATTTAGTGTGGGAAAAAAACAGTGTTAACAGATCGAACCTTCCTTGAGCTAAGTAAGCTCCAATAAGCTAGCTAAAAGATTCTGTGAGCTAACAAGATTTGTAAGCTAAAGCTAAGTTATCCATCTAAATGACTCAATTGGATTAAATGAAACTCTTACTCTGTTTTCCAGATCCTTCAAAGAAAGAACAAAGTCCTTATTCAACTCTACTATCCTCTATGACTTACTATGCTTGATATTTGTTATTTTCCAGTAAGGTAAACAAGCAACTCACTTTATATTTTCTTGTTGTGGTTTTTTTACTTTTGGAAAATTATTGATGAAAACTGTCAAGGATTAGAGTGAAGAAGGAATATCTTGCATGTGGATCATTTCTCCATTTAGAGTGACTTATGAGAATCCTATACATTGGGTATTTTTCCCCGCATTAAGATTCAGTAAGCATTAACATTTTCTTGAAATCATGGTTGTGTAATAATTAATTTATTGACCACCTTACAAATTGGGGTGATATCATATGATATTTGTATAAGATGTACTTTATAATTGTATAAATGGTAACTGAAAGGATATTTCTACTATTTAATTGTGCTACATATTTTAGAATGGGAACATATTAACTTTGATTTTGACTTTTGGTGCAAAGCAAAATTAGTGGATTATGCTCTTGCCTCTCAAAAAATCTAAGAGGGAGAAGGGTTTAAATACATTAAGCAGTGCTTTGAAAATAGCACACTTCATCTCATTGGCCTTTTGAGTGATGGTGGTGTTCATTCATAGTTATATCAGTTGCAGGTATTCTATATCTATAAATGCATTAATATGAGTTGTTTATCTTAGAAAATATTACAAATTTATCCATGTTATGCAATTTTTAACCTTTGTATTTCTCCATAGTGTAGTTGAATTATTTTTATATCACCAGACTGGATTGAGTTGGGTCTAAATATGTTATAATTGTAGAACCCATTGATCTATCGACATAAATTTTAAGATAAGGCTACTCTTACATGGATCCATCAAGAAACCATTAGAAAAGATCCTCGCTCTTATCCATGAATGCTTGAAATTCTAGTTAGATGTTCACTTCTAGAGTATGTGTATGAACTTGAATGCCAACTTTCTCCTGCAAAACATTTATGTATTAGTGTTTTCTTTCTTGAATCAATGTTGCATATGAAACCTTTCAAGTTCATCCAAATGATAAGGTCATATCTATTCAGACTAATTTCTTAGGTCTCTTAAGTTAGAAACAATATTGGGATTATTAGTCTTTTCTTAGAATTACAAATGATGCAATCTTGGTGTTAATATTTCCCCTTTCCCCAATTTTGAAAGGGTTCTAGCTCAATGGTAGAGCTATTGCTTTACAAGCAGGAGGTTGAAGGTTTGAGTCCTTCGTGCCCTAATGATATTGCAATATTGATGTTTTAAATTATGGCTATGAGGGGGGTTCTAAACTGACTTCGTATGTCCCTACGAGGGGGGTTCATAACCACTCCCAAAGTTTTGTAAAGCATTTTAGGGGGGGAGTTTTGAACCGCCTCTATAGGTACCTACTAGGGGGGTTTGGAACTTCCTTTGTAGGTGCCTATGAGGGGGGTTTAAAACCACCCCCATAGTTTTATAATAAATATTTTTAAGGGAGGTTTTGGACTGGCCTCGTAGGTACGTACAAGGGGGTTTTATATTCGCCCTTAAAAGTCACTTTTAGGGACGGTTTTAATCTCTTCCAAAACCACCCCTAAAAGGAAAAAAAATTGACATTGGTGCTATTAGGGGTGGTTTTGTAAAGACCGCCTCCAATGTCAAAACCACCCCGAAAAGTCACTTTAAGGGGTGGTTTTCATTTCTTCCAAAACCGCCTATAAAAGTCAAAACTTTTAGCGTTGTTTCTATTAGGGGTGGTTTTGTAAAGACTGCCTCTGATTCCAAAACCGCCCCAAAAAGTGAATTTTTGGGGGGGTTTAGAACCATCCCCAAAGAAACTTTTTGGTGGGTTTAAAATCATTGCCAAAATTTACTTTTGGGGGCGGTTTGGAATCGCCCCAAAAAGTCACTCTTGGGGGTAGTTTAGAAACGCCCCTAAAAGTCACTTTTGGGGGTGGTTTTGATTTCTTCCAGAACCTCCCGTAAAAGTCAAAACGTTTAGTGTTGGTGCTATTAGGGGCGGCTTTGTAAATACCACCACCAAATCCAAAACCACCTCTAAAAGTGACTTTTGGAGGTGGAAGACAACCGCCTCTAAATGTCAAATTTGTTGTAGTGTGAACTAAATGGAGTTGTATGCAACTGAATGGAACTACATGGAACTGAATGTAACTGCATGCAACTGAAAAGAACTAAATGTAACTGAACAAAACTAAATGTAACTGAACATAACTGAATGTAGTTGAACAAAATTGAATGTAACTAAAAAAAATTGAATGTAACTAAACAGAACTGAATAAAACCAAATGTAACTGAACAGAACTAAATGTAACTGAACATAACTGAATAGAACTAAGTGTATCTGAACAAAATGAAATAGAATTGAATGTAAATGAACATAACTGAATGTAAATAGTGTTTTTCTATTGGTGTCATCTTCAACAACCACTTGCATAAATTGAGGAGTTGATTCCTTAATTAGATGAACTTGTTTTATCTCAACTAAAACTCAATTGATGTCTTATTCATTCGAGTTCACTTGGAGGCATACATGGGAAATTCAATTTTTCTCTCTATCTATTTCTCATATTAATTTTCTTTGCACTATCCATATGTGTTTTAATTAATTCTATGTCATATCATACTCATAATAATTGTTCCAAACCTATGATCATATGTATTACCCTGGGTCATATAGTCACATGCTAAACTAAATCACTCTATGTGTAGCTAATCCCTAAAGGATACTTGTAGCACTCGTTGACCATGATTATCCATACATCACATAGTATATCCTTGAGAATTAATACAACATAAGTCATGTGAACTTAATGCACCATAATTTCCAGGTTCAATGCAACATAAGTCTCAGACCTTAACATAAGGTCATGATATTAACCATAAGATCCTAGTACAAGAATCTCTCTCAAATATGACAATGTCATGTGAATTTAATAAAATATAAGTTCTGAACTTGATACAACACAAGCCTTAAAAATTTATACAATGTAAGGTCATGGAAAAGATATGAATATAATAACAACATAGATTCTAGACTTGATTACAACACAAGTATCAAACCTTAATACAACATAAGGTCATGGAGAATAACCCATGAAGCTATATCCTCAACACTATGTGCAGAATTGTCCTTTCAAGACTATTATACCATCAACTACAAAATCTGGCCTAAGGAATTGGATGAGCATTCTTTAAAAGTCACAAGGAAGAAATTGAAGGGAGATTAACAGGAAGAACATAGAGACCCAAAAGGAAGATCTGAAAAAGATTTCCCAATTACCTTTCTTTCCATGTTAGTAGCATAGTAGGATAATGTGGAGGTCATTAAAAATTATAGTATTATCATGCCATCATTTCAAGAGGTTTTTTAATAAAAGAATGAAATTGTTTTTTGTAATGAAAAAAAAAATTGTTGCTAAAGGTAAGGGTTACTCAAGTTTTATGTTGGTGATTTAGAGATCATTATTGATGAGCATTGTGAAGAGATGGATTCCATTGGTGTAACAATGTTTGATCATAATGTTATCCCACCTTTTGAACTATGAATGGTATAATATAGAGATTCAAGTGTCTTCAATGAGGGTAGTGTTCTTCCAGATGATAGCAATTTATAAGACTTGTATAAAGATGATAGTTCCCATTGGACCCACCATTTAACAAGGAAGTTGAAGGTAAGTGAAAACATGATTATGGAATCCATGATTCAATTTAATGATATGCAAGAATTAGTGGTTCATCGTTATTAGAGAGATGCAGTGACACATGATAGTTTGGGAGGAGGGCCTTCCCTTGCATATTTCCAAGCAATTAGAGAGGCATTGTTCATGATGAAATCTTACTACCTACGTATTCTTTTAAACATAGATAATATCTCATGCTTGATGAGGTGTACTATGGTGTACTCAGGGGAAAGGAAGAGGAATTTAATAGACTTACACATGAGCTTGGGATTATCCAAATTCTTTAAAGAGCACTCAAAGGGAAGTTCAAGAATTAGAGATGCATGTCAAGTAGCTTCATGTGGAGTTGTGTTGGTTACACCCTCCATACTACACTAGAGGAAGTCAGTTGTTTATGGAATCCTTGACGTAGGAGGAGGTTGATGTCACTTATGATTTGAAGGAGGAACTTCGTGTGAGGCTTGAGCATGACAAGAGATCATGCTTGATGAGTTGTACCTTGATGCACTAAGGGGAAAGGAAGAGGAATTTAATAGATGTACACATGAGCTTGGGATTATCCAAATTCTTTGAAGAGCACTCAAAGGGAACTTTAATAATTAGAGACGCATGTCGAGTAGCTTCGTGTGGAGTTGTGTTGGTTACACTCTCCATACTACACTAGAGGAAGTCAATTTTATATGGAATCCTTGACGTAGGAGGATGTTGGTAGCACTTATGATTTGAATGAGGAACCTCATGTGAGGGTTGAGCATGAGGATAGATCAGACTTGCAAGCATTGGTAGAAAGATATGACCTTGAGGTTTTTTATTTTGCACATATTTTTCATTATAGGGATCATGAAATGCCTCTTTTGGAGAGCCCATTGAAGGCACAGGGAAGAGACACAAGTGACATAACTGAACATAATATGTGTGGACTAGCCAACATGGGAGTACATGCATTCATTGATTGGGTGGGAAGGTATATGACATATATGGTTTCACACTAGGATACATGTCCAAATGACAACAGTAGATTGTTGAGTGTAGTAGAACATACATGCTATTGGTTCACATAGGAGGTTACAGTTGAATATGATAGGAAAATAAAGGACCATTGCAATAATTTGGATGGTACAGGGGGCACTTTGGCCATAGCAAAGTCTTTCATGTTTACCATGTGATTAGTGCATCAAAGGATATCTAGATTCTGTTGCGACAGTTCATAGATTTTTTTGCAGGCATTGGGAGTGGTGGATTTCCAATTTGGTTGTGGGATCCTTGCATTATTCAGAGTGATAGATTGATTCAAATTTCGATGATTACTAAAGGGGTTTGGCGTCAGTAGTGGAACCCTAGGATTACATTGTTGGATGTCGAGACAAAGGATACATATGATATGGCTAGGATTGGTTTATTGGAAGGGCATTTTTTGACACTTTTTTGAGCAGTTTCCCAAGTTTGTACAACTTGAGATTTCCTGGAAGATCAAAAGAATCCAAAAGGATTCTTGGGTTAGTGCCTTGCAGAGCAGTGCTAGGAGTAGAGAGTATTTCACAACTATCAGGTTAATGTTGGAACCTAGTGATTTTACCACCTAAAGGATGGTACGCAAGCGATTCTCATGGAGGGACCTTGAGAACATTGCATTGGGACATATGGTGGATCATACTATTTTTAAACAAGACATGTTAGGACATAGGATTCCAGCATGGTTGATATATTCTTTTCCAATTTCAGATCAAATGAGGGAGAGCATGTTGTTAGATTGCATCACAGGTTTACTTGTTGAAATATTGTAACTTCGAAGAATATTCTACATGTATCTTTTGTGGTCCCCGATGGTCCTACCGGGAGAACCACTTGTATTATATTGTACCCCGATGCTTCTAATCGGAAGAACTAATAAGAGTCATGAGGTTGTCCCCTCTAATTGTAAAGGTGGGTCATTAGCACCCTAGTGTGGTTACTTGAGCCTATATGTGTAACTTGAGCCTACATGATTAACTCGAGCCTACATGTCAAATGAGTTAATTCAAGTGAACGGATGAATATAAATAGAGGTGTGGTTTTCCTCATTTGAGACACACACACTCTCACTTGTACAATGCATCAGTGGAGAAGAGAAGTAGCTGGAGAAGGAGGAGGATCAGGCTTTGATCTCCTTGCTGGTTTTATCTTTTATCTTTTTTGGGACATCTATATTGAGGAATATTTTACTGGTTTTTTCTCTTTAGGGTTTTCCCAGGATAAATATTTGTGTTCATTTTGTATGGTTGTGCTTGTCTATCTTTCATTGATCCTGTTTATATGCTTTTGTTATGAAAATCAAATGAAATACTCATGTCTTAGCTAAGCATATGAAAATTTAACATGGTATCAGAGCCACCCTGAAAGAAGACATTATGTAGCTAAAGAAGCTAGGGCTTCTTACTTTTTGGTTTTCTCTCCATAATCGATCAGCAAAAAAAGGCTAGGCTGACTCTCCATTGAGGGCGCATCTTTCTATCGAAGCAGAATTCGATTCCGAGCATTTTCAGTTTTCGGTGCGGGAAATTAGGGCTTCTTGCAGAAGAGGAATTTTTGAGTGAGCCCAGCATAGGATTTCTCTCCTCATCAAAATCGAAGTTTAGAGACCTGGATCAAGATTTTTGGTTGGGTGAAACTCCAGGAAACTCAAACCCTAGTTTGGCCCTGAGCTAGAAAAACCCTAAATACTAAAACTGCTATGTTTTGGTACTTTCGTTATATTCTAATATTGGAAAAGGATCAGGAGCTGAAAATTGCAGAGGCCAAATATAAAATCCTGATGTACATTTTGTCCAAAATTCAGCCTCATTTTCGCTACATTCTTGGAGATATGATCCCTCCAAGTTAGGGTTCCAGCCTCTTCCAGAATTCATCCATAAATACGACACCTGGGGAGAACTACTGTAGATTGGGATACAGATATCCAAATGAAATTCCTGAAGATGTTCCAGAAAACTAACAGATTTTAATTTCTATGGTCTGAATTTCAGAACCAGAAGATGAAACAGTGACACGTGACAGGCCATACAACTTCGCTGTTCTGAACAGTCCTGTAACAGGTCACCTTGGGAAAAGGATCATAAATACAAAGTGGTGAAACCAATTTTGATGAAACTTGTGGTTTTGGATCAAGGACATAATATTTTACCTCAATGCGAAATTTCATACACAAAGGGGCATCAATTGCGGAGATATCATAGAAACAGTGACAGGAAGTTTTGCAGAAGAAATTGGAAAACTAGGGCTTCCTATTCCGGGAGCTTCCCTCCACTGTTTTCAGAAAAGGAGTACATTGGATAGCTCCTTTTGAAGAGATTTATATTTCTATCCAATCGGATATGATATATTCCAAGTTTTTAAAATTAGGGTTTCTCTGACAAGACCTAGATCAGCCAGCTCTGGAAGCAGGACATACACCTCAAATCGATAAGATCTAATCTTTTGCTATTTGCATTTGAGGTTCTCATTTCAAAGTGAAATTTCACATCAGCTTGAAGATAATGTTGGTAAAGTTGACAACTTCCAAGCATGGAAGTATTTGATCTCTCTGAAGAAAATGAATTGGACACCTACATGAGTAGAGAGGTTCTAGTTCCATATGAAGATGAGGCTCAAAGCCTTACACAAGAAGAACTTGATCAAGGCCAAGAAGATAATTATTGATTCAATCACATATCAACTTATGCCACAAGATTTTTCCCTAAAGACACTGAAGATGTTTGATTTCTTGATCAAGCTTTTTGAAGATAAGAACTTAAATCATAAGATGGCTTTGAGAAAACAGTTGAAGAATGTGAAGATCCAGAATGCAGAACAACTTGAAGCGGTAGAAGAAGAAGTATGTAGAAGTGGTGATAGCCACCTTGAATGGCCTCCCAGGATCATGGGATTCATTCATGTAAAGAGTGTATGCCAGAAGTAAGTGATTACATTCAGCTCGAATAATAAGAAGAGAAGAAGAAGATGGGAGAAATTGAAGATCAAGCTCTCACCATTCAAAGAAGATCCCTCAAGCGATGAGGAATATGAAAAACTCAATTCTTGAAGAAACTCTTATTCATCTTATCATTTGGATAAGAAATGATGGTTTCAGGAATGAATAAGATGATAAATCAGAATGATCAAGATGGAGTCTACGCACGAAACAAATAAAAGATAAGTATTCAATTGCCATTTGATTGTATTCAGTTGATGTGTTAGGCATGATAGATTGTTTACATTAATAATACTAATATGCATATGATGGGTAAGTAGCTCATGGAACTATATAACTCTCCATTGCTACTTATCAAACCTATTTGCTGACATATTGGATTAGTGCACAATCTCAATGATGTCATGGTAGAGATGGAAGGCATCTAGAAAGTTTCTGTGAGATATGGATGAATGTTGCATTGGCTAAATAGTTGCATGATGCATAAGAATTTGTCGTTATTCATATGTTTTATGAAATAGTTCTAACCATGCAACTGGTGCATTTGAATTGTAGGAAAGGTCCTGTACAACCTCCTACAAGAAAAGAAGGACGAGACTTGTTCCGAAGAACAAGTGATGACAATTCAATAAACATGAATCTAAAGCTCCCAGGGTTAGAGACACCATGATGGAAGAAAGAGTTTCAGAGAGCCGCAGATCCACCTCGGAGGATGAAGGCCACCATGGGTATGAGAGATAACTCAAGATGAAGAAAAGAATGCTATGAAAGAAGCTATGATCAAAGAATAACAATTGATCATGGGGAATGATGTATACATAACAGGAAGTACATAATATATTCCATATGGATCTACAAGAACAAGTGTACAAAGCAAGGTTCATGATTTTCCTCAGAAAGAATAGACTACGACATGACATACTCTATTGACCAGTATACATCAAGCATAGAACCACCTGTACAGAATGAAGACGGAAGATGATACTCCACTTCAGGGGGAGTGACTATAGAAGATATCTGAGTTTGACATGGTATGACATGATGGACAGCTTCCTGATGGATCGAGACTTTACCAAGATTAAAGTGGGTTCCAACCTTCAAGGTTGAATGCAGAAGACTAGGATATGTTCATGTTTGGGATATAGTACTCAAACCAGAAAACAAGAATGTGGTATCTTCCAAATGGATTTGCAAGATAAATTATGTTGTTGATAGAAGTAAGGAAAGACTTGTGGCTAGAGGTTTCTTTCAGAAAGAGGGAATTAATTCTAAAGAGACACTTACTCCAGAAAGCAAGGTACACTTCCTTCAAAACTATCATGGTAGTTTCTTCCATGGTGAAGTAAAGACAAGCCTTCCTTAATGGTATGATTGAGAAAGAGTTTTACATCGAATAGTCATGAGGATTTGAAGTTGAAGCCAAATGGAATCATGTATGCAAGTTAAAGAAGGCCCTCTATGGCATGAAGCAAGCTCCCATAGCTTGGTATGGAAGAATAGATAGTTTCTTGTAGAGCATGGGATTTACCAAGAGTAAAGCTGATCCTAACCTTTATCTCAAGGTTGTAGAAGATGAACTTGTCATATTGTTATTATATGTGGATGACTTATCCTTGACAGGAAATGAGAAACAGGTCATGGAAAGCAAGAAGAAACTAGCAGAAGAATTTGAGATGAAAGACCTTGAGTTAATGAATTATTTCCTAGGTCTGGAAGTATGGAAAAGTTCAAAAGGAATCTTTCTCAACTAGGGAAAGTATGCGGTAGAGATATTGAAGAGATTCAATATGTTGGAATGCAAAGTCATGGCCACACCCATGGACTCCAACCGAAAGATGTTAGCTGACGACTCATCAGAGTTAGTGGATATGACTCATTATAGACAGATCATTGGGTCATTGATGTACTTAACAAATACCAGACTAGACATTTGTTTTACTGTGAACACCTTAAGTCAATATCTTGTTCAACCAAGATGGGTTCACCTAGTAACTGCAAAACATGTGATGAGATATTTGAAAGGGACTATAGACTTTGGTTTATATTATGATGGTATCCATGAGTATAGATTGTATGTCTACATAGATGTAGATTGGGCTAGAAGTATCTCAGATAGGAAAAGCACATCACGTAGATGCTTTTGTTTGGGGTCTGCTATGAGTTCATGGTTTAGCAGGAAACAGTATAGTGTTTCTCATAGCATGGCTGAAGCAAAATACATAGCAGATTGCTCTACTAAGTTGTGAAGCCATATGGCTTCAAAAGCTGATATCAGGTCTCTTTGAACTGAAGATGGATACTACATTGATTCTATGTGATAATGAGAGTTGTGATAACAGAGAACCCTGTGTTCCGTCGTAACACATAGAAATCTGGTATTTCTACATTCAAGATAAAGATGTAGATGATGATGTTTCAGTACTTACATACTGTATATACAGATGATGGTGATTCAGTATATTGAATATATAGATGACTATGATTTCAGTGTTCCCATACTGAAGATATAGATGATGTTTCAGTATTTACATACCGTAGATGCAGATGATGGTGACCTGATGATGCTTTCAGTACTCACATACTAGAGATATAGATGGTGATAGTTCAGTATTCACATACTGAAAATGTAGATGAATATGGTTTAGATGATGATGCGCTGACAAAGCCTCTGTCTTGGGTAAAGTTTGAACACTTTCGAGACAATCTTGGTGTGGTCCAAAAGGACCTTCCCTGAAAGGGGGAGTAGTGATGTTGCAGTGGGATTATATCATCCCTGGGAACTTGTCCTAAAGTGATCTGGAGACCTCAGTATTTGAGAATGAAGAGGGATTGTATCATCTTGGGACATATGTCCAAAAGTGACCTGGAGACCTCGGTCTTCGAGAATGAAGAAGGATTGTATCATCCCAGGACATATGTCCAGAAGTGATCCAGTGACTTCGGTCATCGAGAATGTGGTAGGATTGTATCATCCTTGAACTTTAGTTCAGAATGGATCCGGTGTAACTTCGTTCATCGTGAATGTGGTAGGATTGTATCATCCTTGAACTTTGGTTCAGAACGGATCCGGTGAACTTCGGTCATCGAGAAGGTGGTAGGATTGTATCATCCTTGGACTTTGGCTCAGAAGGGATCTAGTGAACTTTGGTCATCAAGAAGGTGGTAGGATTGTATCATCCTTGAACTTCAGTTCAGAATGGATCCGGTGACTTCAGTACTTGAGAACGTGTGTTGATCCCGTAATTTCTAGAGGAAGGATTGTTTGAGTTCCACATCTGTGTTGATCCCATAATTCTGAAAGGAAGGATTGTTAGTAACTTCGTAAAGACCTAAATCCCATAATTCCGAAAGGAAGGATCATTGAATTGATCCTATAATTCCAATAGGAAGGATTGTTTGAGTTCCACTGATGTGTTGATCCCGTAATTCCAATAGGAAGGATTGTATGAGTTCCAAAAATGTGTTGATCCCATAATTCCA
This sequence comes from Pseudotsuga menziesii, assembly GCA_001517045.1. Lineage (NCBI taxonomy): Eukaryota > Viridiplantae > Streptophyta > Pinopsida > Pinales > Pinaceae > Pseudotsuga > Pseudotsuga menziesii. Next base: position 221,007 of record LPNX010037738.1, on the reverse strand, counting down.
AAAGGAAGGATCGTTAGTAACTCTGTAAAGACCTAAATCCCATAATTCCAAAAGGAAGGATTGTTAGTAACTCCGTAAAGACCTAAATCCCCTAATTTCGAAAGGAAGGATCATTGGTAGCTCCATAAATACTTGATCTCGTAATTCCAACAAGAAGTATTGTCTGAGCTCCACAGATGTGTTGATCCCGTAATTCCAATAGGAAGGATTGTCTGAGTTCCACAAATGTGTTGATCCCGTAATTCCGAAAGGAAGGATCGTTAGTAACTCTGTAAAGACCTAAATCCCGTAATTCCAAAAGGAAGGATCATTAGTAGCTCCATAAAGACTTGATCCTGTAATTCCGAAAGGAAGGATCGTCTAAGCTCCATAGATGTGTTGATCCCATAATTCTGAAAGGAAGGATCATTAGTAACTTTGTAAAGACCTAAATCCCGTAATTTCGATAGGAAGGATCGTTTGAGTACCACAGACATGTTGATCCCATAATTCCGAAAGGAAGGATCATGTTGATGATGATGATGTTGATGTTTTGATGATGTTGATGTCTTGATGATATTTTGATGTTTTGATGATGTTGATGTTTTGATCATAATGATGTTTTGATGATGATGATGTTTTCATGATGATGATGTTTTTATGATGATGATGACGTACTGATCGAAAGATTAGTGTATGATGATGATGATGTATTGATCGAAAGACCAGAGTATGATGATGATTACAATGTACTGATCGAAAGATCAGAGTGTGATGATGATGATGTACTGATCAAAAGATCAGGGCATGATGATCAGAGTATGATGATGATGATGTACTGATCAAAGTATGACGATGATGATGTACTAATCAAAAGATCAGAGTATGATGATGATAACGTACTGATCAAATGATCAGTATGTGATGATAATGACGTACTGATCAAAAGATCAGAATATCATGATGATGATGCTGTTTGAGATTTGAAGTATGATTATGGTGCTGATCACAATGTTACCGATCAGGTTGTTGATCGAAAGGACAAAATGTTGAAGAATTTGTTGCTGATCGAAAGATCAAAGTACTGAAGATGTTGTTGATTGAAATGTTGAAGATGTTGTTGTTGATCAAAAGATCAAAGTGCTGAAGATGTTGCTGATCGAAATGTTTAAGATTTTGTTGCTGATTGAAATGTTTAAGATGTTGTTGCTGATTGAAAGATCAAAGTGCTGAATATGTTGTTGTTCGAAAGGTCAAAGTGCTGAAGAAGTTGCTGAAGGTGTTGCTGATCAAAAGGTCAAAGCGTTGAAGATGTTGTTGATCAAAAGGTCAAAAGATGTTGATGTTGATCAAAGAGTTGCTGTCGTTAAAAATTAAAGACGAAGACTATATGATGTTGAAAAGCTTCCAATGATTTATAGATGTGTTACCCTGATGATGTTGATGATGTCCTCTCCTACTATTGTTGTTGTTGGTGTAGAATACCCTTCTTGTTAAGGGGGAGTGTTGAAATATTGTAACTTCGAAAAATATTCTATATGTATCTTTTGTGGTCCCCGATGGTCCTATCGGGAGAACCACTTGTATTATATTGTACCCCGATGCTTCTAATCGGAAGAACTAATAAGAGTCATGAGGTTGTCCCCTCTAATTGTAAAGGTGGGTCATTAGCACCCCAATGTGGTTACTTGAGCCTACATGTGTAACTCGAGCCTACATGATTAACTCGAGCCTACATGTCGAATGAGTTAATTCAAGTGAACAGATGAATATAAATAGAAATGTGGTGTTCCTCATTTGAGACACACACACTCTCACTTGTGTAGCGCATTAGTGGAGAAGATAAGTACCTGGAGAAGGAGGAGGATTAGGCTTTGATCTCCTTGCTAGTTTTATCTTTTATCTTTTTTGGGACATCTATATTGAGGAAGCTTTTGCTGGGTTTTTCCCTTTAGGATTTTCCCAGGATAAATCTTTGTGTTCCTTTTGTATGGTTGTGATTGTCTATCTTTCAGTGATCCTGTTTATATGCTTTTTTTATGAAAATGAAATGAAATACTGATGTCTTAGCTAAGCATATGAAAATTTAACATTACCTAGGGTGTAGAACATAGGTTGTAGGTATGCAATGATTGACTAGTTCACACACTTCCCATTGATTTATTCATAGTATGGGGAAACTTTTAGGATTATTTATCCTCCCTTGTCCAATTTGGTCATATGTCTAAATCAAGAGTCATGTCTAAATCGGGAGTCCTTCCATTCTATTTTTAGTCACTAGCACCATTGGGTCCGCTTGGCCTAATTAGGGAAAATGTTCCAGTTACTAAAGTGTGGGGAACACTAATTGAGGCCTACTTCCACTGATTTCACTTGCATGCATCAGTTTAGGAGCCTCCTAGATCAATCCATACAAATTAGGAGCCATTGGGAGTGCCGATACCAACCAAGGTAAATTGATTTGAGTTGGTGACTAGTCAATCTCAGTTAGGAGTCAGTTACATTCAGTTCTAGTCCTCTACATTCATTTAGTGCTAGCTTTGCATAGCTTCATGCAGGAGAGGCGCATTTCTTACCTACCATAGTTAGTTAGGCTTAGTTAACACTGGATTAGACACTTGAGTTGTGATTTAGAACTCCGATAATGATTTGGACAAAGTCAGTTAACCATTCAGTCAAGTAGAGTCAAACCAATTCAAGTTTCCTCACATAGGATTCGAATTGCATGATGTTATTTAGCCATTGTACTTCATTGTAATTATTATCTAATTACTTTTTTATTAATGAAATAATTCATATTTACAAGCCATCTTTGAAATGTTTCATTCTTCAATTGCTGAGTAAATTGTGTGATATATCTTGTGAGTTGTGTGTTTTTCCATAGATCTATGTGCTCAATTTCATATGGTATCAGAGTCTCAATGGAGAAGGAACTTCTCCTCCTCATATCTCCTATTGTATCAAATTTTTTTTGAGCAAATTTGCTCCTTCCAGTACTGCACCACAAGCAGAGAATTTACCACTTAATATCCCAAGTAAAGGAATTGTTGATCAATCTTGCTTGATCAACTATGCTGGGTGTGATGAAAATTCCAAAAGTGAAAACTATCGACCTTATTTTGTTTGTTTGATTGTGTGATTTATAGGTTTATTTGTCTCCTTCATTAAATTCGCTATAAGAAGCTCAATCTTCTTCACTACATTCACTACAACAACTCAATCCTCTTCTTTGCATTCTATATGGCTCCTCCAATGGATCAGCTCACTTCCTTCAACTACCACTAGTGGAAGGAGGACATGGAGACACAACTTCACTCCAAGAATCTCTTTGAATCACAATGGATATATATGCAGAGCCAATTCTTAATCATGACAAATAAAAGTACTGGAATAGGATTGATGGAGCCTATGGATGCTTGTGCCTCTCAATTTCTTGAGATATTCTCTTCCACATCAAGGGATTGAAGACTCCCAAGGAAATTTGGGATAAGCTTGCTTCCTTATTTGACAAACAGGATGAGATGAGGGTCCATCAGCTAGAGAATGAGCTGATCTCTCTTCATCCACCCAACTTTGAAACACTGAATGAATTCTTCACAAAATTCAAGAAGCTGATATTCCAATTGAAGCTTTGCAAGTTTGAGAAGGAGGATGATCAACTTATCCTCGCCATTCTCTCAAAAATTAGTGCAGACTACTCAGTATTTGTATCAAATTTTCAATCAGTGAATCTCACTACTCCAAATTTGAGGATGCCCACTCTTGATGCTTTCATTGAATCTCTCACTTATGAGCATGACAAGTTGATCCAAATGGGGATCATTTGATCTTCATGAGATCAAGCATTGGTTGCAGGAGGACCTAAGGTAGTGAATGATAAAGGGAAGAAAAAGGATGAGTCTCCTATGAAGAAATAGTAGTCAAATGAGTCTTTAGGTTTGAAGAGAAGAAATAAGAATGGAAAAGGAAAGACCCTTTCCTCCTACCATGGAAGGGGCTTTCATACAAAAAGCTCTTGTATGAGAAGAAAAATTGATGAAATGAATATTCTTCTGAAGAAACATAACATTGCTACACCTACTCGCACAAGGAAGGATAACCATGGAGAAGAAACTGAAGAATATGAAGAGACATGCCATGCACTGAAGGCTAGATGCTCAATAACACATGCCTTCCTCATTGATTTTGGAGCTTCCAATCATATGGTTGCATCCAAAGAATCATTCTCTTCTTTGCAGTATTTTGATGGTCCTAGTATTCATATGGGAAATAACAGTAAAGTTTAAATGAAGGGGAAGGGCTCTATCAAGCTTGAACATGGAAAGTTCAAATATGTCCTTTATGTTCCCTACCTAGCTACAAACCTGTTATCTATATACCATATGACTCATACTAGCTCTCCAAAGTGAGTCATATTTGGTCTTGACTCAATGGATATCACATATATCTCTACTGGGAACATCATAGCGAAGGGTGTTGCAAATCATGCCTCCAAGGCATATGAGTTCTCACACTTCATGCCATTTTCAGAACCAATGCACTCTCAGTAGCCACTTGCAAGGGAAGGTAAAAACATTTCATCTACTTATTTTGCAGTTTACACTAGTATTGTAGATCTAGTTGTATCAGTTTATGAGATTGAGATTCAAGGTGATTTAGACCCAGATCTATTCCTTACTTCCAAACTGGAAGCTAGGAATATGACTGGAAAACCACCTAACACTCAGAAGGGAAATACCCTTTCTCTATGTCATGCAATCTTACCTCCTTCAGAGAGATAAAATAGACTCCCTGTAAGATGCTACATGGAAAGGGCTCAGTCTCACTACATTTAGAAGAATAAAGATGATCATACACCTCTTCATCCAGAAAGAGACAACGGTTACATTCCTCCTTCCTTCCATCATCATTTTGGGAGAAGATGGAGAAGTCTACATGTTAGGCCCCAGGATAATTTTGCATAAAACATCATGCATGTTGCTTTGCTACATCACAGATATTGCAACAACACATTTTCAAGTTTTTCAAACTTGAATCCTAATTCTATCTGCTTAGTTAGAGGGGGGGCTTTTTTCCCATGTGGTTTTTTCCCTAGCTCCTTGTATTGAGAAGTTACTTTACTTTACTTGATGTAATGGGTGACCTATGGTCTTATTCACTAGGGCCCACATATTTTCCAAGTTAGCATTCAGGGGGGGTGTTAGGATTATTAATCCTCCCTTGTTCAATTTGGTCATATGTCTAAATCAGGAGTCATGTCTGAATCGGGAGTCCTTCCAGTATATTTTTAGTCACTAGCACCATTGGGTCCACTTGGAATAATTGGGGCACATGTTCTAGTTACTAAAGTGTGGGGAACACTAATTGAGGCCTACTGCCACTGATTGCACTTGCATGCATCAGTTTGGGAGCCTCTTAGATCAATCCCTACAGATTAGGAGCCATTGGGAGTGCCAATACCAACCAAGTTCAGTTGAGTTTATTTGGTGACTATTCAAGCTCAGTTAGGAGTCAGTTACATTCAGTTCTAGTCCTCTACATTTCATTAGCGCTAGGTTTTCATCGCTACATGCAGGAGAGGTGCATTTGTCACCTACCATAGTCAGTTAGGCTTAATTAACACTGAATTAGACACTTGATTTGTGATTTAGAAATGCAATGAAATTCAATAATGATTTAGACAAGGTCAGTTAACCATTCAGTCAAGTAGAGTCAAACCTATTCGAATTTCCTCACATAGGATTCGAATTGCATGAGGCTATTTAGCCATTGTAATTACTTGTAATTATTATCTAATTAATTTTTGATTAATGAAAACATTCACAGTTGCAAGCCATCTTTGCACTGTTTCATTCTTCAATTGCTGAGTAAATTGTGTGATATATATTTTGAGTTTTGTGTTTGTCCACAAATATATGTGCTCAATTTAATAGAAACACAGGTGACAAATCCATCCATTGGGGAGATGTTTCAAGTCATTAAGCATCTCACAATAATTTCCAGTGACTGGGACAGACTTACTTTTTTCATATTTGAGGTCAAGTATGGAAGTGGATTTACAAGAAGTGACTTCACTGGGATTCCTAGGCATGCCACTATCCATCGTGGTAGGGGCATACCTTACAGATATTTCATCTTGGATTTCTAGGATAGGAGGATGCATACAAGGCATGAAAATTAGATGGTTATAATATGAGTGGCACATCATCAACATGGTGGCCCTATTCTAATATTAGCTTGGGACCTTGGGATTATAGTATACAGAAATTCAATAGTTAATATGGAAGTGAGAGCCAACGTTTTCTCTCATGTGACATGTTTCCTAGTAGAGCAGTTCTTTGATGGGTTGATCAAATTGTTGTAGTATCAAGTTTCTCTTCATATCGGTAGTAGTCTAAATATTTCATATGTCATTACCTTGCGAGACCAGGTATCGAGTGGAGGATGCTTCACCTTTTTCTGATTGGTTTGGGACCTGTTGATTCCTGGAAAATACCATGCACCAAGAAATAGGGATTCTCCCTGGTGAACAATCCCAATTAGATCAGACACCGTTTGGTGTGGGTAATACATCTGGTTCACAGTTCTGGATACCGTAGATTAAGTTCTTTAATATTTTACTGGTTACGGCCTAGTACACCATTTATATATTTTCTTGTTTAGGGATCAAATGCAAATACTTAAGATAAATGCAGGTCTATTTTAGATCTAAAACTAAACTATTCTATCCCCTTTCAGGGAGCAAAATTAGAGTTTAGAGTAATATACTGTAAATGCTCATAAATGTATAACAAATAGTCGTACCAACACAATAATCACATTAACAACAGAAATAATGCCAGAGATAGATCTAATATGATTAAACCATTAATTAACCTGACATACACAAATATTTATACAAACATCATACATTCATGACCAAGGAAGTAGTTCCAGGAGGTTAGAACAATCTCGCTATATGATGTATAGAAGCAAGAAGATGTAGTTCTATAGTATGCATTCCATACATTCATATTAAATCTATGTGCATGTCCTTTGTTCCAGGAAAATGATCCTTTTTATTAGCAAAGAGGTAGCTCTTTGACAACAATAGTGCATAATTATTTCACTAGGAAAAAGTCCTTTCTCGGTGCTATGCACCTCTTATTTATAGTGTTATGGGATCTTAAGGTTAACCTCGAAGCATAGCCAAATTCAGTTACAAAAATACTAATAAAATATGATCTGGAAGATTCACCATGATCACAAAAATAAATCGACCAAATACACAAGAATGCACATGGTGGATTAGTTTGGGAAATTTAACTACAAAGATTTAGAATCGCTTTCTGAAAATGGAAGTTAGAACCTCTCCAACTAGTCCGCAATGGTTTTCTTTTTCATTGCATCGTGATACAACACAATCCCCTACAGTCGAAGATGAAGACTATATCTTCATCTTGACCAGCCACTGATGTAGCCTTTAGCCAATTTCACAATCGCCTATCCTCTTGGTGAACCATAGTACTTGTAACATAAATAAATACCATGAGAGGTATATATGATCTGGGAACCACATCATTCCTATAATTTCAACATGATGATATGCATGTATTAATAAACAAAAAATAGATAATGCCAATGCCTTGTTATGCCTACAAATTTATTAGTTTAGCCTTTGGGAGGAAAATTTCTCAATTTCCCCAATGATTCACAGTAAAAAACCAAACATAAGATGAATGGCTCTAATTAAATCAAAGATGGATTGGGTCTAATCTAAACCATTAGATCCTACAACCTTGCTAGCTCCCTTCTGCCCATTTCTGGCCGTTGATTTGGGCTGGGTGATCCTGGACCGTCGATCTATGCAAAAAAAGGAAATTGGGAAGACAACTTTCTGGAAAATTAAACTTTAAGTTTCTCGACTCCACCCTTCCACACTTTGGAAATCAGAAATCAAAACGCCATCCTTTTTAGAATTAAACTTTTAAATTTTCTCTTCCACATTTCTGCCTCCGCATTTTTGCTTCTGCCTTTTCGTTTCCTCATTTTCTGCACTTTGGAAAACGAAAAGTGAACTTGCCAATGTTTTAGAATTTAAACTCAATCCTTTCGGTTTCACCTTTTGCAGAAAGCATAAATCAAAAGTCGGATCTTCCATTTTTTATGAAGTTTAAACTTTAGCTTTCCGAACTGTGCATTTCCGTTTCTGCCTTTATGCTTCCTCTTTTCTGCTTCCTTCTGCACCGTTGATCTATGCGGACTCATCCTTATCCATCAAATCATGAATCCCAGAAGAAGAAAGAAGAACTCTAACTTCTTAGAAATGAAACTTGACCTTTTTCGATTCCGCTCTTCTGCTTTCTCCTTTTGTGGAAAGTGAAAATCGAAAGTCATATTTTCCAATTGTTTTACGAAATTGAACTTAAGTTTTCCTCCTTTGCACTTCTGCTTCCGCTTTTTGATTTCCATGACAACCTTTCCACATCGTCAATCTTATGTGGGGCGATTATGGATCGTTGGATCTGAGACTGCAGAAGTTGGAAGGTAGAACTCTAACTTTTCATTACCAAAACCTGCATCTTACCACCTCCAACTTTCCGCTTTAGGCCTTCGAAAAGAGAAAATTGGAAGTTAGATTTTCCCAATTTTTTTTTGAGGTTTACACTCTAAATTTCTTCTTCCTCCTTTGTCTTTTCCACCCTTCCGAGCCATTATTTTGTGTGGATACTTTCAAGATCTTTGAATCTTGAACTGCGGAAAGTGGAAGTCAAATTTGTAACTTTTCCATAAGAGAACTTAATTTTTTCGACTTCGTCCTTCTGCTCCCACCTTTATTTGGCCATCAGATATTGAATGGAACGATTCTCAACTATTGATCTTAAATTAGAGCATTTTTTCTGCCACATGCTTGTTTCTTGGTCATGCCTACATAACTTTTTAACAAGAAACACACTTCATGCTTAGGGAAAAAACCTTTTTCTCGAGGTTTTAGGGAAGACTAAGTATGCAGGGAGTCTTAGCCAAGCTGGAAAACAAGGGAAAGAGTGCTTTCAAAAATAAAAATGTAAGAAGGGGCCCCAAAATGCAATTTTTTTGGGGGGAAGCAGTTGCGGTAGCAACAATTGGCGACTAGTTGGTGAACATAGATCTCTGAGAAAACTTCTTTGAATAACAAGATTTCCATATGGTACTGCACTGTGAATGTTCAATGATTATTTAACTGTATTTCCCGAGACTTTAAACTAGATTTAGTCAGGGGTGTAAATTTCAAGCATCACATTTATACCATTTATTTGGGAGTAGGGTAACCAGGAGTTTAGTGTCTTGATAACTCTCCTTGGGCCGGAGTATGAAGTTCGTTTTACCCCATGTCTTTAATTTGCCATCAGATAAGATTCCATAGGATCATACCAGAGTAAGACAGATGTATTTGTTTGTTCGTCATTCCCATGCTATAAGAATTATTTTGATGATTTCTTTATGTCTGAAAAAGTCTTCTGGATATTCCTTGATTGCTTCTTTCATTTTAAGAGCTTGATACAGGTTCGTCCATCCACAATGTCCTTTTGTGTGAGTGACAAATTTTTTTTCTTATCATGCTCACAAGTAGAGAAGAATCTTGCTGATATTTGCTGTTTCGACAGCACTTTTGTTCTGATGATTTATTTCTTCAGCATCGTTTCTTTAATTGAAGACTGAATATTTCAGAAAATGAGTTTTCAATCTAAGACTTTTGGCTCCCTTTTATTTATTTATTTGTAAAAATGGGATGATTTTGAATACCATACATTCATCAGACCTACTTCCTTTCCATGGGTCCATCATGATATGCTTCCTGAGACAAGTATTAATGTGACAGTGGATGAAACCCCAATATAGTAATCCAAACCTGATGAGTCTTGGTTATTTCACAGGGGTTATAATGATTCAAATGTGAGTTTGAAGACTAGCTTCCCTTTCTATCATCTATCAACAATTAAAGAATATCATTATGATCAAACCTTATCATCTTCTGTTTCCCATAGGTCATTCCTAACATCCAAAGATCTCAACTTTAATCATATGGATATACTTCCAAGCACCAAAAATTGAGTTGGTTTATTAAAAGAAAACAAACTAAGGCTATGAAATAAGATGAAACAAACATGAAAGTAAACCTAAGTAAACAAAAAAAATAAACAACAAGTTTATTTATGTACAAAGGGTTCATAGGACTCTAAGTAAAGTAATGTTTGAGACAAAGGCCATTTACAAGAAGAATATCTTTCCTTCCTTGTAAATATTACAATTTGTAAGTTGCAGTGCCTAACTTTTTAGTGACTAGGTAAGGGTCAATCCATAAATGTTGGAACTTCATGTGTTTTCCCTTTTCTGCGTGAGGATCATCTCATTTCAAAACTAGGTATCCTACATCAAATTTTCTTGTACAATATTTTCTCTTGTCGAAATTATCTTTATCCTTTTGCTGTTGTTCCTCTAGTTTTAACAAAGTGTCAAGTCATGCTTGTAAATCCTCACTATTGGAACCTCTTAAGGATTGAGCTAACTGCAAAGATGGGAGAAAAATGCTTGAGGGAAACAAATAGTCTTTTCCATATACTAGAGTATAGGGAGACACTTCTAAGGAATTCTTTCGAGTGACCATATCTTCCCACAATGCATTTGGATGGGATGAGTGCCAATTTCTCTGATTTTCAATAACAATTTTCTTCAATATTTGGATAAGGTTCTTATTTTTTGATTCGCTAAACCATTTCCACGAGGATAGTAATTATTTGAGTAATGCAAATTAATTCCCTTTACATAAGCAAACTCAATTATTTTAACAGATGAGAAATAAGATGCATTATCAAAAACAAGGGAAATTGGAACTCCAAACCTTGTCATAATGTTCTCTTGTAGGAAGTCAATGATATCATCTTCGTTCACTTTGCGCAATGGAATATCCTCCACCCATCGTGTGAAATAATTAGTATATGGAAGGATATATTGATTTTGTAATGAAGAATTCAGATTTATTTCCCCAATAACATCTATGCCCCATTGTCCAGACGACTCTGAAATTGTAATAGGTTGTAATGGTTCCGCTGCTTTTTCCAACTTTCCACCACTCCTCTGACATACATCACACTTTCTTGCATGGTCATGGGAATATTTAAACAAAATTTCCCATTAATATCCAAACCTAAGTATCTTGTGCCATGGTATCCCCAAAATAATGTCCTGCTACTCATCCATCATGTAATTCTTTGACTATTTTGGAGGCCTCCCCTCTTTCCAGACATCTGAGCAAAACTCCATCATAATTTTTTCTGAAAAGAACCCCATCCATTATTTGATATGGGGATGAATTCAACCGAAGTGCTATTCTCTGCTTGGATCTCCAATGCTCCAGTAGATATCCTTGTTGAAGATAGTACACCAAATATCTGTACCAATATTCAAGAGCAGTGAAGATAGGGCATACATCAATCAAGTTCACTTCAGCTTCATTCTCCCAATCAAGATCTTTCTCAGTTTGGTTATCTGCTATCAAATTGCATAACCATTGACCTTTGATGATGGTGGTTGGCTAGAATTCTAGGTCATACTCCTAAAGGGTAGTCACCCAATTCCCTCTTTGCTCACCCAATTCTTTCTGCATAAAAAGAGTGCTAACAACTGGGTGAGGAACTACAACTTTCGTTTTGTTTTTTATAATATAATTTCTGAACTATTTTACTTCCTTGAAGACTGCATATGCATGTTTGTCCACGGCTAGGTAATTTAATTCATCCCCTTCTAAACCATGGTACTCATGAATGATATTGGGTATTCATCTCCCAATTCCCCTTTCTGCATAAGCACTGCCGGGAGAGAGTTTTTTGAATCAAAGGTATATAAAATAAATTCCATTTCAAAGTTTGGACTCTTGAAGGAAGATGCCTGAGCTATTGTTGCTTTGATATCTTTAAAGGAAACTTTCTCAATTTTAGTCCACTTGAACTGTACACTCTGCTTCACCATTTGCTGCAGAGGTTTCACAATTTGAGAAAAATCAGGCACAAACATGTGAACAAAATTTATTATGCCCATAAACGATTGCATAGCTTTTCGATTATGGGGCATGGGAATCTGAGCTATAGCCTCAACTCTCTCTTGATCTATTGAGATTCCTTTCTTTGAGATGATGTGTCCCAACTATTTTCCCTCAAAGATTGCAAAGATGCTTTTCTTTGGGTTTAGAGATATACCATATTTTCTACAGTAATCAAAAATATGTTTCAAGTGGAAAACATAGTCTTCCCTTCTCTTGGAGAAAATTGTTACATCATCCAAGTACACTACGACACAGTGGCCACTTAAACCTCTGAATGCAATGTCCATGGCCCTCTGAAATATGGATTCGACGTTCATGAGGCAAAAAGGAATTCTTCTATAAGTGAATTCCCCCCACCTCATATGAAATGTTGTATTTAATCGATCTTGCTCAACCACTATCACTTGATTATACCCTGAAAATCCATCTAACGGGGAGGACATTTTTGAGCCTAAAACCACCTGTAAAATCTATTCCATTGGTGGAACCAAATAGTCATCTTTCTTTGATGCTCTATTTAAATTCCTAAATTCAATGCACAACCTTATCTCCCTTGATGTTTTCCTCATCGGGACTAGATTGGACACCCATTCTGAATGTTGAACCTTGAAAATGATCTTTCTATTTAGTAACTTCTTTACTTCATTGTAGATTAGAGGTTCTAATTTTGGGTGCATCTTTCTAAGTTGTTTCTGAAACAATTTTGCTCTTGTTTTGATGGGAATTACATGTTGGATGATGTAAGTGTCATAAGTCTTTAGATATTCATATGTCCAGGAGAAGATGTCCTTGTATTTCTGAAACAACTTGATAAATCTACACCTTTCTCCAAGGGAGAAACATTTACCCAAATTGACATAATTGGGTTCAAATTCTGATCCCAGGTTGAATAGCTCATTCTACGTTGATGAACTGTTCGTCTTCACATTGGTTGTTTTTTGGAATTTACTTTACAAATCAAACATCCCTTCGAGGGTTCTTACTGCTTTAGGCATGAAATTTCCCTAAACTGCATCTTCATTTTGTAAACCTAACAAATGTTCTTCTTCATATATTATGGATTCTTTAAAATATTCTTCATTCATCAAAAAATTGATAATCTGCTCATCATCATCAAATACCCTCAGATTTGTAGCATTGTCAGGTATTGATGGCCTGAAAATAAATTCAATAGAACATTTGTTATTAGTTGGTATTAATATAGATGCAGAAGTAGCTAACAAATCAGCTGCAACGTTCTGCAGTCTAGGTACTAAATTTATATTGAAAGCATTGAAGTGCATAATCAAATTACATACCTCAGACTAGTATCCTTTAAGATGCGGAGATAAACAATGAACGATGTTACTTACTTGTTTGGAAACTATCTCAGAATCACCAAAAACTTTTAAAATTTTAACTTTAAGTTCCATAGATTTCTTCATGCCTATAACTAGAGCTTCATACTCAACACAGGGGATTCACTTGTTTACCAATATCCTATCACGTTAGTTCATATTGTGGGTTTTTAAATTATAAAAAATCGAACCAATATATTGCAGTTATTTGGGGNGTGGGTAGGGTGGTTTATAAGGATTGAGGTATAAAAAGGGGTGGGGAGGAGGTTTTAAGTATTGGGAGGGGGTTTCAACAAAAAGAGTTTGGGTCAATATTTCCCGAAATTAAGGGTATTCTTCAATATCCCATGATCGCATGTGCTATGTGAGAGGTTCACTAAGTGAAGTCTCGGTGATACTCAACAATATTATTTGTGAACTCTAACCCCAGTCTACATGAGAGAAAATGTTTATTCTTGTCTGGATCAATCAGGATGCAACCTACCCTTGATCCATCTTGGGTTTTAGAACCATCAAAATACAGAAACCAAAATCTATCATCTAACTCTAGCTGGTTAGTATAATCTCCTACGTTAGTCACTAAGTTAACTATATTACAATCAATATGATTAGTCCGTGAGAATTGAAGGATATTAGACTGTGTGTTTAATTTATAACTAGATTCTTTAGCCTTGTAGTTCCATGGTTTGAGTTCCAAATAGTAATTTTCCAAGATTGAAGAAGAGAAGTTTACTGGTTCATTCTTCCCCTCTAACTGAGTTACATTATACTTCATGTATGGCTCTCTCAGTATTTTAATTTGGTTTTGAACATTGTTGAATGGCAACCACATGTGAGACAAGTTAGTTGCAAAGTAACCATTTAGTTTCGTTGACGAGTCCCTACTCAAAATTAATCCATATGCTTTTGGTATATTCACTACCATAATATCTATAAACTGACAAACCTTGGGATCTGCAGACAAATGAATCAAAACATCTCTCATTCTCCCTATGACTTTAACAATAGATCAATCTAGTTGAATTATTCTAGATGGGGATGGTATGGGTTGGCCATTAATCCTTTTACATACTGAGAGTGGCATGACATTTGATGAATCCCCAGATTATACTAAACAATTGTGTACATTATGATTAAAAATATCAAAAGATAACAAAAAAGGTAAAGTCTGGGATTTAGACTCTCCCCCAATGATTTCTTCATTTACTTTGTCATGAATTCTATGGCTTCAGGGATACTGCTAGGTTGTGGATTAAAAGCTTCTAGAAGTTTCTTCCTTTGCTGAGGAAAATTACACAGTTCAAATAGAGAAATGTTTTCCTTTGTTTTCTTAATGTCTTATACGATGTCATACCCCATGCCCTGTTATTTAGTAGTCTTTGTTTTATTTTCCAAAGTCTCCATAGCTTTATTAATTGTCATGTTCATTGGTTTGTTAACTAATGAGACCGTCTCTTTTATATTTGTTGGATTAGGCTTAGGTGCTGTTTGATTTGTATTGATAATTTTCTTCATTTTTTCTCTAAACTTATTTATTTTAGGCCATAGCAGACTCTTATCAACTACTGGGCCTTTACTTCTCATCGTGACATTGATTGATGATGTTAGAATTTCCTCAATAGATTCATATTCACTGAGCCCCACAGTAGGTGCCCAATCCCACAAAACCATAGTGGTTTCTTCGTTTTTTTGTTATGGCTCATTAGTTTGAGCTTTCTCTTCTTCAGGATCTGATAACTCGGTATCTAATAACTGATTCATTACTAGAGTCATTGAATTAACCCACTGCGGACAACTCTTTTCAGAATGAGGTTCTTGGTCAAAAGTATGTAAGTTATCCATGCTCACCTCATTAAAATTTAAAACAAAATAATTATGCACAGGTGGTTGGATTGTCCAATGTATTCACTTTTTTTGTAATAAGGATTGAATGGATTTCTATATGAACTAGTATCCTACCCTTTTCCATGTCTACTATTTTGTTTGGTAATTTCTGCACCATCTTCACCACACTTTCCAGTTCATTAGAGTGTTCATCTTTGGGCTTAGTTAACAACAAAGGCCTTTTGCTTGTTGTATGTTTCAATTCAAGTTCTGGAGTATGATTTGCTATACTATCTAAATATGCCTCTACTTTCTTTGCCTCTTCATAGTTTTCTACCGGTGTGACTTTAACAAACCTTTTTACAAGCATTGCTATTGATGGATCAAGAGCTGTAGTGTAATATTCTATTAGATATTCATCAACTAGTTTCATTGTAGCACTGAAGTTATTCAATAGAGTGGTGAATCTTTGATTAAAGTATTAAACCTTTTATTTCTTTTCCATCCTCATATATAGAAATTCTTTCATGAGAGTGGCTATAGTTTTCTCGTTGCCGAATTTACCTAAGAATGCCTTTACAAAACCATCCCAATTTACTATTGAAATAGCCTGCAAACTCAAGTACCATGAAGATGCTTTAGGTTCAAAAGTATATTGAAAAAGTCTGAAAACCACATCATCATGGTCAACATTTAAGAGATCCAAATCCAGATAAAAATTTTGTAAGTGATCTTTAGCAGAAACACCCTTTCCAGGATCAAATTTCGGTAACACCTTTTCTGGGTTCTTAGGAAAATCATGCAATGGAGCAACCAGGTTAAGTGGCGTTCTTGCTCCCCATGCATGTTGATTAAAAAAAACTATGATTTGAGAGGGAGACTGTGGTGGAGATTGACTAAACACAAAATTTGCAGGGGATTCTAGATCTAATTGATGAAGAGGATGAACAATTTCTTAGATTGATAGATCTATCAATTCTTCCAAAATTTCCATAAGAATTGAATCCGTAGTGTATGAGGGAACTTTATTGTAATATTGCCTTCTAGGTAAAGTAGGAATAGATTTTAACCCCCAAATTTTCTTAACGTAGGATCTTGTATGTCTCATAAACATATCTACTTCTTTAAATGGGGCAACAAACAAACGTTTTGATTCTTCTTCCCCAGAACCTGTATGTTCTTGTTCTTGTAATTCAGGAAAGATATTTTCAGGGAAAGTATTTTCTAAGGTTGTTCCAATGTAATATTCTATGAAAATTGGATTTCCTCTACTGGCCATGTGCTGGCTCAGGCCCTCCTTCTAGCGCCAAAACTGTTGATTCCTAGAAAATCCCAGGTACCAAGCAGTAGGGATTCTCCCCGGTAAACGATCCTAATTAGATCAGACACCGTTTGGTGTGGGGAATCTATCTAGTTCATGGTTCTAGATACCATATGTAACACCCCAATTTTGACCCCGTTTGCATTAAATGTATATGATGTATATATTGTAATTAATCTTGCTGTGGAGCTAAAGGAAAAAGCCCCACCATCAATTTAACATTTTATGTTCTGGTGATTAAAATTGTTGCCAATGGTATATTCATGCTAGCTGACACATTATAATTCTGGCATCATGTAAATATGCATTTTAATTAAAATACCCACAACTAGCTATGTCTATCCAACAAATAATGAGATGGGGGCATGATTTTCCTAAGGATAAGGAGGGGGAAAAGGGGGAAAATACAAATGTCAAAGGGTGAACCCATGAAATAGTCAACTACCTTTCTTGTCCCATTCAACCAATCATTTAATTCTACTAGAAATTGGTTGAAGTAGTTATTGCATGGGGAGGGGAAGAGTATGGGTAGGAAATTCGAATTTGGGGAAAATCAATTTTGACTTTTGGGGCAAGTAATCACCAAAAATGAATGCCATTCTGCCATACATCCATGTTCTTCATTTTGATCACATAGGGGAAGCTTGGGAGCTGTTTTGACCTCCACGATTTTGCTTGCTGCATGTTTCCTTCACGATTTCGGCTCCTGGGAGTTTTTATCATCATCATTCATCCATGTTGGGTGTTGTATGTGTGTTTTTACCTCACGTGGACAGTCGTTCTTCATTCTCCTCAGGCTAAGAATTTCATTTTGGGTGATGATCTGTGGTTGGGTTTCTTCCCCAACGTTTTATTACATTTATCCACCGTTTGCCAAGCTGAAAATCGATTTTAGCTCCTGGTGTTATTTTACCCACTTACCATTTTCTGATTTTAGCTTCTAGGACGTTTTTTCCATGCCTAGCACTGTAATTATTGTGTATTGTATTAATTTTTGGCCACGTTAGGGCCAAGACATCCCTGGGATACGATTTGCTGCTAGTAGGTTTTTTTCACCCACCTTGGTAATTGATTTTGTTGCCGAATCGTTTTCCTCAACCCAGAAGTTGTGTATATTGCTGTGTATGCCTTTGTACTGTGGTCTGTGTTGAATTGGGAGTGGAGATGGGGCTTGACCAGCTTGATAAATCTAGTGCATAAGGAACCTCACTGAGAGATCTTGAGGTCCGATTGTTCCTTACTGCACATCCTGAATAGTAGTGGAAGGGAATGCATACCTAGAGGGACTGTACAATAGAGAAGAGGATGATTCCTTGTGTTGGGTGTGTGCATGTTGAAAAATCCAAGTCAGATTTTGCGTAGGTGTCCATGGCTCTATGGTTGATCTCACTAGCTTATCAAACAAGCCTTTCCATCCCCTTGGCAATCTGATAAACCCAAACATAGCTTTAGCTTGACTGAGTTTTGACATATCTTTGGCTATGTGTGAGTCTGCTAGTTTCCTTTTCCTTGGGGAATCATGCCCATCTCGGGGGTGGTAGTGTTGCTGAGAGATTAAGGAACACACTAGCCTATGTTGGGTGGAATTTTGTAGAGACATAACTGGTTGCGAGATGAGCTTCTTCATAAGATAAGTATTCTTGTCTATTTCATCTCTGCAATTGTATTTGTTGTTTAATGAAAATGATGAACATGCTAAATTCTTGAATGGAATGTAGTTGCTTTTGCTGTATAAATAATTATGCATATATACAGGTTTTGGTTCAAAGCATTTCAATTTTTATTCTGTGTATGTTCATGGGGCTAGTTTCCTGGGTAGATAGCATTACGGTATCATCCTCTTTGCTGGTTGAAGGGTTGGGGACATTACACCATCGATTCAATTCTTTAATATTTTATTGGTTACGACTCAGTCCATCGTTTATATATTTTCTTGTTTAAGGATGAAATGTAGATGCCTGAGCTAAATGCAAGTCTAATCTAGATCTAAAACTAAGCTATTCTATCCCCTTTAAGGGAGAAAAATTAGTGTTCAAAGTAATACACTGTAAATGCTCATAAAGGTATAACAAATAACTGTACCAACACCATAATCACATTCACAGCAGAAAGAATACCAAAGATAGCTCTAATATGATTAAACCATTAATTACCCTATCATTCACAGACATTTATACAGACATCAGGCATTCATGACCAAGGAAGTAGTTCCAGGAGGTTAGAACAATCTCATTACATGATGTACAGAAGCAAGAAGAAGTAGTTCTACATTATGCATTCCACACATTTCAATTAAATATCTGCGCATGCACATTGTTCCAAAAAAATGGTCCTTTTCATTAGCAAAGAGGTAGATTTTTTATAACAATAGTCGAGAATTCTTTCACCAATAAAAAGTCCTTTCTTGGTGCTTTGCACGTCTTATTTATAGTGTTATGGGCTCCTTAGGTTAACCTCGAAACAAATCCAAATTCAGTTACAAAAATCCTAACAAAATCCAATCTTCCAGATTCGTCAGAATCACAAACACAAATCGGCCAAACACACTAGAACACGCATGGTGGATTAGTTTGGGAAATTTAACAGCAAGGATTCAGGCTCGCTTGCTGAAAATGGCAGTTAGAACCTCTCCAACCAGTGTGCAACGATTTTCTTCATCATTGCATCGTCATATAATGAAATCTCCTACAACTGTTGATCAAGACTATATCTTTATTTGGACCATCCACTGATGTATCCTTTAGCTGATTTCACAATCGCCTATCCTCCTAGTGAACTATAGTACCTGTAACATAAAGAAACAATATGAGAGGTGTATCTTATCTGGGAACCACCAGCATTCCTAGAATTTCAACATGATGATATGCATATATTAATAAATAGAAAACAGATAATGGCCAATGCCCTGTTATGTCGAAATTTTTTATTAGTTTAGGATTTGGGGTGATCTTGGACCGTCGATCTATGCAGAAAATGGAAATCAAAAATTCAAATTTCTTAGATATTGAAATTTACTTTTTTCGACTTCGCACTTTTGCACTTCGGAAACCAGAACATAGAATGTCATCCTTTTCGGACTTAAACTTTTAACTTTCCACTTCCGCACTTCCGCCTCTGCATTTCCGCTTCCGCCTTTTTGTTTTCTTCTTTTCCTCACTTCCGAAATTAGAAATCAAACTTCCCAATGTTTCAAAATCTAAGTTCAATCCTTCCGCTTCTACCTTTTATGGAAAGAAGAAATTAGAAGTCGGATCTTCTAGTTTTTACAAAGTTTAAGCTTTAGCTTTCTCAACTATGTATTTCTACTTTCGCCTTTCTACTTCTGATTTTCTGCTTCCTTCTATACCATTGAGTTGTGTGGACTCATCCTTAGCCTTGAGATCAAAGATCACGGAAAATGGAAAGTGAAACTCTATCTTCTTACAAATAAAACTTGACCTTTTTCGCTTCCTCTCTTTTGCTTCCACCTTTTGTGAAGAGCGGAAATTGGAAGTCAGATTTTCCAATTTTTTTATGAAATTGAACTTAAGATTTCTACCTCTACACTTCCGCTTCCACCTTTTGCAGAAAGTGGAACTCGAAATTCGGATTTTCCAATTGTTTTACAAAATTGAACTTAATCTTTACACCTCTGCACTTCTGCTTCTGGTTTTGGATTTTCATGACAACCTTTCCGCATCGTCGATCTTATGCAGGGCAATTCTAGATTGTTGGATATGAGACTGCGAAATTCAGGAGGATGAACTCTAACATTTCATTGCCAAAACCTGCATCTTTTTGCCTCCGACTTTTCGCTTCTGCACTTCGTAAAGCGAAAATTGAAAGTCGGATTTTCCAATTTCTTTTCGAGGTTTAAAGTCTAACTTTCTTCCTGTGCCTTTCTATTTTCCACCCTTCCGAGCCGTTAATTTGTGTGTAAACTTTCAGGACCGTCAGATCTTGAATTGCGGAAAGAGGAAGTCAGATTTGTTACTTTTTCCATAAGCGAACTTAGCTTTTTCGACTCCTCCCTTCCACTCCCACCTTTCTTTGGCCGTTGGATCTTGAACGGAGCGATTCTCAGCTGTTGATATTAAATCAGATCGGATTTTCTTCTACAGGTCTGTTTCTTGGTCGTGTCTAAGTAACATTTTTACCAGAAACACACTTCGGGCTTAGGGAAAAAAACCTTTTGCTCAAGGTTTTAGGGAAGACTAATTATGTAGGGAGGCTTAGCTGAGTTGGGCAACAAGGGCAAGAGTGCTTTCAAAAACAAAAATGTAAGGAGGGGCCCCAAAAAGTTAAAAAAAATGGGGAAGCAATTGCGGTAGCGATAGGACCCTAATATCATTTTTAGTCTTAGTATGATTCAATTTTTGCAATATCAGGGTGATGGAATTTCTTGACGACAAGCAATGTTTGGGAAGGGAGGACTGTAATGTCCCCATTTAAGATACCCCTATTATACAGTCAGATGTGTCTTTACTAGAAGTAAAATTAGGATAATAGTGATATCAAGCGATTTGGACGAGTTATACAAGCTCATCATAGTCCATGGACCCTTATTCATCATTAGGATCATTCCTGTATAGTCTGTTCAAGGTTCTGTTGCATTTAAGTGATTCTCATAAATTGGGAGAATTATTTGGCATAAGGTAATTAATGGCATTAAAGGTGTTATTTGGGGAATTTTATTTGAAGGAACACTTTAGTGTGATAGCTCATTGGCTAGTAAGAAAAAATTTAAATGACAAAAGGGAAAAAACGGGGAATTAAATTAATAATTTAAAGGCACCGTGCCATAGTGACTTTAAAAAGTGTTGTTGAGAAATTAATTCGTAAGTGACTATTTCAAAAATTCACTTTATTAGTTAAATGGGTGGAAAAGGGTAAAATTAGCCTAAAGGGGTCAATATAAAAATAAAAGGATTAAAAGGTAATTTTTCTTTAAAACATCATTTCATATTTAATAAATGAGAAAATTGGAAAAATAAACGGAAGTCTAAGGGTCACCACAGCCAAAGAGGAAATATAAAAAGAGAAAAGTTAATTCTTGGTTCATTCTTGTCATTTTTTTCATTTTCTAAAATTGAGAGCTCTTGAGCTTAGCTTATGTTGGACGAAGCCCTAGGAGAAGAATAGTTTTAGTGGCCAGACAAATCCACCCTAGCTATCTATCTATAGGAGAAATCACTCAGATTTCTTATGAGATTTCATTAAAGAAGAATGGGTGTTGATTTGGAAGGAGTATTATTCATTTAAGATATTCAAAGTGTTAGATATCATTTTTGATGAGACGTTGAAAACTCAAGGAGACTATTACCATCATTTATGAATTGTGGACTGAGATAAAGAGGTCATACTCTATTCTACAACAACTTCAACAACTTCCTGACATTTTATCCATTTCCACAATATGTACTCTTTAATAAGGGGGACGCACCATCAGTTCTGGATGGTATTCAGCCCAGTTGGGTCACGTTATTCTATTCTAGGCATTATTCTATCAAATCTGGAAGATATAACTCGCTGTTGGGTCGTACCTTGTTACTTCTGGGAAGTATTGTTACTCTAGATTGAGGAAAGAAGGAATTTTGGCAGTATTTACTCGTTGAATGGTCGTACACTATTGCGTATTACATTTTGGAAGTTTAAAGGGGTTTATATTTCTATGTTTGATGGTTGTTCAATACTAATAATAAGTTAGTAATAGTTTACTAGTGTTTCATTGATGTTCCAAGTTGTTATGGTCATTTTTACAATTGTAGCCTTTCTATATGTTAAATGCACCAGTAAATCTTTTGGGTATCAAACTGTTTGACGAAATATATACACCAATAAAATCATTTAAATGTAGTACCAAAGAGTACCTACAGTCTGCAGTAGGAACTGTTTGATGAAACTCATGAACCATAAATAGCCACATAACAACAAAAGCTCGGTCACATCGTGGGTATTTGTGGTCTCTCTACGGGCGTTGTTACCTCTTGCTAAGTATACTGCCATATTCAGGGGAATCGTGACACCCACGGAGGTTGTTTCTTGTGGTGATAAGGGATTTGTAAGTGCATCAGTATACATTGCCAAACATTCACTAAACTATAATCCCAAAGTGGTGTACCTTTAGACTATTTACTGTTGTACAACTCGAGTCACTCATAGGTAAGATCTATAATGTATTTCCTTATGGTTTGGGCATAGATTATCTTTGTTATGGTATACAATAGATCATTGTCACTTATAGAATATTCCACTATGTTAAAACTACCATAGTTGTCTATTGTTGCTTATTTATCATGTTGCGGACCATATCCATAATGGTTTTGTTTTTCCTCTCCATGACACCATTTTACTGAGGTGTATAACATGTTGTAAATTGCTTGTGTATTCCATGAGACATGCACAAATTTAGAAAATAATTTGACACATATTCACTACTTTTGCTTGTCCTTAAAATCTTGATGCAATATCCACTTTGCTTCTCCACAAGTGCCTTCAACTGTTGAAAACATCCAAATGCATCAGACTTATGTTTCAAAAAATAAACCTAAGTTTTTCTTGTGAAAACATCAATGAATGTGAGAAAATGATTGCATCCTCCTATGGATTATGTTTGCATTGGACCACAAGCAAACATAATCCATAGCATCCTCCTATTAAAATCTTGATGCAATATCCACTTTGCTTCTCCAGAAGTGCCTTCAACTATTGAAAACATCCAAATACATCAGACTTATGTTTCAAAAAATAAACCTAAGTTTTTCTTGTGAAATCACCAATGAATGTGAGAAAAACCACACATCTCAAAGTGCACAATTTTAAGTATACCATAAAATTCAAATGTCCAAATCCAAAATCCCACAACTAGGATTCATCCTGCACATTTGATTGAAATGTTGCTTGTATTTCTGCAGTTTTCTTCCTTTGAGTAGGGCTTGTTTGCTTATTTACTTTATTCCTTGAATGCATCTCCTCAATCTCTATTGTGTGTTTAATTTGAACTCATATATCTAGAGTGGAAAAAAAATGTAAATTTCTATTCATATGATTACTACAACTTGAATCTAAATTCCATATATCATATGGAATTTCTTGGGCAACATTACATTCAACTTGGGATGCACATACATATAAAAACACTATGATGGTTAAAGTGACTAGTTTGACCTTGCTTTTGTGGTCATGTTGTTTAGTCATGCATTCATACACAAAATGCCCATATTTCTTGCAATAATAACATTATATTTTTTATTTATCAAATATTTGGCCACTTGGCTAACTGGAATTTTGATTTTGACCTCTACCAACAATATTTGTAGGCATGCTGCTACTTCCTCCTCTAGAAAAGCTTCTTCCTCTACCTCTATGATTGTATCTCCCCCTTCCTCTTCTATGGCTTATGGAAGAATGTGTTGTAAGTGCACCTTCAAATGATGTATTTTATCTATTTATTCTATGTTCATGATTGATGAGAGAGGCTTGCAACTCATCAATGGTAAAATTGCTTGTTTTCTTCCAAGGTCACAACTAAAGATCCAAATTTTGGGGGAAGACTCTTAAGCACCTTCTCAAGACCCCTTTTGTCATCTATAAATTCTCCATGGGATTTGATTTCAGTTATCATAACAATAACTTGAATATGAAATGATTATAGTGGATATGTATCTTTCATTGAAAGAGATTCAAAATCTCTCCTAAAAATCTGCGATTTAGTAGTTTTTAACTTCTCCAAACCTTGATAGATAGTTTGTAGTGTATCTCATGCCTCCTTCGTTGTCTTTGTTGCTACATCTCTTGAGAGTATGTTTTCATGCATTGCTTGATGTATGCAAAAAGAGGATTTTCCATCTTTCTTCTTTTGTTCCTTTCAAAATATCCTTCTCATCTTATGTAAGAGCATTGTATGCTCACTGGTTTGTTGGTTCCACATAGCCATTACCTTCATAGTTATGGACCAATATTCATAATTCTTATCTGAAAAAATTGGAGTTTATAGACTTTCTTGTAAAACGAAGTTGTTGCTGTTCTTAAACCAAACTCTCATAACTAGCTCTTATAACTAAGCTTTGATACCAAATCAAGAAAAAAAAGGGAGAAAACTGCATAGTTTACTACATCAAATTTAACCTTTTTTTTGTCTTTTTTTCTATCTCTAATTTACTAATTACTCTGAAGCATTCGCTATAACACAAAATGCTTTACTTTGAAGTGATTTTTGCAATAAAAAACACTTTAATAATTAATTTATAAATAATTAATCTACTTCTTCATAACTAAAATATCTTCAGTGCCCAAACATGAAAGTAAATACTTTTTATGAACCCAAAACAATCTCAAATTTGTATGCTAAAATTTAAATTTCTTACACAACTTTTCACTCACAGAAAAGTGAACTCACAGAAAACAAGAGAGAAAGGTAGTTGTTTCTTTATAAAAGAAAGAACAATGTATTTTATTTTCTTTATAAAAGAAACATAAAGCAAAAGAGTAAGACATTTTATCTTCTTTATAAAAGAAACAACAATGTATTTTATCTTTTTTATAAAAAAAACATATAGATAATTTTTACACATAAAATATGTATGACATAAAATACCCTAAGGAATAAAGCAAAGTATATAAGAATATATTACCAAACAAAATAACAAGAGCACAGTAACAGCTTGTGCTTTCAACAGTCTTGATTTCTTCTCTACTAGCTTGAGCTCTCTAGATTGGACTCTCTTCTTGTCCTATTTTTTTCTTTGTTTATTTGTTTTATAGATATAGTAGTGTTCTGTGAGAACTACTATCCTGGCATCCTCACAAATCGGCTGCTTAAATATGGCGAGTCTTGAGCACCATATCCTGACAAACTGACTGTCATTGCTGTACTTATACGAACTCTCACTGAAACGGCCGAAATGAGATGTCGATCTGCTAGTAATTAATATTTCCAACCATTCCAATATCTTAGATTACAATTCTGATTACGCTATTACATTTTTTTCAAACAAACAATTGTGAAATGCATAAATCTATTTAAATTGACGACTCACGATCCATCATATACTATCATAAATCTATTTTAATCTATTTATAAAATGCATAGAGGATCGTTACCGTGGCCGGCAAGCTGCGCTGGTCCTGCTTCCACCGTATAACTTTCGGTTGGTGCAGTCCCTTTCCTCCTGAATTTCTTTCTGTGAACAACAAAAGCCAGTATCAACCCCAGAACAATTATTAGAACCCCGAGGAAAACCATCCCTTTGTTCTTATTTGAATTCCGCGGGCAGAGATCGGGGTTTGCCAGAGTAACTGCAATACAGCAAAGGAGACTGCATGTATTCAACCCCATCATAAAATTGTATTTTATGACAATAAATGATCTAGTTATGCAGCCAAATGTCGTAAGTGTAAATAAATAAAAGAATTAAGCTTACATATATGAATTTATAAAATATATAAGTTAAGACTGCAAAGCTCTTTAGTTCACACAAATGGATAAATATATAAATATATTATTATTAAAATCTTTTATTAATGAGTTTATAAAATATTGGTTAACAGTTTGAAGCTGTATGGTTTACATTGAAAAAAACAAAACATTTAACTTATATAAATAATTAATATTATTTTTAAATAATATGGTTGATTTTATAAAATTCAGATCTTTACATCTTGGATGTATGCAGGTTTAAAAAAGAAAACGCCTTATCGTATTCAGTTGACTTTAAAAAAAAATGAATTTTTTATTTGAATCGGATGGTTTATTTTGAATAAAATAGTTTTCTATATTTTATAAATTTTGTTTCTTTATAAAAGATGACATTGATTTTAAAATTATAAAAAGATAAAAGAAATTAATTTTGAATTTTATTTTATTTTTTATTATTATAATTAATTTTATAATTTTTTATTTTATTTTAAATTTATTTTCTTTATTAAGTGTTGATTTCAAAATCTTAAAAACATAAAAATAGATTTTTTAATTTTATATTAATTCTAAGAAATTTGAATTTTTGTTTTATTCATTTTATAAAATTTAGTTTTTTACATCTTTAATGTTAGAAAAGATTATGTCATAATTCTTTTTTCTTAATTCTTTAAATTCATGTATATTATTATATACTTCATTCTATTTTATGATAACATGTTAAGGAAAAAAAACCATCTCCATAACATTACCATAACACTTTGTATAACAACTTTATACAAAGTAATAACTACTTGTACAAGAATGAGTTTCGACGACGACGACGATGGCGGCAACGGCGGCAAAGACGAGAATGACGTGATGATGACGATGATGATGATGTGATGGTGATGATGACGATGACGACAACGACGACGACGAAGACGAGGATGACGATGACGACGATGTGATGGTGATGACATCGACAACAACAACGACGGCGACAGCTGCGACGACGATGATGACGATGATGAGGAAGAGGAGGAGGACGCCAATTACGAAAGAGAAAGTGATATCACAAAATTAACAAAAACTAAATAACATATTTTATTTTTATAGATAAAAATTAATATCAAAATGTATTTTAGAGTTTAAAAATTATTGATGATGATGACGACTATCCATCCTCAATGCTCATAGTCTCAAAGAGCTAACCAATCCTTTCCATAGAGCGTATTAAAGTAATTGTTTACTTCCATGTTTTGCTGTGAAGATCATGGGAGTTCATGCTTATCTCGGATAAACTGTTTTTCTTCTTCGAACTCGTTAAGACGGAGAGATAACTTTGATCTTCCAAATTAGTGTTAACGACCTCCTTATAGTATCTTAATTTTCTTATAACCTCTAAATCTTTGTCATCCCACCCTGTCTCTTTAAATGTAGATGTGATAGTAGTTTCATCTTGTTGATATTGTGCAAACTCGTATTTTTCGTCAATCACCCAATGGTTTAACCAAGCCATGAGTCTTTATACCATCTTTTTTTAAGACATAAATTGTCTTTAGTGGTTTTTAAATCAATTTTGGAGATCCTTTATCCTTCCATGTTATTTATCCTGTAATTGTACATTAGGTATCTAGTGAGAGTGATGCTTTCAGTCGGGTGAAGATTCTATTCTATTCGAAGAATATGATAGGGTGTACTACTTTTAATTTTTAGGTTATACGTAATAAAACACTTTGGAATTTTCTTTATACTTTTCCATAAATCTCGAGAGATGATGCAACTCCAAACTTCATAACCATTTAAAATAATGAGAATAAATAAATAAAATTTAAAGTTTATCATAATGATAAAAAATAAAAATATATTAAACAACATTTTAAATCATGATAAAGAATGAAAAAACTAAAAAAGTACTAGGCATTGTAGTTAATATTTTTATATAGTTATATATAATTATTATCTCTAAAGTTTATTATAATAATATAAATTTCAAAATTTTAAATAAAATATCAAGCCATGAAGAAAAAAGATATTTATTATATCCAAAGTTTATTATAATTATATAAAAAATAAAAAAAATTAAATAAAATTTTAATTAATAATGAAATATTTAAATAATAATAAAGAAAAATGATTAATACAAATTATTGTATATAAATAAATTTTATTATAATAATATAAATTTACAAATTCTCTTATTATAAAAATAAAAATAACAAGGACTATGCACGCCAAATGTATATTACATTGATAAGCTAGAAAATTGTTTAGAAAAAATAGGTTGCTCCAGTATAATATTAGTTGGTATAGTTATTATCCTCCTACTTTTTGTTGATGATATTGTTATTATGGCGATGCGCGTACTTCTAATCTTGATTAGAAATTAAGAATTATTAAATATTTTTTCTCTCACATGGGCATGACTATTAACACTCACAAGACCAAAAACATGATTATAAAATATAAGAAAGAAACCTATGAAAATTTTATTTATGATAATAGAAATTTAGAGGAAGTGACTTATTACAAGTATCTAAGAATTGATATTCATCACAAGATCAATTGGAACTATAGCATTGAGAAAATTATTAATGGAGGGTGGAAATCTTATTTTGGTCTTGAAAATAGTTGTAACTCAACCAATCTGGTCATGTGGGATAAAAATAAGTTCTTTGAAACTCTTGTCATCCATGTAATCTTGTATGGTTGTGAAGTATGTGGGTGCAACATTTCTATATAATCTTGGAGGAAGATTGAGCAAATCTAGAAGCAGTTTATAACTTATAACCTCAAAATTAAAAGCAATATTCGCCCCCTAGAAGTGGGTCTTCCCCCTATTGAGAGGATTACTATGCCTAAGTACCTGATGTACAAGCATAAGATAGATAACATGGGAAATGAGAGACTTCCTAAAATTGCATAAAACTCGAGTCAAAACCAACTACGCATCAAGCGGGGTTGGTGTAAAGATACCATGGCTTGGTTAAACCATTGGGGCATTAATGAAAACCAAATTTTGTTATAAACCAACTACGCCTCAATAAGGGTTGGTTTAAAGATACCATGGCTTGGTTAAACCATTGGGGCATTAATGAAAACGACATTTTGCATAACATTGATGATTCCAAAAATATTATTACTTATAAGTTTAAAGAGAAATTTTGGTGTGAGGAAAATTTAGTGGTCAAGAGAAAATTAAGATACAATAAGGAGGTCATTAATCCCAACTTGGAAGATCAAAATGATCTCATGGTAGTAACTAAATCATGGAAGAAAATTAATATAGCCAAGATTAGAACAAACTCTCATGAACTCCATAGCAAAACCGAGCATTGGTCTATTCCTAAAACTCAATGGGAAGAAAGGGTTTTTCATATGTGTGAGTCTATGAGCCTTGAGGATGAAAATCACTTTCTCTTAGAGTGCCTTGCTTACACCCACATCATATATGAGTTTCATAGTATTTGCTAGAATACAAACCATTATACCCCCCTAACTAGCAAAAACTATAGCAAGCTTTAAAAGCTTCT
>LPNX010037738.1:167028-191494 GCA_001517045.1 Pseudotsuga menziesii | reverse complement strand
TGACAAGATTTTTGACCACATGAACAAGATTTTAAAGTAAACCAAGTATTTTGCTTCTTAAGGCCCGATAGACCAAATTTGGTCATAGTGTGTCGCCGTCTTTAAAAGCTTCTTGACAAGATTTTTGACCACATGAACAAGATTTTAAAGTAAACCAAGTATTTTGCTTCTTAAGGCCCGATAGACCAAATTTGGTCATAGTGTGTCGCCGTCTCCACCGCCACCGCCGTTGTTATCATCATCGTCGTCGTCACCGAGCATTGGTCTATTCCTAAAACTCCATGGGAAGAAAGGGTTTTCCATATGTGTGAGTCTATGAGCCTTGAGGATGAAAATCACTTTCTTATAGAGTTCCTTGCTTACACCCACATTAGATTTGAGTTTCATAGTATTTGATACAATACATACCATTATAACCTCCTAACTAGCAAAAACTATAGAGAGCTTTAAAAGCTTCTTGACAAGATTTTTGAGCACATGAACAAGATTTTAAAGTAAACCAATCGTCGTCGTCGTCGTCGTCGTCGTCGTCGTCGTCGTCGTCGTCGTCGTCGTCGTCGTCGTCGTCGTCATCATCATCATCATCATCATCATCATCATCATCATCATCATCATCATCATCATCATCATCATCATCGTCAAATACTAAAATATATGTATATATTAAAATATGTAGTGAAAATATATTTTTAAAATATATGTATATATTAATATAATAATAATAATAAAAAGACTAATGCAAATAAATGTAGTGAATATATAATTCGCAAGATTCTATTTTTTAAATATATGTATATGTTTGTGTTAAGATGTTATTTTTTTATATAAATAAAAAAAAAGTTAAAATATATTTCAAAAGTTGTAAACAATAGTTGTTTCTTACCATTTATCTTTATGTTAATTTCATATTTTAAAAAACGAACAACACTTCACTTATGTACTCTAAATTAATAATTCGTAATATATCTATATCTATATCTATATCTATATCTATATCTATATCTATATATATATGAATTTGACTTGTATATTTTTTTAGGATTTGACTTATTTGTGTACTATATAATTTGTTTTTCACATGGTAAATAAAAAATTATATTATAAATAAAAAGATTATATATTTAAAAGTTATGATATATATGAAAATGGACATATAAAAGGCTAGGCTTCATATGTTAACATTTTCATCCATCTTGATATCTACGTAGATTACATTCATTTCTTAAATCCTTCAAAACTTTTAAATTTTGAATGGAAGAGCTTTTAAGGTTTTATTGTTTTTGGGAGTTAGCTTCCATGGCTATTATCTTGATCACTTTGGGTATACGTTTTTTTTCTCCTTGGAGTTTTCTTCCCACGACAAGGGATTAATACTTCACCAAGGTAAATTGTGGGAAGCTCAATTTTTTGTTTTTGTTTTTTTTGTTGTTGTTAATGTTTCTTGCAGGAAATGGTGATATGGAAAAAGGGAAATCGAGGCTTATGGGATCAATGTCGAAAGAGGGTTTTAGGATAGGTGGCCATGATGCAGGAGCATCCTTCCCTCCAACAAAGTACAAGCTCAATGTTTGATCATACCTAGAAGGGTCTTCATTTCATGAGTCCTTAAACTATTTTGTAAATAAGTCTACGTAAAATATGATTCGAGATGAATGATGAGTCCTTACGTGAGTCACTAAGTGGATGAGTGAGTCATTGGCTAAATTTATTAGTCATGTAACAAAGCCCTATCTTATGACAATGAGTCATAGAGTTAGATTTGGAAGCTTGTTGTAATTAGGATTTGTTAGCAGCAACTTAGGAAATGGTTGAGAGATTTAAGATCTTGATGGGCTGTTATGTGATAAGTATTTTTGTGTATAAATATGTGAGCCTACAAGGAATAGAGGGATATAGAATATATAAATAGGATAGAGGTAGTAGAGGCATATTAAATGTGGATCAAGTAAGGCCTATCAAAGATATATCAGGCCTAAACGGATGAGAATGCAGGTTCTGAAATAGTTTCATATGTATCATTTCAGTGTGTGAATGGAATGACCTATTTCGGCATATCTCTATGTGTAAATTGTATTCTGTGTGAATGTGTGATTTCATAAGCATAGGTATAAATGCTTGATTAAATATCTATTAATAGTTGATAAGCCTGAGTGTGTATTAGGGCTTCTGAGAGTGGGAGAAAACAAAGATCGAATGATCGATTCTCTGATCAATCGAATGAAAATTAGATTTATAACCAGTTGAGACTTCATGAATGAGAGCATGTTCTGGAATAACCATGTTGCAAGGTTATGAGTCAATGATAGATCACTATAAGGATCTACGATGAACCAAGTTTAAGTATGTGTAGGTGTGGATGGTCAAGATCGTAGTAGAACCAGATCTATGGCTAAGGATCAATTTCAAAAACTTGAGTTATGAACGAGATAAAAAATATTCCTGGAAACTTATCGTCCATACGCTTGACAATCAACGATCAAGGGTCATTTCACTGGTGAAAGAGTGTGGAGGATAAGAGGGCAACCGACTTGCGAAATCAGAAGTGATCGTTGGAAAAAAGGGTTAAGATCAATAGACGTGGTTGATCATTGAAATATATCGACAATCCTTAGTGATTCCACTAGGAGAACTAGTGTGAATAATCAAAATTCTAATGTGCACGAAATATTTATAAAGTCCACCTTATAGTTTGAATTTCATTGTCGATTTAGATTTGATGGTTGATAGTAATTTCACAGATCTAACTAGCAAGCGGGTTAATAATCCAGATGGTTACGAAATTTTAAATTGCTATCTACTTCATTCTATTTTCTGTCGTTGATTGGAATTGACATAGATCCAAAGAATGAGGATCATTTTGCTTAGTGTAATAACCTGGATTATAACAACTGAGGTTGGATGCATAATTTTATGAAATTGATTTCACCAAAAAATTGAATTCCTCTCTTTGAAAAAGTTTTTCTTGGGATTTGGCCACGTCGGATAATTTAGCGGTTCTGCTAATTTAGAACCTGACTAAATCATATGACAGTCTATCTAAAGACTATTACAAGGGGAGCATGTCATTAGAGTGGCATCAGAGTGCAATTAGCTCTTATAATGAGGTAATAGTCTTTTGGTTTGTTATGATTATAACTAGCTGTGGAGAAAGACTGCAGATAAAGAATGTGTTTCTAAAATTGATGTTAGCCACATGAGAGTGCAAAAGAAATCCTTTGGAGGGATATGATGAATGAAAAGGATTTGACAAGTACAAGAATGGAGTTATGATTCATGAAAAGAGTTTGAAACTATGCTTGAGCAATTGAAGAAGCAAAGGTAAAGAATTCTGGAAATTGTTATTGAATTTGAAGACTGATAATTATGATTGTGTTATGTTCATTCTTGTGCAAGGGATCATAGAAGATATTGGAAATAAGGGAATCTATAAGATTGGAGAGGAGGAGTATAGGCTCCGTAGTAGGCGAAATTACAAACAGTGGCTATAAACAAGAGACAAGAAGGTAAAGTATAGATGAAAAATATTAAGAAGAGAATCTTTCAATGTATGAGATTATCATTTTATGATAATTGATGATTGATATTTGTATTTTGACTCTGGTTATATGAATTTATTAGGAAATATTTAATAGAAGCAAAGAACTAAGAAGTTCTTGAGAAGAGGAAATTGATAGAAGCAAGTGGTAGCTATAAGAGATATATCAAGGTTGAATGTATTCTTGATAAAGAGTTTATGAACTCTTAGAGGAATGATGAAGCAGTGGTAGAACCCAGAAATCCAACAAAGGTTGGACAAGAGAGGACTAGTGCATGTTCTCAAAAGAGGAGTGGACTTGTAGAAGCCAAGAAGAGCAAAGGAGATGCTCAAAAGTTTCTAGTGAGAGGACCATAGATACCAAAAGGACAAGCTCAAGAAGAGATGTCTTGTTGAGGTATAGCAGTCAAGTATGGATACTTGTTGAAGGTAAAGGCTTAGTTACAGTCCACAAGTGAACAAGATGAAATTCACAAAAGAGGAGAAGCAAAAGGAAAAAATGTCTACTGGAGGTCATTGCATGGGTTCAAAGAAAAGCCACAACATAAGAAGGAATAAATAGAGCCAAGAAGAATGTAGTAAAGAATTTCTAGAGTTAGCAAGAGACATTTTGTGCTTTGAGAAGCCTATGCAAGAAGCTGCTGAAGAAGAGAGCCAGAGGCATGGTTGTGTCATGATAAGGGAGGTAAGATGGAATTCAATACAGGTGAAGCTACAACAAAATATGTTTGCTGGATTGAAGAAAGAAATAAGAAGAGTTGAGTCTGATATGGAGGTTTCATATTGCGAACCTGAATAGGGTCCTTTGCTTGAAGAGGATGATGAAATGAATATTGAAGATGATTTTCTGAACTCTGTGATAAATTCAGAACTACCTGAAGAATATCTGGTGGATGAAGAGTCTAATGTTTTTAAATCTAATGATTTGTGTGTGACTACAGGTAATGAAGAACATGTAGATGAACTTTTTATGCAGGTTTATGAAGAAATGAAGCATAGGATGGATGCTATGAAAAAAAAGACTAGAACTAGAGCATTGACAAAGGAAGATGTTCACTATTGTGAACGAGAATATGGAACTATCTTTGAAGATGATGGTGCAGAAGAGATACTATATGAAAGTATCATGGACTCTTGGGAGAGTTCAAATCAACAAAATGATGTGCTGATGAAAGAATCAGTTGAATATGATAAGAAGATAAAGGAAGAAAAAGAAATGTGTAAAAAAATTTCTACATGGAAAAATTAGAATTACATTCAAATGAAGGAAAAAGTGGAGTAGTCACCTTGGACTGTCATCAAGTATGAAGAAAAAGAAGATAAGAGAGCAGAACACCATTGTGTTCTAACAAGAAATGAAATGGTATCCTATGAAGAATATATGCAACCTTGTTGGCCTGATTTTCTGACTTGGGCCAGCTAAGGAGAAATAGTCCACACAAAGTGCTTAAAACAACCTTCGGTGTGTTTGGAATGACTAACTCTTGTAGGTTATGGTCTCCTACTACTAGCTGAATTTATCCTCTTAAGGAGAATATAAAAAACTTAGTAATAAAGTATCTTATGTTAATCTAAAGTTTATCTAACCCTAAAATTGCTTTCCTAATGAAAGTCTGTTGTTTTGTATTTTTTTAGTTTTTAAATAAAGAACTAATAAAAAGCAACTAATATAATTAAATCCAATTTAATAACTAGAACAAACTAAAATTATGAATTAAAACTAAGTAATTAACCTATCTCAGCTGAGAGCAACTTTGAAAACTATATTAAGTATCAATTGATAACTTAAGATAACAACGAAGTAAATGATAATAATTCAAATGAAAATACTTCAATTATTATCAAAAATCACTTTGTTGAATATGCACAACAACAGAAAATAAAAATAGAAAAAACTACTTTTATTTATTTTGTGATGTCCCAATAACTAATATTCAATACTAATTATTTGAATAACAGGATTATATTCGTTCATGAAAAAATTGTAGAAAATACAAATGAAATAAAAAAAAATGAAATGTATTATTAGCAAATCTCATTTATCAATACAAATATCAATTAACAAAACTTCAGTAATATTCTCAGTCAAACATCAATATTATGTAAATAGAGTATATTTTCAGATAATAAACACAATTATATCACAGTACAATTGCATAAAATGTATAGTGAGAAAACAAAATATCGAAATATATATATATTAAGTTTTCAAAAATAGTAACAAGCAATGATACTGGTTTGAGAACTTTAGTCATAATCATCCACGAAGGTAAAACTCCAGTAGAGTAATAAAAAACAGAAACTGTAATATTCCATCCCCCCTCTCATAATCAGTCTTTCAGAGTTTTATAAGAAGGACCAATAACGACCTTTCCTTATTCTATGAAACTAAAACTAAAAATAAATTATCGAGCCTAAATGATAGAACATCTAGGATCTAGGACATTCATTATCATCCTCTTCAATAGTGCACCTCGTATCTAAATCATCATATTAATAACCGCTTTCTCATCTTCAAATGTAGAATTTTCCATATATCAATTGTTATTTGACATCTAGCATCCAGATCATTCTAGCTTGAAATGACTTCATCATCTGCTGGAAAAATAAATGAAAAGAACACCATCAAAATCGAGGATCCATATGACACCTGCAAAAATTGATTAAACATGCATGAGTTTTATAATAAATATCAAAACTAAAATAACAAATTAAATTAAATGATGTGCAATGCCCACACAGTATATTATTCTGTGGGCATGCTAATTACCTGTTCTGTTATCTAAAAAATTCAATAGTAATAACAATTTTCAAGGTGCACTTCTGAGTTTGATCACTCGATGAGCCTCAGACAATTTAGCCTTTAACTTTATGTTTTCAATTTTATGTTGCTCTTCATGCTTCAAAAAATTCCTATTAGCAATAATTGAACATATTTTCAAAGTTTTCAACCTATCCTTCTTCACCTTCAAATCCTTCCATCGCTTAATCCAGATTAATAACTCACTTCTCAAGTTTTGTACTTCATCCTTCAATACAATGGAATTCGATTCAGATCTTTTCAATTTTCCTTTCAATTGCTCAATTTGCTGTCTTAATTTTATAGTTTTCATGGTACTTCTCAGCGTTTGCTCTGATGAGGAATCATTATTCAATGTAGATCCTACTTTGATTTCTGTATCATTTGGTCGAACCGACGATTGCTTTTCATTACAATCATTATTCAGAGATACAAGAGGATCATCCATTTTATCTTCACACTCCTGTGATGATACCTCTACTGAACCATAATCCCCTTCTTCACTTAGAATTTTGATTAATGGAAAATATTTGGCATGAACAGGTGCTTTTGAAGTGGAAGATTTCATGCTTCTGGTAATTCTGCAAAAACCTAACTTTTTAATGGGGAATTCTGATAAATTTGATTTATCATCGAATTTCACCTTTCCTTTGTCTAATGTTTTCAATTTTTCCCTTTCATTCGAAGATACAATATGAAGATTCTGATACAAAGCTGAGACTACAGGGGTTTCAATATTTAAAGGAAGGGATTCTACCATAGCTGTATGCCTTGGATTATTCTCTATAGGCACTCTCAATTCAGACGATTCAACATCTTTTGACTTAGAATTGGCTTTAGTTTGAGCAAAACATTTACGTTTTGTACGAGTTTTAGGATGCAGAGTAGGCCAATACTGGGTTAGTCCAAAATTATTTTCATTCAAACATTCATCCCAAGATCTACCCAGACGATTTAACTGGTACTGAAATAGGATCTTAAGAAGACCATGATGAAATAAACTTTGTTCTATATCTCCAACAATGGTTTGTACAGTATGTGCCATTTTCCTAAGACTCTGAAGCAGAAAGAAAGGCAAGTTGATTCTGCTACCTTACAAGGCCATCAACAACCATAAATGATAATAATGTATATGAGAGTAGTGGCCATCGCAGGTAACATACCTAATTAAAATCTCAAAACAGGCTCTCCATTGTGGTTTCAGAAATTTAACAGAAACGCTTCTTCCAAGATCCAAACCTTCTGGTAATGACAAGAGAAACATTTCACATTTTTTATTATTTACTTTCTGACCCTTGAACCAACATTCACCAATTTGGGGAAGCTTAGTAGCTTTAGCAATCAAATCCTCATTCAGAATTAGCTAAAAATCCCCAACTTGAGCTACATCATCTTTCAACGACATAGCAAATTGTCTAGTTATTTCTACATGATGACCGCTAAAAAATTTAAAAAACAAACCTTAACCTATTTTCTCAAACAACGCAGTTGCTTCTGGGTTAGATTCAACCAACTCAGGGCCTAAAATCTCAAAGCGATTAAGAGGTGCCATTTCCACTCTGCAAAGATTTTGATCAAGGTTCGGGATGAAGGGATGCGTGAATACATATGGTATTGGAATCCATGTAAATGGCATTGTGTAAAATATCAAATCATATCCCAATTCATTTGAAATGAGAACTGAAACCCTAAACATAATTTCAGTAACCATAGTTTCAAAATAATGGAAACTAGTTCCGATATCCTGTTACTTCAAAAAACGCAACCACCAAGATAACAAAATCATTATGCAATGCTTCTTTGCAACCATTACCTGATTTCAAGATTTGTTTTCCCAATGAAATGATATCAAGGTAAAAATCATAAAAATCAAGAAATAATATGATAACCCTGTACGTGTTTGATTTTCAAATATTTGGGAGAACCAATCTGAAAAGACAAAATTAATACACTACCCTACACGTGTCCGATTATGAGACTTTGTGTTTAATCCCAATGCTAGGATGATGACCAAAAATCAAAATAAATTGCCATATGATAAATCATAATTTTATGCATTGAAGTTCTTTCAATTTGTGGTGTAATAAGTGTGAGGGTGTATACATTTGTGTCATAGTCATTCTCTCCCAGCTCTTAATCTTTGATACGATAAGTCTAATACGTGGAGGCTGGATGTAACATCATCCTAAGCAATAGGAGACCGCATGCTAAAAAATGATTATGGCATATCAACGAAAGCATCAATAATTATATCAAACAAAACTTTCCAATTCAGGTCCATCAATAATATTAACTTGGAAAATCAATTTGACAATTATTCGAATTGATATAAGGATTCTATAAGCCACATAAATGTTAATCATGCCAAGTTAATCTTTTAAATTAAGATTGGTTTCGATTTATCATTGAAAACATAACATAAAAATAAATAAAAATAAAAGCAAGATCTACCTATTATAAGTATATATAAGGCAAAGATTTTTTATTTACACATTATATAAGACATAAGTTGTAGGAGTTTGAAATGATCAAAATGTTCAACATACATATAAAGGTTATGATATAACAAAATTAGCCAACCTTACATACATATTCGAACATTAATGTTTGATAAATAAAACTATGTCAAATACTTGAAGCCAAAAATATAAATTCAAAGTTAATAGAAATTTTAATAAATACAAGGGTTATAAATCGTTTAAGCCAATTTTCTCTAACTAAATAATGTAAAGCAACAATTCATTTATATTGATAGTATATGATCATGGAATAATGAGAATGTATTTAATAGCTGCAAAAATGAAAGAACTAGCTTAATTCAAAATGCTTCCTAAACTACCATCTTGGCCACTAACTATTCCTTCATTGAGAGTACCTTCAGAATCAAAGAATATGAAGGCACTCTTTAATAATTTTAAAAAAAAAATAGATTAAAGAAAAGATCCGATCAATTTATTATGCAATATAGAAAATAAAATTGAGAAGAGTTGTTGCCTACCAACAAATGGCGATGACCTGGGCGAACCAGTTATCTCTGCTCATATAATTTTCAAATGACGACATAAACAAAATCTTAAAATCTATTCAAAATAATAAAAAGTTCTCAATCTAATAAAAACCATTATCTGATTTATATTCACAAATATAATTCAGAATTATCCCCTTTTTGTTAGAAGATAAGCTTAAAAATATCCCAGTCAAAACAAAGTACTCATATTAATGATAATTTGAACCATTAGCATATAGTAATTTACTTCTCTAAAAAATTTCTAGAATTTGTTCCAACAATACACTGATTTATTTATTTTTTATTTTTTAAAACCATAAGCCAAAAACATTTTCCTTGGCTGAAGACTACTATCTAGGCATGATAACCTAATGTGATAGTATCATTCATGAGAACTGCCTAGAATAAGCAAGTCGGCTCATGATGAGACCTCTTGTTTCTTGACCCTTTGACTAAGAGCCATCACTCTGATGATCAGAAATGAAGTTATACTAGACAACACTAATGATCATGATTAGGCTGGCTCATGTTGAGAACTCCTATTGTTCAACCAAAGTTATGTTCCATTTTATTGATTTTGAAAGTTTAAGTTTTATAAAATAAGGGACCATTACCTAGCATGGTAACCAAATGGTAATGTCAGTCACTAATATCACCAGAAAATGAATCAGCTGGCTCATGATAAGACCCCCTATCTCTCGATCTTATGACCAAGAGCCATTATCAATTTCCTAATAATGTCATACCGATGATATTTATGATCTTGATCGGATTGGCTTATTACTAAGACCTTCCGTCTCTTATTTAAAACTTTAGAATTTTATTGAATGGAACATATCTAAAATTTTTCTAGATTGTAAACAACTTTTAAAAGAAATAACTGATGATAGAGATCCATAAATATTTTCAAAGTACAAAGTTTTGAAAAAGACATTAATCAACCATCCTAGCTATCAAAC
Source organism: Pseudotsuga menziesii (assembly GCA_001517045.1). Classification (NCBI taxonomy): domain Eukaryota; kingdom Viridiplantae; phylum Streptophyta; class Pinopsida; order Pinales; family Pinaceae; genus Pseudotsuga; species Pseudotsuga menziesii. Next base: position 181,193 of record LPNX010037738.1, on the reverse strand, counting down.
GAAATAGGTGAATGAGGGATAATCTAAACAAATTTTACAAATGTTTTCAAATAATGATAGGTTCTTAACATACTTAAGAAACTCTGATCATTCAAAACCAATTTTAAAAGACTAAGTTTAACACCGTAATTCTAAACTAATGAACAAACTGATTTTAAGCCACATGACTTATTTATTTACAAATTCCTTCTCAAAAACATATGTACATTAGCGACTAATTGTCTGAAAACATGTACAAAAATTTGACAATTGTTATGTACAAATGTTTGAGAGATTATGATATTTGACTAGAAGGATCTATAAATTCAAAATTTAGGAAAATGAAAAATGGATTTCAAGAGTAATTACATAAGAATCAAATGAAATTTGAATGTACATAAGAATTAAGAATTTATCATAATTCTTTTGATACAAGATTTGTACAAAAATATCAATAATCTCATAAAGTTTGTGATAATAATATATACATCAAATTCTAAAATTTAAAAATGATTTACAAATAGAAACTGGTTGAAAATAAGAAGAAAAAACTGTACAAAAAACAAGCTCATATACAAATCTATATATAGATTTAGGGCCTAAAAAAGTCAGCAAAAAATATTTTTTTGAGATTAGTCCCTTTACTGGAAATGTTTCGAACTGACCTTGTAAGGTTTGTAGACGAAAAGTTCTTAGACCTATCTTATTAGAAATGAAAAATGGACCTAACCAAAGTTTTTGGAACTTGGTATGATCTCCTTTCTCCTCATGGGCTTTGTCCCATTTTAACACCAAGTTCCCCACTTGGAACTCTTGGTTAGAACTTGAGGATTGATCAAACCAGGGTTTAACAATTTGTTGATGTTTTATGAAATGTTGTTTTTACTCGTCCCTTTCCTCCTCTAGTTTTATTAAAGTGTTAATCCTGTTCTCCATAGCTGGACAATCTTCATTCTGAACAGAATGGGCTAGGTGTAAATAAGGTAAAAATAAATTTGGTGGTAAAATGGCCTCGGTTCCATAAATCGGGAAGAAAGGTGAGTTACCTATTGAAGCTTTAGGAGTTACTCTGTCTGCCCAAAGAGCATTAAACAATGCTATTTTCCAGTCACGATGGTGAACTGAAATAGTTCTTTTAAGAATTTTCAACAAGTTTTTATTTGTTGATTCAGCTAAACCATTTCCGTGAGGATGATGATTAGATAAATATCTAACCCTTATAAATTTCTCTAAGGAAAATTGAGTTAAATCAACTGATGAAAAATATGAGGCATTATAAAAAACAAGGGAATCTGGAACACCAAATCTCATTATGATAAAAGATTCTAAAAATAAGATAACTTGATTGGTGTTTACAACCCTTAAAGGTGTAGCCTCTTCCCAATGGGTAAAATAATTAGTTTCATTTATAATGTATTTGTGTTGCATAGAGGAAGGAGGGTTTATTGGTCCTACTATATCAATACCCCATTGCTGAAAAGACCTTTCTACTAAAACATGTTGTATAGGAAAAATAGACTTCTTAACTCTACTTATTGCAAGTTGGCATTCCTGGCATTTCCTGACAAAATCATAAGAATCTTAGAATAAAGTAGGCCAATAATAGCCAGCCCTAAGAATCTTATGTGTTGTAGACTCTCCACCAAAATGACCACCTGCTGGTCCAAAATGTAATTTTTTCAAAATCACTTCTATTTCATCTTTGTCTAAGCATCGAAGTAAAACACCATATGAATTTCTCCTAAAAAGAATACTATCAATTAACAAATAAGGAGCATATTTCAGTCTAAGTGCTCTCCTTTTTCTTGGTTCAAGGTAATCAAGAGCAGTTCCTGTTTCCAGAAGTGTTCTTAAATTTGTGTACCAAGAATCTTGTGGTGGAGGATAAAAGTAGATTTCCCTGTTTAGCAAGACTTCATCAATGACAGATTCAGAACTGTTATTTGGCAGATGAGCTGCTTCAGCACCAATTTTACATAATCCTTGACCCTTGATTATCGTTGAAGGTTTAATTTCCAAGTCATACTCTTGAAGAGCTGTCATCCATGGTGCTCTTTTTTCACCCAATTCTTTCTGTACTAACAGATTTTTGACTGAAGGGAAAGGAACTATCACTTTAGTTCTTGATTTCAATAAATACGGATGAAAGTGTTTGACAGCTTTGAAAACAACAAAAGATTGCTTATCAACCTCATGGTAGTTAAGTTCAACACCTTTAAAATTTGAGCTCATAAAAGAAATTGGTACTTCTCTATTTTGTTGGTTTAGCTGAGTTAAGACTGCTGCATATGATATGTTAGAAGCGAAAGTGTACAATATGAAGTCTTTGTTAAAATATGGACTCAAAAGACTAGGGATTTTGAAATGGCTTCTAAAATTCTCTGAAAATATTCTTTTTCAGTTTGTCCCCAATTGAAAATAACATCCTTCTTAATCATTTTTTGTAAAGGACAGATGATTTCTGAAAAACTGGGGATAAATCTCCTAACAAATTTTATTTTATCGAGAAATGATTCCATTGCTTTCTTTCTAGAAGGGTAAGTTATTTTTTAGATAGCTTGGGTTCATTCAGGACCAATCATGATCCCATGTTTTGAAACCACACATCCTAATAAAATACCTTATGTAACAACAAATATTGTTTTGTTTGGATTTAAAGAAATTCCAAATTTCCCACAACGTTCAAATACTTTTCCAAGATGATTAATGTGATCATGTCGACATTTAGAAAATACAGCGATGTCGTCTAGATAGACAACTACTGAATGATTAATTAACCCTCTAAAATAAATATGCATTGCTCTTTGAAAATTTGCCCCAGCATTGATTAACCCAAAGGGCATCTTTCTGTAAGTGTATGTTCCCCATGGAGTTCTAAAGGCTGTTTTTAGTTGATCATCTGGGGAAACCAATATTTGGCTATATCCTGAGAAACCATCAAGAGGTGATAGTATCTCAGACCCAGAAAATTTCTGAAGGATTTGTTCCATGGGAGAAACTGGGTAATTATCCTTTTTCAGAAGATTTATTAATATTTTGAAAATAAACACATAATCGAATATCACCATTTTTTTTCATAACTGGAACCAAATTAGCTACCCACTGAGTATGTCGAATAGGAAAAACAATCCTATCAGCTAAAAGTTTATTTAATTCCTTCTTAATTGTTGGTTCTAGTGATGGATGATACTTTCTAAGTTTCTGCTGGAAAGGTTTTGATTCTTGTTTTATTGGAATAATGTGTTGCATGACTTGTGGATTGAAATTTTTTAAATCATCGTATGTCCATGCAAAGACATCCTTGAATTCTTTAAATAATTTTATGAATGCTGATTTTTCTGTAGGAGGGCAATCTATTCTTAAATTCACAGTTTGAGGATTAAGTTCGGTTCCTAAATTTATAGTTTCATATTTAATTTGTGAACTATTGGTTTTACAATTAGGAACAAACTTAAATTTATCTTGAAGATCAAAAAACTTTTCTAATCTCAAAACTGAGTTAGGGATCGGTTTTACCTTCTCAAAAGATTTTTCAATTGAACAAAAATCATTTATTACCGTAAAATCTCGTAAATTTTCATCATGTGTAACTTCATCAATGGCTGAATCTTTGAAAGTATTGTCACTCGTTAAGAAATTCAGAACCTGCAAATCATTATAAAAAGCACACCACTTAAAGATATTATCTGGTATAGAAGGCCTAAAAATTAATTCAACTGAAAAGAAATCAGGTGTGAAATTCTCATATGGAATCAATTTTGATGCTACATTTGCTAATAAATCTGCTTCTTGATTTAGGAATTTTGGAACTGAGATTATATTGAATGCATCAAAATGCGAAATGAGATTCCATACCTCTTGTTTATAATTCTGCAAATGTTCATAAATGTAGTTTATAGAATTATGTACTTGCCTGACGATGATTTTAGAATCACCATATGCAACTAGCACTTTAATATCCCAATCAATCACTTTTTTTAGACCCTAAATTAGTGCTTCATATTCCACAGTATTATTTGTACAATTAAATTCAAGCCTACATGCTATACATGTTTTGTTTCATTTTGGGTCAATTAACAAACAATGAGCTCCTGCTCCTTCTTTAGATTTTGACCAGTCAAAATATAAAGTCCAAGTAGAACTATTTACAACTACTTTACTTTCAATAATATTTACATAATTATGACTATCTACATTATTTACAATTTCCTTAAAAGAAGAATCACGAGGAATAGTTGTAACATTTAGAATTTATGATTGTTGTTTATTGTCAAAGAAAGAAGAACTTTCAAATTTAAAATTTCCAAACCTAAGTTCATACATATAATTCCCCATTATAGAATCTAAAAATAAAACCGGTTCACTGGGATCATTTATTTCTGTGACTGTGTGTTTCAGATATCTTTCTCTGTTTATCTTAATTTGATTTGATTTTCCATTTTTGGGAAACCATAAGGTAGACCAATATGTAGTAAAGAATCCATTCAACTGCTAAGACCAATCCCTACTAAAAAACATCCCATATGCATCAGGAATGTCTCCAACCACAATATCTATAATTTGAAAAACTAAAGGGTTACAAGCAATCCTAACTAGAACATCTTTCATCTCTCCCACAACCCTTACATTCATTCTACCTAGTTGAGTAATCTGTGAATTTGATGGAACATACTTTCCATTTAACCTTTTGCACACAGACAAAGGAATTACATTGGAAGATTCCCCAGAATCAACCATGAAATTGTGAACATTCTCATTAAAAATCTCGAAGGTAAGAAGGAATGGAGGGGTTGTAGATTTTGAATTTTTTCCTATTATTGAAGCTTTATCAGCTGTTGATTTTCCTTAATCAGTTAGTGTTAAATCACTATTAGAATTATTAGGAGCTATATTTTGCTTAGCATTAGGAATTATTGAACTCATGGCTGGATTTATAATGGGACTATTAGGCATTGGATAAGTTTGAAGAAGATCATACATACTAATATTTGCACGTGTCTTTTTTAGATCTTCAATTATGTCATATTGTAAATCTAACTTCGGAGCACTTTGAATAGGCTGAGAAGTCGTCACAGGTTGAGTTTGTTTGACAGATTGAGTCTGTTTATTAGGTTGAGAATTATTATTATCATTATTTGGGGTAGAACTTAATGATGCTCCAGGAATATTTGTGAATGTTCTACTCCAAGTATTATAGGAATGTTGTCTTGAAGGAGGACTTCTATATTCACACTCTTTCACTAGACTATACCAAAAATGACCATTTAGTTATTGAGGTTCTTCCAATTCTTCTTTATTTTTAGATTCCTCTTTCTCATCATTATCTACAATTTTTTGATTTGAGGGAGTTTTGGATAAAGATAAAAATGCTCAGATAGTATTGAAAATTTCTTCGTTTACTGCTATATCAGGAGTTGAAATTGTTTTATTATTAGTGTTAGGATTTTGTCTAAACTGATTTCTGAAATACCCTCTAGAAGAGGAATTTTCAAAATTAGTTTTCTTTAATCCTATGACTTCATTAGTTAATGCTCGAATAGAATTATGCAATTGTTCTACATCAAATTCCTTATCCTTATCTGAATTAGGTCTTTCAATTTTCTTACAAGGAAAAGTATAAACTTTTCCACTTCTATAGGGTTCATAAGACATGGAATCCTTCTCAACTTTAATAGCCTCCTCAAAAGTTTCAACAAGTGTTGTTTTACCAGCTCTTTTAACAAACATACCAAGATATTTTGGTAAAGCTAAAGTATAATTTTCTATGATTATATCCTTAGGTGGTTGAGAAGCAATAGGATTTTTTTTAGGGTAATAAATTTGTGATTAAAATCTTTAATTCTTTCTTTAGGTTCCATTTTAATTCGAGATAATTCAAGAGCTAAAAGAGCAAGTGTTTTATCCTCCACAAATTTATCTAGGAAAGCCTTGTTGAATTCATCCCAGTTTGTGATTGACCCTTGGACTAATAAAAAGTACCAAGTAGATGCTTTATCTTAAAAAGTTAAAGGGAAAAAATGACATACTATGTCTTCATGCTGACCGGTCATAGTTTGAACAGTTAAAATGAACTTATCTACATGCATCTCTGTAGGTTCTTTATTATCTGGATTAAACTTCAGGAGAAGTTTGTTTGAATGTTTCGGCAAAGGATGTTGTACACCAGGCACCGCTGCAATAGTTTTTCTTAACCAAGGAAGTTACGGATTAGGTTGAGGGTTACCTCCTCCTCCTCCTGTTATAGGTATGTTTCCAGCCATAGGAAGTCCTTCAGAATCTGAAGAACTCCCTTGATTATATGACCTTGGACTATTGGGTGTTGATTTCGGAGGAGAAGGTGGATGCTAAAAAATGCCTACAGAATTCAAGCTTCTAACAGTATTTGTTTTAGCAGTTTCTCTATGAATACTTCTGACTTGATAACTTGGATTTCTATCGTCTTTTATTGAATCTTGAGTAATTATATTCAATTTAGGATTACATCTTTTTTGTCTAGGTAGACCATAGTCTATTGGTGTTAAGCCAAGTTGATGAGCATATTCTCTTGTAAGAATATGACGTGATTCTTCTAAAGTTTGAGTACTCTACTGAGGAGTAAATGGAGATGTATTATGGTCATGCTCAAGAATGCTCCTAACAGTTTCTATGAATGGTAATCTACTAATTTCATATTGTAATGGAGGTTGTTGGCTGGTTGAATATTTATCATTAGTTCTATCAGCCATTATTCATTAACAAGCCCTCCTTCTAGCACCATTTGTTGGCCTGATTTTTTGACTTGGGCCAACTAAGGAGAAATAGTCCACACAAAGTGCTTAAAACAACCCTCGGTGTGTTTGGAATGACTAAACCTCGTAGGTTATGGTCTCCTACTACCAACTGAATTTATCCTCTTAAGGAGAATATAAAAAACTCAGCAAAAATGTATCTTATGTTAATCTAAAGTTTATCTAACCCTAAAATTGCTTTCCTAATGAAAGTCTATTGTTTTGTATTTTTTCAATATTTAAATAAAGAACTAATAAAAACCAACTAATCTAATTAAATCCAATTTAATAACTATCTAGAACAAACTAAAATTATGAATTAAAACAAAGTAATTAACCTATCTCAGCTGAGAGAAACTTTGAAAACTATATTAATTATCAACTAATAACTTAAGTTAACAAAGAAGTACTATATTAATTATCAATTAATAACTTAAGTTAAAAAAGAAGTAAATGATAATAATTCAAATGAAAATACTTCAATTATTATAAAAAATCACTTTGTTGAATATGCACAACAACAGAAAATAAAAATAGAAAAATCTACTTTTATTTATTCTGTGATGTCCTATTAATCAATAACTAATATTCAATACTGAATATTTGAATAACAGGATTATATTCATTCATGAAAACATTGTAGAAAATACAAATGAAATCAAAAATAAATATCAAATGTATTATTACCAAATCTCATTTATCAATACAAATATCAATTAACAAAACTTCAGTAATATTCTCAGTCAAACATCAATATTATGCAAATAGAGTATATTTTCAGATAATAAACACAATTATATCACAATACAATTGCATAAAATGTATAGTGAGAAAACAATATATCGAAATATATATATATTAAGTTTTCAAAAATAGTAATAAGCAATGATACCGCTTTGAGAACTTTAGTCACAATAATCCACGAAGATAAAACTCTAGTAGAGTAATCAAAACAAGAAACTATAATTATATTTCCAATAAGTCTTTTCTTCAATACTCCATTACCCCTCTCATAATTAGTCTTTCATAGTTTTATAAGAAGGACCAATAACTGCCTTTCCTTATTCTATGTAACTAAAACTAAAAATAACTATCGACCCTAAATGATAGAACATATAGGATCTAGGACATTAATTATCATCCTCTTCAATAGTGAACCTGGCATCTAAATCGTCATATTAATAATCGCTTTCTCATCTTTAAATGTAGACTTGTCCATATAGCAATTGTTATTTGACATATAGCATCCAGATCATTCGAGCTTGAAATGACTTCATCATCTGCTGGCAAAATAAATGAAAAGAACACCATCAAAATCGAGGATCCATATGACACCTGGAAAAATTGATTAACCATGCATGAGTTTTATAATAAATATCAAAACTGAAATAACAAATTAAATTAAATGATGTACAATGCCCACAGAATCTATGATTCCGTGGGCATGCTAATTACCTATTCTGTTATCTAAAAAACTCAACAGTAACAACAATTTTCAAGGTGCACTTCTAAGTTTGATCACTCGATGAGCCTTAGACAATTTAGCCTTTAACTTTATGTTTTCAATTTTATGTTTCCTTTCATGCTTCAAAAATTTCTTGTTAGCAATAATCCAATATCTTTTCAATGTTTTCAACCTATCCTTCTTCACCTTCAAATCCTGCCTTTGCTTAATCTAGGTTAATAACTCACTTCTCAAGTTTTGTACTTCATCCTTCAATACAATGGAATTTGATTTAGACCTTTTCAATTTTCCTTTCAATTGGTCAATTTGCTGTCTTAATTTTATTGTTTTCATGGTACTTCTCAGTGTCTGCTATGATGAGGAATCGTTATTCAATGCAGATCCTACTTTGATTTCTGTATCATTTGGCAAAATTGGCGATTGATTTTCATTACAATCATTATTCAGAGATACAACAAGATCATCCATTTTATCTTCACACTCCTGTGATGATACCTCTACTGAACCATAATCCCTTTCTTCACTTAGAATTTCGATTAATGGAAAATATTGGGCATGAATAGGTGCTTTTGAAGTGGAAGATTTCATGCTTCTGGTAATTCTACGAAAACCTAACTTTGTAATGGGGAATTCTGATAAATTTGATTTATCATAGAATTTCACCTTTCCTTTGTCTAATGTTTTTTAATTTTTCCCTTTCATTTGAAGACACAATATGAATATCCTCATACAAAGCTAAGACTATAGGGGTTTCAAGATTTAAAGGAAGGTATTCTACTGCAACTATATTCCTTGGATTATTCTCTATAGGCACTCTCAATTCAGACGATTCAACATCTTTTGACTTAGAATTGGCTTTAATTTGAGGAAAATGTTTATGTTTTCTACGAGTTTTAGGACGTAGAGTAGGCCAATACTGGGTTAATCCAAAATTATTTGCATTCAAAAATTCATCCCAAGATCTACCTAGATAATTTAATTGGTACTAAAATAGGATCTTAAGAAGACCATGATGAAATAAACTTTATTCTTTATATCCAACAATGGTCTATACAGTATGTGCCATTTTCCTAAGACTCTGAAGCAGAAAGAAAGTCAAGTTGATTCTGCTACATTTCAAGGCCATCACAACTGTAAATGATAATAATGTATATGAGAGTAAAGGCCATCACAGGTAACATACCTAATTAAAATCTCGAAATAGGCTTTCCATTGTGGTTTCAAAAATTTAACAGAAACGCCTCTTCCAAGATCCAAACATTTTGGTAATGGCAAGAGAAACATTTCACATTTTTTCTTATTTACTTTTTGACCCTTGAACCAATGTTCACCAATTTGGGGAAGCTTAGTAGCTTTAGCAATCAAATCCTCATTTAGAATCAGCTGAAAATCCCCAACTTGAGCTACATCATCTTTCAGTGACATAGCAAATTGTTTAGTTATTTCTACATGATGACTGCTAAAACCTTTAAAAAACAAACCCCAGCCTATTTTCTCAAACAACACGGCTGCTTCTGGGTTAGATTCAACCAACTCAAGGCCTAAAATCTCAAAGCGATTAAGAGGTGCCATTTCCACTCTGCAAAGATTTTGATCATTGTTCGGGATGAAAGGATGCGTGAATACAAATGGTATTGGAATCCATGTAAATGGAATTGTGTAAAATATCAAATCATAGCCCAATTCATTTGAAACGAGAACTAAAACCCTAAACATAATTTCACTAACCATAGTTTGAAAATAATGGAAACTAGTTCTGAAATCCTGTTACTTCGAAAAATGTGACCACCAAGATAACCAAATCATTATGCAATGCTTCTCTGCAACCATTACGTGATTTCAATATTTTTTTCCCCAACGAAATGATATCTAGGTAAAAATCATAAAAATCAAGAAATAATATGATAACCCTATACGTGTTTGATTTTCAAAGACTTGGGAGAATCAATCTAAAAAGACAAAATTAATACACTACCCTACATGTGTCTGATTATGAGACTTCATGTTTAATCCCAATGTTAGGATTTTTAACACAAAAATCCCCCACACAGCTCTCAATGGCTTACACCACCCAAGGACACCACCTCATGCTCCATAAAACCTTCCATGACCTTCCATTTGACCCCCACATTTGCAAAATAGCCCAAGGATGAAGAAAAGGGCTAAAAATCCCAAACAAGAGCCCAAAATAGACCCCCAGGAGCTAAAGCCCTAAAAAAGGGGCTAAAACCTTGAAAGGGGCTAAAGTTAGGGTGGAAGGGGTTAAAGGCCCAAAAAAGGGGATAAAGCCTTGAGCAAGGGCTTAAAACCCTAAAATCCCTTGGAAAAACTATAAAAGGAGGGGGGAGGTCACTCTCAAAACATTCCTCCCTTGCATACTATTATTTTTCCCAAGTGGATGCCTTGAGACCATTTGCCTCTCAAGCCACCCACTCTCCCTCTCCTTCATCTCCATTTCTCCAAGCCATTGCTCCCCAACCAAGAGAGAGGTGCTCCCATGAGTTAGGGCATGGTGGCCCATTTCCACCTAAGTGAGGTATAACTTCTTTTTATGCATGTTCATTTTCTTATTTTATTTTATGACCAATATTTTTAGTTGTAGGTTTTCCATTAACATCTTTTACAGGTTGCTTCCATAGTAGTATAGGTTTCTATTGCAGGATTTGGAGGCAGAACCCTAACCCATTGTGTGCAGAGGGGTTCAACAATACTCCATCTTTGCTTTTATTTCTGTCTAGTTTCATTCCCGCTTTTCTTTTCTGTATTTCCACATAGGATACCACTAAGAGGAAGAAGAACACCTTCTCTTGGTTGAAGAAGAATACCACTAAGAGGTAGACACTTAGTTAGGCCAACAATTCAGGGTTAATCACCATATTTGCTTACAAGTTTTTGTTTACATTTTTGCAAACCAAATACCAGAACAAGCAAGCAAACCAACACACCATGCCACATAATTAACCCAACTCAGTTCATGACACTGAGTGAGCCTTAAAAGTTACCAAATTTACACTAAATTCAACCAACTATGCAATCTTTGAGGACATAAGTCCCTGACTGCTACAATTGTGGGAAGTACTTGGGCTTTGCCCAGAAAATCATTGTGAGGAGTACCACAGGAACCCCAAAGTAGCTGGCCGCTGAGAGGAATTGCCAAGCGAAACTGGCAATGACCCCTTTTGATTGTGTAGAGTTACCCATGAGGAACACACCAAGCACTATCTTCTGGCAGTCTTGGTGGCCGAGAGACCACCTTCAGCCAATAGGAAGCCATTGAAACTATTGGAGACATTTACCATCACACACACTCTTTTGGTCAAATTAGCCTAGTTAAACCACTATCCTAAGTTTAATTGACATTAGTGGAGCATTAATTTCCATCATCCAATCACACCCATGCCTACCTACAGTCAAGGAGGATAACTTAGCCTTCTCCTACAGTCAAGGAGGCTAATTGGAGCACTCCAGGGGTGATCTGTGTGACATTAATGCACCTAATTGCTAACTGGTGGTTACATTCAGTTCAACCAGTCAGTTACATTCAGTTAAGGTGCATCCATTCATTAAATATATTATTTAATGATTATTTATTATTATTTAATGAACTTGAGTCAACAAGGCACCTCCACCAACTTCTGATGGTCAGTTCAGCTTCAGTTAACCTCATCGGGGTTCATTGGAGTCATGCAGCACTAGCACTTGATGGTTGGTTTGCTATGACATGTGTTTGATCTCCTTCAGTTGAGATTCAGTCATTTATTGCACTCCGACTTCAGTTAGGGTTTGGTGAGTCAATTAGGGTTTTGGTCAAGTGGTTAACTGAGTGAGATTGCATGGTGGAGAGTCAGTTAAGCTAGACTCACTCATTGAATTCAAATTTTCCCTTAGGTATTCGAATTCTTCATGGAGTTAAGCCATTGCTCAACATGGAAATTATAACCCTTTATTGTTTATAAAATATACAGAGAGGAAACCTATTTTGGTTCCGATTATTTCCAATTCATGAGTATTTGTTAATTATTCTTTGATGATTTTGATTCCTAGTTCCTAGATCATGTGCAAGAATTAATATGGTATCAGAGATTATGGTGGGACAAAGATCTATCTCTCAAGAACAAGCTTTTTGACATATTTCTCCATGAAATTTGAGCAATAGCTCAAAAATCCAGCACTGCACCAGAAGCCAAGGCTTACCACTTAATACCCCAAGTAAAGAACTTGTTGATCAAGCTTGCTTTATTGACTATGCTGGGTGTGATGAAAGCCTAGAATGTGCAGGCTGTCTGACCTTACAGTGCCTTTTTTTTTTTATTTGCAAGTTTTATCGGGTACAACTTCAAATGGACTCATCAATCCCGCTTCTCACCCCATTCACAAGCTATTCAGAATGGAAGTTGAAGATGATTGCACATCTGAAGAGACGAGGTCTCTATGAGGTGTCTATTGGACTTGGAAAAGAGTCTTATGAGAATTAGAATGACTAGATAAATGACAATGACAGAGCTTTTGGATCAATATGTTTGGCCCTTGATGATAGCTTGTACTACCTTAATCTTGGTTTTGCTGAATACCCAAAGGAATTCTGGACAATATTGGACAAAACCTTTGGCAAGAACAATGAGGATCATAATAGTAATTTGGAGATCACATCCAGCACCACAAGAGTTATTTACTCAAAAGTCTCGGCCTCTACTCTCTCTGATGAATTTGTTCAAGATGAAGATGAAGCAAAATCTTCTACACATTCAATTCGAATTGAAGAAAGTCTCCATGAAGTGACTCCTTCTCCTGATGCTCCGGAATTTCATGAGATCTCTGATATCTCATCTTCTCATATTGCTGAAATAGAATAAGACATTTGAATCTCTGATATTGAAGAAAAATACTTCTGCACTTCCATGCAAACATTCACCGGTGATTTTCCTTTGAATTCTGTGGAAAATTTACCAGTAATTGCTTCCGAAAGTGAAGAGAAATTTGATTTTTCTTCCTCTAATGTTGGTTATGGTGTGAAAATATGTAAAAAATTGGATATTTTGGAAGAAATATCAGATTATAAGAGTGAAACATTCACTCCCCATGATCTAGATATTCCAGCAAATTCCTGTAGGATTGCATGCACCAAAATTCAGAATTTTGAAGAAAAAAAAAACTGTGCATCTACCGTCTCGGTTGACCATAATTTTGGATCTGATATAAACCTTATTGTATCTAATATGATCTTATTTGAATCTGATATTATATTTCTTGGTTCAAAATTTCAGGTTCATAAACCTTCAGTTCTGCTTGTAGCTGTTCTCATCAATGGTGTGAAGAAACAAGTACCACAAGTCTCCTACAAAACTGTCGTTGGGGATTTGATTTCATTTCATAGTTTTGGATCTGTTGTGAAATTATTTAGATCTGATTTACATTCTGATCTGATATTATTTTATTCATATTTTAAAATCCAAGGGCTTTCAGTCATGCTTGTAGCTCCTCTCACCAATTCCGGTGTGAAAAATCAAGTACCGCAGTTCTTCTTCAATTTTGTTGTTGGGGATTTGGTGTTAGTTTCCTCTTATGAGGTTGCGGATATTTTATTTTGTGATCCATTATCTATTTCAGAATCTATATCATATTATGGAGCTCAAGAATTCTCTCTCCAGAGTCCCAGGGATTTTCTACCTTTGGTCACAAGCTCATCTCCTCACAGAACTAGTAAAGAGGAAGACATTCTGCATCCGCTTGGACACTTGATCCTAATATTTGGGGCTGATTTTACCAATCATGGCTTGCTGTTCAAGGCTGCAACATATCAGTTTCTTTAGTGCTCCACACATGGTTCAAATCCTCAAGAACCTTTGCTCTCTCTTAAGATGATTTCAGTTTCTCTACATGGGTCTAGTTTTCACTGTGCAACTGTTTATATTTCTGATTTAGTTGAGTGCATTGTTCTTCTTCCAAAGTGGAAT
>LPNX010037738.1:3205-166881 GCA_001517045.1 Pseudotsuga menziesii | reverse complement strand
TTACAGTCAGTTAAGGCGCCTCCATTCATTAAATATATTATTTAATGATTATTTATTATTATTTAATGAACTGGAGTCAACAAGGTGCCTCCACCAACTTCCGATGGTCAGTTCAGCTTCAGTTAACCTCATCGGGGTTCATTGGAGTCATGCAGCACTAGCACTTGATGGTTGGTTTGCTATGACATGTATTTGATCTCCTTCAGTTGAGATTCAGTCATTTATTGCACTTCGACTTCAGTTAGGGTTTGGTGAGTCAATTAGGGTTTTGGTCAAGTGGTTAACTGAGTGAGATTGCATGGTGGAGAGTTAGTTAATCTAGACTCACTCATTGAATTCGAATTGTCCCTTAAGTATTCGAATTCTTCATGGAGTTAAGCCATTGCTCAGCATGGAAATTGTAACCCTTTATTGTTTATAAAATATACAGAGAGGAAACCTATTTTGGTTTCGATTATTTCCAATTCATGAGTATTTGTTAATTATTCTTTGATGATTTTGATTCCTAGTTCCTAGATCATGTGCAAGAATTAATAGAAACCAGGGTCTAAATTTCATACCGACTAGTTTCGTATACACAAGCCAACAAAATTGATCCTCCACGGTCTTCCTCACGCCTAATAGGCGAACCACCACCATTTGGAACACTCAGTTGGCACCGTCGTAGCTGTTATCAGTGATCTCCCACACCACCAGAGGGCCATACAACCTTTGATTCTGATTTAGACCCATATCAGTCTGAACCAGACCTCCACACTGCACCAGCTAGCCCCATGGCTACTACAAACCTGGATCTAGTTTCTAGTCTAACCTTAGCAAGTGGACCCATGTCCACATCACAACTAGTCACCCACAATGTGGCAAGCGGCCCAATCATAGTCATGAAAAATGTCATTAGCTAATTGCCACCACCCATAGTGACTAGCCAAGCTGGTCCAGTGGCCACACATGGGGGCAGTGGCCCCTCCACACACATTGTCCCACCTACCATGCAGGGGGGCAACACCCAAATTACCCCTACCACCATACAGGGGGGAAATTCCCCTGCCACCCACACCTTCCCACCTGCAACACTTGGGGGCATTGGCCCATCCACCATGGTGCCACCACAAGCACCCCCAGTTGTGTAGATGCATTATGCACCTGCAAGCCCCACCCCCATTGCAGCCCCATCCCACATCAATTTGGGGTCAAATCTGCCATTCATGGCTCATTTGAACTTGCTTGACTTCGAAATATTGATGAATGACCCCATCCATCACCAAGATTTTTGACCACCCATGCCGACTAAGCTACCCTTAGACATCCCAAAGTTTGAAGGAAAATCCAGGGAATGTCCCCAAAATCATATAATGACATTCCATCTATGGTGCTCATCTAATAACATCATAGAAGACTCCATTAGACTAAGGTTGTTCCAATGCACCCTTACAAGTGTTGTGGCCAAATGGTACATTGAGCTTCCACAAGCCAAGTACCCCGACTTCAACTCCCTAGCCTTCATGTTTTTGCAGTATTTCCAACTCCCGGTCAAATATGACGAGGGGGTGGAGATCCTTCTATCCTGCCGTCAAAACACCACCACTCACATCACTGATCATATCCATGAGTGGCGACGGCACTGCAGCTTGTGGAAGATCCAACTTAATGACTTGATCTTCTTAGATTGGTTCCTCAAGACTTTTCTCCTGCCCATCACAAAGGACGTCGCATTTGAACATCCCCAATCTGAAGAAGAGGCCATATTGAAGGCCCAACAATTTGACCTCATCTACACCCAGTTAGGATACTTGTATACCGTCATCCCAGATGCTCTTCGTCCAAGTACCTCTTACCGTGACGCACCGGGGGCATCCCATGCAGCGGATGGAATTATAGGGTTAGTCTCTCAACAACAATCGCCTCGACCGACACCACCTACCATTGCACCACAACCAAGCAACACTGCTAATGTTGCTTACCAAAACCAAGCCTTGGACTATGCTAGAATGATGTCTTAGTCCAGAGCGACAACTTCCTATGCACAACCTACACTATCGCAACAGGCTCAAGCTATGGCTTGGCCAACACAGCAGTAAGTGGGGCAAATGCCCACATTCATGGAACCACCACCTCCAAAAATATACTATGCACCACCAGTGCAACAAGTTCAAGCCCCTGCCCCTGCTCCACCTGCTCCAACCACCCCACCCTCTCTGTTGGGACAAGTGTTTGCACAACAAAACTGTCCCAACCAGCCTGCCCCCAATAATCAACAAGGGAAAGCTAGAAATAATCGGCCCCACAACTAGGGCAACAACTAACCACAAGGAGGCACTCAACAACTGACTCCTCCCAACAATGCCACAGCAAACCAGCCATCCTAGAATCCCCCGCGACAAAATTCACCAAGGCGCAATGCCCCATTGCGCACAAACCAACCATGCACACTTTGTGAGGTCTATGGGCACTATACATTCGAGTGTCCCCTCATGGGCTGCGTGAAGCAGGCCATTCAAAACGAGGCCCAATAGGCTGCCAACGCTACAAACCAAGCACAACCCAACCCGACACCACAAGGACCTCCTCCCATGGTGCTTCAAAACCCACTACTAGTCTAAGGATTGGTGGCAACCGCCACTCCTTCGCAGGCCACTCCCAACACTCTGGGGCCACCACCCATAGTCAAAATTGGTGTCCACCACTTAATGACCATGACCACTGAAGAGGTCAACTTACAGACTAGACTAAACAAATACGGTACCACTACCGAACATGTTGAATCATCAGCAGCATCTACATCTAAGACAACCAACCTACCTCTCCAGTTACCCCCATTCCTGCGCCCCCCCATACGCAGAATCGCCAATAATGCCACATCTAGAGCTGCAGTCAACTATAGCGTAGTGGATGATTTGGACCAAACTCCAACCGCCATGTCTGCTCTTGAGGTACTTAAAACATGCCCAATGCAGCGAAAATCCCTACTAGCCGCTCTAGGGGTAGTAGACCCCTCCGATTCCAAGCTGATCACCTTTGACAAAGAAAATGGAGAACCACGCATGCCCTCCACTATCGCCTTCCAAATCCTGGTATCCATCCAAAACTTGGTTGTGCACCGATGCATAGTGGATGAGGGGGCATCCACGTGTGTCATGTCGACCTTGGTGTGGCAAAAGCTTGGATCACCAATTCTGCAACCATCTTCCACGACTCTGTGGGCTTATGATGGACACCCCACTAAAGCCCAAGGAATCCTCCCTCATGTCCCCATCATGTTAGCCGGGAAGACAGTCATGATTAACATTGAGGTCATCAATGCTCAACTGGATTACAACCTCCTCCTTAAGAGGAGTTACATCTATGCCATGTGAACAGTCGCACCAACTATCTTCCGCCTCATGATGTTCACCCATGAAGGGAAGATTGTGACAGTTGACCATCTCACCTACCATGATCCGCAAGAGTTAACAGCACCTGCCAATGTTATCCCTACCATCACCACCATTGAGTTGCAAGGGATGACCACACACGCTAATGTCATCCCCGTAACTAACACCATGGTTGAAAACATACCAGCTTCCCCACAATTGAATGTGGGCCCTGGGTTGTTTACCGATCCCACCATAAAATCTCCTTTCTCGTTGATGTCACCACCTCTAACACAAAAGCAAACTGCGGACTTGTGCATGGTCTCATCAAGCACCGTTGCACCCAAACAACAACCGTAGCCCCAACCACAACCACAACGCCAACAATAGTTGCAACATCACCTGTAGTAGCAACATTAATGGTACAGTCGCAACCACAACCTCACCCCCACATGCAACCACTAGGAGTTATGTGGGCTCATCTCCAGTGCATACAATTCCCTTCCTCTTCCCCCCACCTGGTGTCATGAGCAAGCTGATCATGGACACCTTGAGCCTACCCAACTTTACGTTGGGGATCCTGGTGTGGTACCTAGATCCACTAGCTCAACCATCAATGCCCCAAGTTGTGCTAACTCCAGTGCAACCTATCGCAGTTGAGTCTCACCCCCCACCCGGTCCAAATAGACCAACTGCTGCACCTGCATCTGCACCACCCCAACCCAAAAGGGCTAGGGGAAAGAACACCAAATCCACTATAGAACCACGACAAGTTCCACCATGTGCAGTTTGCAAACAATAGGGCCATCCAACTCAGAATTTCCCTGAAATCCCAGTGATCCATGCGCATCTGGATGCCATGGACACGAATGAAAACATCCCTGTGGTTGAACTCCCAACTGCGCCAGTAGTAAAGAACAAGGCATTGAGGACAAACGATGCTTATGCCCTTTTTGGATTGTATGGGCATTACTCCCACCATTGCTAAAACCTCCCCGAATTTCGAATGGCTCTTGTTGAGCTCCGTCACCATTCCCTTGAGTCTGAGATCACCTTGATCGAAGAAGTTCTCCCCCCACCGCCTTCTTCAGACACCATGTCCATTTACATGATGTCCAGTTCCCGTGACCAGCTCATCCCCATCTCTAATGGTGGTCCATCACACCTGTCTCTTCATTGCTTCAACAATGATGAGGATATCCTTGAAGCTCTGACCGCCCCAGAATACCCATGGGAGAACATGCACCATTGCTCGTTCTTCCTCTTGGAAGAACGTGTTTCGCAGTCCGGCCAGTTTTCTGTGAAGACCAAAGCTTTTATCCATGGGAAGGTTGATTGGTTCAAGAACCCAATCCCAGTACCTGATGCCTTCGAAGAAGGGAACATGGCAAACATTTCACCAACCATTAAAATCAAGATCTCAACCAACTCTGAGATTGTTGAAAAAATCATGCTGGGGGCATCTTGCTCCCCGGAAGAGGTCGATGCCTACACTGCTCTCTTTTAAGAATTCTGTGACATCTTTTCCTAGTCATACATTGAAATTCCTGGCTTATATCCATCCATCGCGGAACACCACATCGACACATGGCCTGATGTGGCACCCGTCTGCTAGAAGCAACGATCCATCCATAGATCCAAAGTGGCTACGGTGAAAGCCAAGATAGAGAAGCTGCGCACAGTTGGCTTCATTTATCCCATTGCATACACAACTTGGGTTTCTAATCCTGTTCCCATGAATAAAAAATAGGGTACCATTCGCATTTGCACAGACTTCCATGATCTCAATGGGGCATGTCCCAAAGACAACTTCCCCACCCCGTCCATCAACCAAATCATCGACACATGCGCTGGACATGAGGCCTTCTCCTTCATGGACGGTTTTTTTGAATACAACCAGATCCAAATCCAAAAAGGAGACCGTTGCAAAACGGCATTCACAACTCCATGGGGCACCTTCACCTACCAAGTCATGCCCTTTGGCCTCAAAAATGCTAGAGCCACCTTCTAGTGCACCATGACGTACTGCTTTCATGATCTTACTCACTTCATGTTGGTGTGTTTTTAAAACCTCATTGCGCAGTCGCAAAGCCACACACAACACATAGATGACTTGTGACAAGTCTTAATACGATGTCACCAATACAGGATCCGCTTGAACCAATTCAAGTGTGTTTTTTGTGTCCCCACGGTCCATCTCCGAGGATTCATCGTGTCACACAAAGGAATGGCCGCTGGTCCTGAGAAATTCCAAACAAATTCCCCCCTAACGTCACCCCTTTGAGTGACAACATTCTTAATTGTATTATAGTATTTTCTTTTTTTGTTTTACACATTTTTCCCTGATTGAGTCTTATGTATCGTTTCCTCTCATTGCTTCAAATGGAGCACACCTCAGATCGGTATATGGGATTCGCAGATGGTGCAAGCAAATGGTACTTGAACCTCTCCTTGGATACATGGGTAATCTACTCCCCATCACACGAGTTGATCCACATCGACAGAATATGTGTGGGCACTACAACCAACAACCAGGCAGAATATGATGGTGTCAATGGCCTCTTGGCCACTGCTTTATAATTAGGAATCCACCATCTCGATGTCTTCTTGGACTCCCAGCTGCTAGTTTCTCAACTAAACAACCACTACCAAGTTCGTGATCCTTGCCTCTTTAGAAAGTACCTGCGCACTAAACACATGGTCAAAACATTTGAATCCATCACATTCACACATGTTCCCAGGAACCTCAATAGTGATGCAGATCAGATGGCTAATGATATTCAAAATTGGCACATCCATAACAGCATATAGGAAACATACAACCATGAAACAATGCATAATCATGTCTAAAAATACACACATAGTGTAATAATACATCACATAGGCATTTGCATTCCACAACGTAATAAAAAAGACTCACATCATAAAACCATAAAAGCACATCCACGTGCGTCAAAAATATATATCGATAAATAGATAAGTCGCATGTCCAAAACATGTCCAATACAAAATGAGAAGCCACATATGCTGTCTCAACAGGATATACATAGTGACACAAAAGCTCCTAAGTGCACCAATTCACTTGGGGCAGCACCATTAGCTACTAATTCAAAGTCACCCGGAACCGGTTCGAGACACCTCTCACACCTCCGAGATCAAATCTCTTAATGAGACCATCGTCTCATGTTTAACTAATCAATTTTGGGACCATTTCCCACAAGTCACCTTGACTCACGAGCCATGACATAACGATGCGAGTGTCTATGGACCGGTACTCATATCACACTGCCTGATCGCAACTCATGCGAATGATCGGGTCGCCGCCCATTAAGGATTGTACCATATTTTACTTTTTGTGTTTATAATTGTCTTCTTCACCACACCTTTTGCAGACATCTTTGGACCATCATCCATAGAATACTTTGTTTTTATTCCATATATTTGACATAGAAGTGTTCTCGGGCCGCTGCCCACTTAGGATTGTAATTTTAGCTTTTACTTTGTATTTTTAGCACATAATTGTCTTTTCGGTTTATAGCACCTTACGCAGACCTCTGGACCACTGTCCACAAAATGATTCATTTTCTTGCACTTATTTGGCATATAAATGCCTCTGGACTTGTATTCACATCACATGTGGTCAAGTCCATCCACATTAACACACACACATGCTCTCTTGACCTCTGTCCGAGAGCCACCTCGGTTTGCATGCCTCTACTGCACCGTCTCATAGGCCTCTACCACGACCTATCCCACGCATGTATTGGCATGTTTGAGAGCCTTCTGCTCCATCGATACTGCGCGGATGACCTTTGGACCTCTATCCACCATCCTGACATGGGGCACCGCTCATGCCACCGCAATCGCTTGACCGCAATGGAGTTTCGTTTAAGCTCTTTTCTGACTCCTTAAAACAATGAAAAGATCGCCGAGCGCAGTTGTTTCCTTTCCCGCTCGCTAAAGTATGGGAAAGTATGTCTACATCATCTCGTTTACCTCCTTTTGTAGACCATGTAGACCATTTCATGAAAAGGACCTCCTTGGCACATTCAAGCCAAGACTGTTCCCCTCTGCATACTTTTGTGCTTTCTAGGGCAGAGGGGCCACACTCTACGAAAAAGCTCACCACCGGTTGTCGTTAAGCTCTTTTCCAGCCATCTCAACAAGAAAATATTGCTGAGCAAACTTGGTTTCGTTCATGCTCGTAAAAGTACGTGAATGATCATCCAGTTCAATATAGGTTTAACCTTTTTCGGCCTGATTGGACTACCAATGGTAAAGAAGTCTCTCATCCCCTCTAGGATGGGCGAGCTCTCCTATGTATACTTTTATCCTTTTTTGGGCATAGGAGAATACCAACAAAAAAGAGCCCCCACTGGAGTCTTATTTGTGCTTTCAGACTCTCTAAAATTGAAGGCACCATTGAGCATTTACCTTCTCGGGCTCGCCAAAAATCCACGAGATCGTACCACAACAGTGTCCCGAGACACCACCCCACAAAAAACAGTTTGGCAACATCCCCACATTGGGTTTCCTTTATTCAGAGTAATCTGCAACATGTCTTCCTTGGATCCCATTAGTATCAAAAGTTTCCACCTCCTCCAAGTATTTCCCATCTGCAGCGACATTCCCGATATTACAGCTATGATCCCGTTCCTTTGAGTAAGTTTCATTTGCTTCCTGGTCTGCCCTGCCATCATACTCTGAACAAAGGAAGTTTGAGTCTCCCTCCCCCCCTATGATCTTGTTCCTTTGAGTAAGTTTCATTTGCTGCCTAGTCTGCCCTGCCATCATACTCTGAAAAAAGGAAGTTTGAGTCTCCCTCCCCCCCTGCCCCTGTTCAGTTTTCTCCTTCCCTCCCCTTCCCCCCCAATTCAGTGAGTGAGTCCGCAGATTGCTTCACACCTTCTAGTTATCCCTCATGCCCTTGGTTAAGGAAACATCATTTCCTTGACTAGGGGCAGGTCTCCCTCTGTCAACGCCAGCACACATATTCCATAGGATAGACACAGAGGTCCCTGTACCTTGGTTTCATTAACATCATTGATGAGTTCCTTGGACCACTTGAGAGGAGTCTTTAGTGCCTCTCAGGATGGTTGTTTCTCATGTTCTTGACTTCAACTCCATCATCGCACCGTTGAGATTTGTACATGGTTCATTCCACACAGTACTCGGTTGAAGACCCCGGATGTCACCCGACTCTAGCACATTGGTGAGTCCACTCGAGGGACCTAAACAGGTTATGTCCCTTGTGATTTCTGAGTTGCGTTGGAGACACTGTTCAGAAGCCCCAGTAGTGCTTTGTTATACCTTTATGATTGATACAACATACTTGTACCGCATAGACTTTGACTCTCAAATAGCGAGTCCATACAACTATGTACCGTTCCAGATCCAGGAGACCATCAGTCATGAAGATATAGCATTCCATGAGAATGCCATGGGTCCAATGTACCAGATCAGTATTTTATTCAGCCTCACATAGAGGAAACCATCATTGTAACATCAGTTGTATATGATCGGCTCTTGTATTTTAGAGCATAGATCAAATGATTCTTTCAACATTGTCAGGAGCATGGGAATGCCTGCCTCATCCATATACATGTCACACATTTATTGTATCTCACCCATTGATGGGAACCAAATTAATACAAAACCAAAAGCCACCATGCCCTAGCCCCAGAAGCAACACCTCTCGACAGCAAATCCTATGATGTTTGTTGGCCATACGTTGAGCTCTTGCCCTCACACATCAGGGGGCAATATGTTAACCCAAAAATACCCCACACAACTCTCAATGGATTACACCACCCAAGGACACCACCTCACAACACTCATTTCACTCCATAAGACTTTCCATGACCTTCCATTTGACCCCCACATCTCCAAAAGAGCCCAAGGATGAAGAAAAGGGCTAAAACCCCCAAAAAAGAGCACAAAATAGACCCCCAGGAGCTAAATCCCTCAACAAGGGGCTAAAACCTTGAAATGGACTAAATTTAGGGCATAAGGGGCTAAAGCCTTGACGAAGGGCTTAAAACCCTAAAATCCCTTGGAAAAACTATAAAAGGAGGGTGGGGGGTCACTCTCAAAACATTCCTCCCTTGCATACTATTATGCTTCCCAAGTGGATGCCTTGAGACCATTTTCCTCTCAAGCCACCCACTCTCCCTCTCCTTCATCTCCATTTCTCCAAGCCATTGCTCCCCAACCAAGAGAGAGGTGCTCCCACGAGCTAGGGCATGGTGGTCCATTTCCACCTAAGTGAGGTATAACTTCTTTTTATGCATGTTCATTTGCTTATTTTATTTTTTGACCAATATTTTTAGTTGTAGGTTTTCCATTAACATCTTTTGCAGGTTGCTCCCATAGTAGTATAGGTTTCTCTTGCAGGTTTTGGAGGAAGAACCCTAACCCATTGTGTGCAGAGGGGTTCAACAATACTCCATCTTTGCTTTTATTTCTGTCTAGTTCCATTCTCGCTTTTCTTTTATGTATTTCCACATAGGAACCTACCCTTCCGTCCTATATACAAAAGGGATCCATTCCTCCCCTGTAGCAAGGAGAAATCCCTTCTACAAGGATGATGACCAAAAATCAAAAGAAATTACCATATGATAAATCATAATTTGATGCATTAAATTTCTTTCAATTCGCGGTGTAACAGGTGTGAGGATGTATAGATTTGTGTCATAGTCATTCTCTTCTAGCTCTTAAAATTTGATACAATAATTCTAATACATGGAGGCTGGATGTAACATCATCCTAAGCAATAGTAGACCGCATGCTAAAAATTGATTATGGCATATCAACGAAATCATCAATAATTATATCAAACAAAACTTTCCAATTCAGGTCCATCAATAATATTAACTTGGAAAATCACTGTTTGACGATTATTCGAATTGATATAAGGAGTATATAAGCCATATAAATGTTAACCATGCCAAGTTAATATTTTAAATTGAGATCGGTTTCGATTTATCATCGAAAACATAACATAAAGGATTTTGATCAAACAAATAAAAATAAAGGCAAGATCTACCTATTATAAGTATATATAAGGAAAACATTATTTATTTACACATTATATAAGACATAAGTTGTAGGATTTTGTAATGATAAAAATGTTCAACATACATATAAAGGTTATGATATAACAAAATTAGCCAACCTTACATATATATTTGAACATTAATGTTTGAAAAATAAAACTATGTCAAATACTTGAAGCCAAAAATTTAAATGCAAAGTTAATAGAAATTTTCATAAATACAAGGGTTATAAATCATTTAAGCCAAATTTCTCTAACTAAATAATGTAAAGTAGCAATCCATTTATATTGATAATATATAATCATGGAATAATGAGAATATATTTAACAGCTGCAAAAATGAAAGAACTAGCTTAATTCAAAATGTTTCCTAAACTACCATCTTGACCACTAATTGTTCCTTCATTGAGAGTACCTTCAGAATCAAAGATTCTGAAGGCACTCTTTAATAATTTTGTTTTTAAAATAGATTAAAGAAAAGATATGATCAATTTATTATGCAATATAGAAAATAAAATTGAGAAGAGTTGATTCCTACCAACAAGCCTGTAGCTCATACTGTAGAAGAAATGGATGATGGTGAATGTTTTATGTTATGTTCAGTCCAGCACAAAGGAAGGATGCTTGAGATAATATTAACATGGACTTCAGAGTCTCATGTTTTTGAAACTAATTTTTGGTGTATGTTTGCAGGTATTGAAGGGAGTGAAGAGATAAAGAAATAAATTTTTCATGATAAAGGAAGACATCTTATTGTCTCAAGAAGGTAATCAGTACCTATAAGAAATTGTTGTTGCAGAGTTGGCTACTAAAGATAAAGAAAATATTTCTAACCTCAGAAAATATAAAGAAGAGTTATAAATGTTAGAATATTGGTTGATCAATCCAACGATTAACAAATATGATTGCTTAATGCATGCAAGCATGGAAATTTTCAGTGACAACATTGGAGAAGGGAAGACAAGAAGTCAAGATGTTGAATTGTCTTGTAATGATATGATTTTGTTACAACAATCAAGAGAAGTGGCATGCCGTCATAAATTTGTGAAGCATATTGGAATAATTTATAGTTGGGGTATGATTGTAGATGAGAGGCGAGATCATGAAGATATGAGGATGCAATAAGTAGTGACCAGTAGCAAAAAGAAAAAAGAAAAGAAGGGTAAGTAGATGTACTAGCCAAAGGATATAATGGACATGGAAATTGAAGAACTAAGGATGCTGATGGTGAAGATGTCTAAGAGAAGGCATGAGGAAATAATGAAGATTTATGTCAGCATAGAAAATAGACAAAATAGTGATGGAAGACAGATGATAGAAGAAGATTGCAGAAGCAAAGCTAGTGGAGCAGTGCAACAGAAATTTTGGAAACCAGGACAACTGAAGATGATAAAGACAAAACAACATGATGAGATGGATGATCAACTACAGAACAAGGGTTGGGATCTAGGCATATTGAAGATGGAAGGTTATGAACATGAGGTCATATTTCTTTCTTCCCAGGGATTTAGATGTAGGAGCATCTTGCCTTGCAACAAACTACAAGCTCGATGTTTGATCCGACCTAGAAGGGGTCTTCATTTAATGATTCCTTAATCTATTTTGTAAATAAACCTATGTAAAATACGATTCAAGATGAATGATGAGTCATTACATGAGTCACTGAGTAGATGAGTGAGTCATTGGGTTAGTTGATGAGTCATGTAACAAATCCCTATCTTATGACATTGAGTCATAGAGTAAGATTTGGGAGCTTCCTGTAATTAGGATTTGTTAGCAACAACTTAGGAAATGGTTGAGAAATTTAAGATCTTGGCAGCCTTTTATGTGATAAGTATTTATGTGTATAAATATGTGATCCTACAAGGCATAGAGGGATATAAAACAAAAACATAGGATAGGGGTAGCAGAGAAAGAGTAAATCTGGCTCAAGCCAGGCCTATCAAAGATATATCACTCCTAAAAGGATCATAATGCGGGTTCTAAAATAGTTTCGTATGTATAGTTTCAGTGTGTGAATGAAACGAACTATTTCACATATCTTTGTTTGTAAATTGTATTATGTCTGAATGTGTGATTTCATAAGCATAGTTATAAATACTTGATTAAATATCTATTAATAGTTGATAATCCTATGTGTGAATTAGGGATTCTGAGAGTGACAAAAAATAGAGATTGATTGATCGATTCTTTCATGAATCGAATGAAAATTAGATTTATAATCAATTGAGACTTCATGAATTGGAGCATGTTCTGGAATAACCATGTTGCAAGGTTATGAGTCAGTGATCAATCACTGTAAGGATTGATGATGAACCAAATTTAAGTATGTGTAGGTGTGGATGGTCGATATCATAGTAGAACCAAATTTACGAATAAGAATCAATTTCACAAACTGGAGTTGCTACCGAGATAAACAATATTCTTGGAAACTGATCGTCCATATGCTTGACGATTGTGTGGTGGAGATTGAAGGTTGACAGAAGATCAACGGTTAAGGGTAATTTAATTGGTCAAAGAGTGCGGAGGATAAAATGGAAGCTGACTTGTGAAGTGAGAAGTGATTGTTGGAAAAAAAATTAAGATCAACATATGTGGTTGATTGTTGAAACAGATCGATGGTCCTCAGCGATTTTGCTGGGAGAACTAGCGTGGATGATAAAAATTATGATGTGCACAAAATATTTATAAAATCCACCTTACAATGTTTGAAGTCCACCGTCGATTTAGATTAGATGATTGTCAGTCATTTCACAGATCCAACTAACAAGCGGGTTAATAATCCAGATGGTTACAGAATTTTAAATTGTTATCTACTTTGTTCTATTTTCCACTGCTGATTGGAATTGATAGAGATCCAACGAATGAGGATCACTTCACTTAGTGTAATAGATTTGAGTATAACAACTGAGGTTGGACATATAATTTTATGAAATTGAGTTCACCTAAAATTTGAAGTCCACTCTTTGAAAAAGTTTTGCATGGGATTTGGTCGGGTTGGTTAATTTAGCGGTTCTGCTAATTTAGAACCTGACTAAATTGTATGACAGTCTATCTAAATAATGTTACAAGGGGATCCTAGAATCATGCCCTCTTTTGGGTTCCTATTACAATATAGTTTAGGTGAGATATTTTTATCAATTCAGAGGCTAAAAGGACATATGTCCTTGTTTCTACACTGGCTTGTGGTGTTAGGATAAACCCCCATGCTCTGATGGAATTTACAAAGGTTTTTGTGGAGAAGAGGGAGGTAAAAAAAGGAAGGAGATAGGGTTATCACGCCTCTTTTGAATCAACTAGAGGTCTCAACAAAAGATTCTTTATCTAACACTGAAGGTTTTCGTAGAAGGTTTTCAGGTGGAGTCAGTCGAAGATGGAGAAAATTAAAACAAGAGAAGGATAGGTAGTGACAGTTTTTGTGCATTTTAGGAAAGGGCATAACATTTGACATGGTGTTAAGGATTTCCAAAAGAAAATTATTGGGATGGTTCGAATATTTAAAGATGTCCAGGCCTGAAATCATAACATGGATGATGGCTTGTTGGAATCCCCTAATAACTTACAATCCAAGGGTAAATATTTTGATGAATGGATGGATGAGATTCCATTTTTTAACTAAGGAAATTATGCTGGTTATTCTTAATGGATTCTGTATCATTGGGAAGGGTTCGTTTTTTTTTCAAATAGCATTCCAGTCTTAATACCTAGAAGGAAAATATCATGAAAATGCATATTTGGGTATTTTTCTAAGTTTTCCTTTAAAAATCTGTTCTTTTGGTGGGTTTATGTCTATTGCTAATGTCATAGGCTGCTTTATTCTAGTGGAAGATGAAATTCTAAATGTGATAGGAAAAATATTTCATCCATGGTTTTAGTTGAGTTGGATTCTTCATATGGTGTCCTAATAGAGGTTAATGTTATATGAAATGACGACTCTTTTGCTAAGAAGTTGGACTATTGGAAGGTCCCTTTAGGTTCTTTTCTTGCCATGAAGTAGGCCACTTAAGGGATAAATGTCCTACTTCTCATTTATCCCGGTCTAATTTTTCAAATACTTTTTTAGAGGCAGGGACAAGGAAGATGCCACATGCATTTATTCAACAGGAATTTCCCCTATATCATTCTTCTATGGTTGCATTTTTGGTTAAGTTAAAATCCTCCTTTCCTCTCCTCTTAAAGTTTATAAATAAAGAGGATTTCGTAAATATTCTCTTAGACGTGAATGTTGGTGATATAAATGACGACGAGGTTCATGTTTTAAATGAACAGAGGATGACATAGTTGATTTTTCTGGGTTTTAAGGTGTCGATATGGAAAATTTTTATGTTCTGTTAACTATTGGTTTGAATTATAGGTCAGGTGAAAAACCAACTCTTTCTATGGAGTTTGTCGAAATCCCTAGTGTGATTAGAGAGAAAATATATTTTCCTTATCCACAAATTGTCCTCACTTTCCCCCCTGTTACCTCTATGTCAATTGAATTTCATGTTGATGATTCTCTTCCCTCTAAGGTCTCAAAGCAATCAATTTTGGCCTTTTCGAGAAATCCTAAATATGATTCTATTAGCCCCAGTTCCTCAATTAGATGTCAAAATGTGATTGCTAGGAAAAAGAAAGGGAAAAAATCGATTTTAAATATTCTTTTCAACCTTCAGTGGTTTAATCATAGGTTCAAATTCAAGGTTTCAAGTCTAATAGGGTTTCTAGGGTTAGTATAGAGAAATTCCCTTTATTTGAAAACCCTAAGGTTTCAAATATTACTTTGATTGGGAAGGTTCTGGTTGTTGTTTCTCCTTTGGTTTCTTACTATGGGGCCCTTAGAGAAACTTTTCCCCTCTTTAAGGTTTCTCAATGATTTGTCTATCTTTAAACATTAGGGGTTTTGGTAGTTCACCTAAAAGAACTTCTTTAAAGAGGCTAATTGAGGTGGTTTCTATGGATGTTTTTCTTCTTCAAAAAATGATTTCTTCTTGCATCCAAGCATGCGAGTTTTTTATAAAACTATTTCTAGGTTGGAATTGTTGTAGTAAAGATGCTCCGGGGTTGCTTGCTGGTTTATTAGTATCTTGGAATCATTTAAAATATTTTTTTACCCCTTTGAGAGTGGAAGTGGGGATTATCTTGGAAGGGAAAATTTTGGGTTTGAAAAGGAACATTCATTAATTAAACATATATGGTCCTTCCAATCACAGACAAGCTTTATGGGATAATTTTTTTGATAGTGGTATTCTTAATGAACCCTCCTTAATTGTTGTAGGTGATCTAAATTTCACTTTGTCAATATCAGAATTTTGGTGTTCTGGGAATCATTATGATCCTCTTGCTGATTACTTCATGTCTTCCTTGAAAAGTGATCATTTGGTTGATGTTACTCCTAATGTCATGGTTTCGACTTCCACTGATGGTCGAGTTCGTAAAGAAGGAATTGCAAAAGGGTTGGATCGTTTCATTATAGCTGAATATTTAAGTAGAGTAGTGGGAATGCATCGGATTTGTTTTGTGGATCTTAGACTGTCTGATCATAAACCTGTTAATCTCAAGTTAGATTTTGAAGACAAGAAGGGAACTTACCCATTTAAGTTTAATCATACTTGGATTGAAGATAAATATTTGTGTGATATGATCTGGTTGAAATGGTTGGAGTGCTCCAGAATTGGTTTTAGTTCTCAAACTCAAGCATTGTTATATAAATTAAAAAATATCAAAGTTAATGTTATTGATTGGGAGAAAAGAAACAAGGATACGAATCAAGAAGACTTAGTTCTCATTGAATCAAAGCTAAATGAAATGTCTATTTTGGTTGATGTTTTATTTTTCACTGGACAAGAAGGAAAAACTCATCTCTTTGATGGATGCTAAAGGTAAGATTGTTAAACAAGAAGAAGATACTACAAGGTTGAAATGTCGGGTTGTTTGGCTTCAATATGGTGTTAAAAACACAATTTGTTTTTTCAAAATTATACTAATCAGAGAAGACTAAACAACTTCAATTGGTAACTCAAAGATAAAAATAATATTCTCCTTTATGATCAAAAGGCATTGGAAGAAGGGTATATTTCTTTATTTAAAAATGTTTATCTATAGGATTCATATTTAAAGCTTGAATATCAGTTAAAGGTAGTTACCAATTTTCCTAGGTTCTTTAATGAAATATATTGGTTTAAATATCAGAGCTATTGTCACTTTGGGAGAGATCAAGTTGGTTTTAAATCGGTTTTCTAAAGACAAGGATCATGGTTTGGACAACTAGTATGTGGTGTTTTTTATCCATTTCTTTGATTTAGTAGGGGCAGATCTTTTAGCTACTCTGGGGGAATCTATAAAGAATGGATTTATTCCTGATATTTTAAATGCCACTTATATCACTCTTATTCCTAAAAGGGATAAACCAGGCTCCTTCAATGACGATTTCTCGATATCTTTGTGTAATTTGGTTTACAAGGTAATTGCAAATATTATTGCTTCTCGTATCAATCCGTTTCTGGAACAAAAAATATCAAAGGAGCAGTTTGGTTTCTTGTCAAATCGTTAGATCTTGGATGCCACAGGAGTTGCTCAAGAATGAATCAATTCTACAAAACAGAAAAAGTTGAAGGCTTTCATTTTAAAAATGGATTGTATTAAAGCCTATGATAGAGTAGATTGGTATTTTTTTAGATTTTTTCTTCCTTAGATAGGTCTCCCTATGGAATTCATAGCTTGGATTATGGATTGTGTTTCAAATGCAAAAAAAATTATTCTCATCAATGGTAGACCAATAGATTCTTTTAAAAATAGTCATAGGTTTGCACCAAGGTTGTCCCTTATCCCCTCTATTGTTTCTACTTGTTATTGAAGGTTTGAGTTTTCTCATCAACTAGGAAAAGTCTAAGAATCTTATTCAAGGTATTCGATTATCACACTCTCTATTCGTTTCTCATCTCCTCTTTGTTGATGCTATCCCAATTTTTAGGGAGGTTTTGTTGGTGAATTTCGTTGTTTCCATAAGGTTATTTATTTATTTTGCTGAGCCTCTACTATGTCGATAAGTGTTGAAAAGTCAATTTCTCTATATAGTAATAAAGTTGAAGGTGAGCAGGTTTTCAGTGACCAGATTGTTGAATTTTTTCTTTTCAAGATGGAGAATTTACATAAGGGTTTTAAATATTTGGTATTTTTTCTTAATGCTAATGGTTCTTGCAAAGAGGATTGGATATGGTTAATTAAGAGGACTGATAGAAGAAAAATAACCAGACTTACTATTTTTCTCTCTTGGAGGAAGACATTTCCTTGTCTCCTTTGTTTTACGAAGCATTCCAGTGTATTGGATATCATTGTCTAAGGTACCAAAGAAAGTGTTGGACATAATAAGGGAAATAATATTTAATTTTATGTGGTTGGTAAGATTAAATTCTTCAAGTTCCATATTGATTCATGGAGCAGCTTCTGTTTTTCTAAAATATTTGGATGTTGGGGAGTGAAAATTATGTTTTGGTTTGGAGATACTTTGGGGAGAAAACTTTGTGGAGGGTTTTATTTAGTGATAGTCTATGGATTGATGTTGTCAAATGCAAATATATTAATATTGTTTTCATCTCAAAATGGTTGAGAGACTCTCCTATTTCTTCTAACGCTAGAAATGTATGCAAAGGTCTTTTCAGGATCATGCATCTTATTTAGAAAAGATTTAGCTCTAATATTGGAAGGGGAATTAACGTTTATATTGGTATTGATCCAACAGTGGGTTTAAAGGAGTAGTTTCATCTTTTTGGGAATTTGATATCCGATCTTCACTCTTTAAATATATAGGTGGTGTCTCAGGTTATAAATAATTCAAAGTTGAATTAACTGTGGATAATTTCGTTGGATTTGGATTTAGTTGATTATCTTGCAGTTGAATGGAACAATTACATTTTGGCACTAATTAGTGCTAGTATATAAATTTATAATAATAAATATTTATTAGTATGGTATTGGGATGAGTCTTCTCGTTTGATCTTTGCAAAAAAAAATATTATCATTTCATTTTATGAGAGAATGTTCATTTTTTTCAAAATGGTGGATGAAAAAACTTTGGAAATGAAAGTTTCCTTCTAAAATAAGCTATTTCATTTAGTTATGTTTAGAAAACAAAATTCTAACCTCGACTATCTTGTTAAAGGGGTTTTCAAGGAAAAGTATATATTTTCTTTGTTTAAATGATTTAGAATCAGTTTTGCATCTCTTTGTGATATGTTCTTTTTTTACAAAGCTATGGAGTATGTGTCAAGAGATGTTAAATTTTAAAGGAAGTTGGATGATTTTAAATTTTTAGGAAAGTTTACTGGAATGGATTAACAAAAAGTCCAAATATAGAGAAATTCCTCTTTACATCTTCTGGGAAGTTTGGAAGACAACAAATACCTTTATTTTTTATAGTAAGAAACCAAATTAATTTCATGTGTGCTCAAAGGCTATTGGATAGATTTTAGAATCGGTCAAACGAAAAGTCAAGAAGAGGAATATAATTATGTCCAAACCTTAGTTTAATGGTCTCATTTTTGTTTACTTTTTTGATAGAGCTCAAGCTAATGGCCTTGGAGGTGTTGGTTTTTTCTCAATATTAAAAAATATATGGTATTCAAGATAAAATTGAGTGTTGGGGTAGGCAGTAACACCAAAGCTGTTTTTTTTTGTAAGTTTAGGTCTAATATATTAAGTAAAGATAAAATAAAAATAATGGTACAAGTCTGTGTGTTGTAAGAACACCAAACCGAGCCAAACTAGGTGATCTAAGAGTATCAAAAATTGATCCTCCCCATAGAGGGGAAAACAGATCTTAGATAGTTCAAAAATATGGAACCGAGTATTTGAAAGAGTGACAGGTTCAAAATACGTAACAGAGTATTTGAAAACAAGACAAATGCCAATTATTGAACAACAAAAATGTAAAAACCATGGATTTTGGACATTTGGAGGAGCGAATGATCCGATGGATTATTCATCTTCAAATTACACTAATACAATATGGTACAAGACTTAGTAATCTATTGTTTTAACTCATATGCTAAAACTTATATGCACAGCCGCGCAGTTATAGCATGGTGTGCAGCTATCGCAGGGGGCACGTGGCGCAGTCTGCGCATGAACCGCGCAGTTGTAGCAAGGGCCACGCAACGCAGTTGTACATGAGCCGTGCAGTTGTAGCATGGGCCGCGTAGTTTGCGCACCGTCAAGCTGAACATCGAATGGTTCGTGGAGGTTGCTCATATGCTGTGACAACGGATTGGGTGTGTGGCGAAGACCTCATATGCTGCAACAGCGGATTGGGTGTGTGGCAAAGACCTCATATGCTGCGACATTTGTATGCTATGACAGTGGATCGGGTATGTGGGGAAGACCTCACATGCTGTGACATTTGTATGCTGCGCCAATGGATCGGGTATGTGGTGAAGAACTCACATGCTGCGACATTTGTATGCTGCACCAGTGGATCAGGTATGTGGCGAAGACCTCACATGCTGCGACATTGGAACTTTTATGGAGTTGGTGGTGGCATCAACGGTTACGATACGTGGCATAGCCCAGTTGCAAGTCATTGCAATGTGTTGTGAGTCGGCACATGTGCGTGGAGTTGCTTGCAACGTTTCGGGGATATGGAATGTCGTGGTAAGATAACAGTTGGGCAGCTATTTGGTGGGGTTGCATGATTCAGTTTTAGCATATGGTTGTAACGACAAGAATCTGTTACTTATCCTTCCTCTGAACTCTTAAATAGAGGTGGCTGGTACCATAGAAGGGACGTAGATTGTTTGAGAGCGCAGAGCATCGTTTCTCTATTAGGAGAAGCTTAGAGAGCTTTTGCTGTGAAAGGTTCAGTTGTTGTTTCTTTCAAAGTCAACTATTCTCTGCTATATTTTAGCATTCTTTGCTTTCGAAGGCTAATTGTAATTTCGAGAAGAGAGGTCTTAAAGACTTTGTACAGCATTCTATTTACAGTTTTTGAAGTTGATTCCAGAACCATTTTGTACCATTTTAAAACCATTAATTGGATCGGTACCCATTGGAGAGGGACCCGAAGACGTAGCCCAGTGAAAGGGGTGAACTCCGCTATCAACTTCTTCTTGTGATGCTCTGATTCTATGTTTCTTTTTACTTCTGTTTACCAATTTTGCTGTTCTCATTTCGGTTTTCTCATTCTTGTCGCAGTGTGGTTTTTCATTGCTGTTCTGAGCATTTAATTTCTGTTAATGTTGTCCCATTAATTAACCTGTTGAACGAATTCTTTAAAAAAAAAAATTTAATGCACTCTAGTTGAGATCCAACGGATCATATTATGGTATCAGAGCAGGTTAACTGCTTGTGCAAGTTTGTGAATGCTTACTACGTTCAGGTTAAAGCGTGGTGAAGGAGAATTAGTTGAAGGAGATCCTGAGATTGGCTCCAGGAGAACGTTCTCAAGAACCATGTCTTCTCCATGAGGGGAAGAAGGACATACAGAACGAGAAAAACTTGTTATTTCAGAAACTGAGTTTCTGGAGGCTTTTATCAAAATAAAAGCCATGATGGAAATTCTACTCGATGAGCGAGCATAAAGGAAGAAGAAAGAAGAAGGATCTTCATCCAAAGATGCAGAAGTGAAGCAGGAAGAAAAAGGTAAAGGAGTAGGAGGTGATGGTGATCCTCCTGACACTAATCAATATTTCTCTTCTTCTCATACTTCTCATTCAAATAATACAAGTACTAATATGCCTTATTTCAAATTGGATGTTAACTTTGAATTGCCAATTTATAATGGAGATTTAGATGCTGAAAAGTTAGACAATTGGATCAAGCAGCTTGAAGTATATTGCAGGGTGTAGGGTATTACTGATGACCCTTCCAAGATTCAGTTGGCCTCTTTGAGAATGAGTGGAATGGCTCTTACTTGGGGGGAGAGCAAGATTCAACAAGATATTCGAAAGAATGGTAAAATTATTTCAGTTTGGAATGAGTTCATTGAAGTATTAAGGAAGCAATTTTATCCTTTAGGTCACATACAACAATTAATAATGAGATGGAAANTTCTTAAGTACATTGGTGGCATGCATTCTTATTTGCGACATACTTTGTTGATGTTTAACCCCAGTAATTTGGATGATGTATGTGTTCAAGCTACACATTAAGAAGCTAGGGGTAAGCATGATAATGATTTGTTTATGAAGAAGTCATCTAAATTTGACAACAAATATAAAAGCAAAGATAAGGGAAAGAAAACAGCTACCATTACAAAAGAGGGTGAGAGACCCACATGCTCACATTGTCAGAAAGAGCATAATGTTTCTAGGTGTTGGAAACTCCATCCAGAATTAAAGCCTAAATGGATGGGAAGAAATAAAAATAAAGATGAAGATAATCAAGCAGCTACTGTAGCCGTAATTCAAGACTTGGAATCTGATTTAGGTGATGAGACTAAGATCACAGCAATCGGGATCCGAGGTAAAGATAAAGGTATATCTCTTTCTATTGATGCAATTTCAAGTTCAAATTCATGTGCACGTACAAGTACAAAAATGCTATCTACTTCTATGCAAAGTGATGGAAGAAGAAGTGAACTGTTTCATGTTCGTGTCATTACAAATCATACAAAAGTTGACACATTGTTTGATAGTGGTTCTCAAGTAAATATGATAACAGAAGAAGTGGTTAGGAAATTGCATTTAGTTACTATGCCTCATGAAAAACCCTATCCTCTTGGTTGGGTTACTGATGATACACAATTGCAAGTTACAAAGAAATGTGTATTAAAGTTTGCCATTACTGAAAAGTTCATGGATGAGGTAGAGCTAGATGTAGTACCACTTGACATTTGTGGAATTGTACTTGGGAGTCCGTATTTGTATGACCGGAAAGCAGTCTTTTATAGAGAGCAGAACAAATATCATCTCTTTAAAGGTGGTGTGGAATATATTGTTTAGGCACATCGTATGAAAACAAATCTAGCATTAGTCACTACAAGTCAAATGAAAATGATAGTGAATGCTAGCAGGAAGTTCACATTAATGGCTGTTAAATGTGAATCATTGGAAAGTGGTAATCTGGAACATGGAATTAAATTGATTAAAAGTGTTCCCGAGTATGGTGATTTGTTACAGGGACCTGAAAGACTATCACTTACTAGAGATGTACAACCTGAAGTGCAGTTGCAGCAAAGCATGCCTCTTCCAAATCTTGGCATGAATCTGAAGATTATTCAAAAGACTGTTCATTGTGTGATGTGCAAATCTATTAATAAAGGGTTGGGATTGTACACACCTTTTCATACTTCATCTCGTCCTTGTAAAAATGTTGTAAGGGACTTAGATGGGGGAATACCAATTAATTTGTGTTTTCAGTATACTGGGGTTCATGTTGGGCTTCCTATGACTATTGTGCATGTTCGGCACTTCCGAATATTGGGGCAATTTTGGTCAGTTTTATGGAGTCTTAGGGACACTAATTTTGAAAGGAGCACAATGTGTTATCCACATGTTATTGGGAAAACATGGGTAGTTAGTAGAACAGTCATTCGATTTCTTCAGAATTATTGTGATGAACATCCTAGAGTTTGGGATGAACAGTCGCAGCACATGCAGCGCATTAAATCTCCTTTTGAGAGTTGTTTTTGTTATCTGTTGAAGTCACATGTGGACTTTTCTTTCGGCATAAAAGATGTGAGAGGTGGACATCATGATGCAAAGAAAACAATGCAGCAGATAGTGCAAGAATAACAGGAGACGAGCCCGGCAATTTGCAAAGCCAGACATGAAAATCATTATCCATTTGAGGTTGAAAAGCAAGTTTGGTTGCAGATCACCAAGGAAAGGTTGATAGGTAAAAAGCTCAATTTTTTTTATGATCATTTTGAGATCTTTGAAAAGAAGCATAAAAATTCTTTTTATTTGAGCTTATCTCCAATGAATACAATTGTATTTGCAAAGAATTTTAAATGGTATGAACCTCCTTTGGTCATGGACAAGGAGACTAATATGCAGATTTTGAGCAAGGTAGGATGTATGGAGATTGGAAAGGTGAGGAAGTTGTACCCTCACTTACCTGCAGGGTGATCTAGGATTTTGGAGGTCCAAAAGCTCTCCAATGGGGAGGAATGATCCAGTGGATTATTCATCTTCAAATTACACTGATCCAATATGGTACAATACTTAGTAATCTATTGTTTTAACTCATATGCTAAAACTTATATGCACAGTCGCCCAGTTATAGCATGGTGTGTAGTTATCGCAGGGGGAGTGCAGCGCAGTCTGCACATGAATCGCGTAGTTGCAGCAGGGGCCATGCAGCACAGTTGTGCATGAGCCGCACAGTTGTAGCATGGGCCGCGCAGTTTGCGCATTGTCAAGTTGAACATCAAATGGTTCATGGAGGTTGCTCATATGCTGCGACAGTGGATTGGGTGTGTGGCGAAGACCTCATATGCTGCGACAATGGATTGGGTGTGTGGAGAAGACCTCATATGCTGCAACATTTGTATGCTGCAATAGTAGATCAGGTATGTGGCGAAGACCTCACATGATGCAACATTTGTATGCTGCGCCAGCGGATAGGCTATGTGGTGAAGACCTCACATGCTGCGACATTTGTATGCTGCGCCAGTGGATCGGGTATGTGGTGAAGACCTCACATGCTGCGACATTGGAACTTTTGTGGAGTTGGTGGTGGCATCAATGGTTACGATACGTGGCATAGCCTAGTTGCAAGTCATTGCAACGTGTTGTGAGTCGGCACATGTGCATGGAGTTGGTTGCAACGTTTCGGGGATATGGAATGTCGTGGTAATATAATGCCTGGGAAGCGATTTGGTGGGGTTGCATGATTCAATTTTAGCGTATGGTTGTAACAACAAGAATCCGTTACTTATCCTTCCTCTAAACTCTTAAATAGAGGTGGTTGGTACCGTAGAAGGGACGCAGATTGTTTGAGAGCGTAGAGCATCGTTTCTCTATTAGGAGAAGCTTAGAGAGATTTTGCTGTGAAAGGTTCAGTAGCTATTTCTTTCAAATTTGACTATTCTCTATTATATTTTAGCTTTCTTTGCTTTCGAAGGCTAATTGTAATTTCCAGAAGAGAGGTCTTAACGACTTTGTACAGCATTTTGTTTACAATTTCTGAAGTTGATTCCAGAACCATTTTGTACCATTTTAAAACCATTAATTGGATCGGTACCCATTGGAGAGGGACCCGAAGACATAGCCCAGTGAAGGGGGTGAACTCCGTTATCAACTTATGCTTGTGATGCTCTGATTCTGTGTTTCTTTTTACTTTTGTTTACCAATTTTGCTATTCTCATTTCGGTTTTCTCATTCCTATCGCAATGTGGTTTTTCATTGCTGTTCTGAGCATTTAATTTATGTTAATGTTGTCCCATTAATTAACCTGTTGAACACATTCTTTTAAAAAAAAATTTAATGCACTCAAGTTGAGATCCGACGGATCAGCAAAACACCTGGCGTCAGAGTGGCTCATATGGCACCTCGGTGATTGGCCAGCAATAGTCAGTGTCCCATTGGAGTACTTGCCGCATGCCTTGCTCCTGCTTCTTCTCAGGTTTCTTGTTGTCGCATGTGGATTCGAGAGTCCCTGTTCGTGGAGCTGCTAGAGTCCGGTGTTGGTTGCTTGATGACCTGTGGTGACGTCTTTTTGGTGGAAAGTCCTTTCTTCCTTACAAACTGTCATTGAGGAGCCGTGAGAGTGCTTTGGTGAGGGGGAGGAGGAGGTGGAGGAGTGGGGAGAACTAGAGGTTCAAGAGGGGATGGAGGGGGCAGAGGTGGAGGGGCTGGAGGAGGTTGAGTAGGGTCGAGAAACTCATTGATGGCTCATAGAATGATTATGGTGAGAAAATTTTTAAAGGTCCAATAATTTTCTCTACTGGTGGCGCTCGAGAGTTTGGCTTCCCAATATTCAATGAGGGAACTTAGTGTGGCCGGACACTCAGCCTCGAATTCCCTATTGTTGGAATTCCGGTAGAAGGGTGATGCCTCTAGGTCACTAGCTCTACCATGCCCTCTTCCTCATCTGGGGGGTCTTCTCCCGCCTTTGGGAGGCGCTCTTCATCTCGATATCATATGGTTCACAAAGAGCATGTGATTGAAACATGTCACATGAGGGCTAAGAAGATGGGGATTGCAACATGGGAGCTTGTGGCTAAAACAGTCTGCAGAGTAGTGCGAGACTAATACAGGCTGCAGGGGGGGTTCTGGTGAGGTAGGGTTGAGCAGACGGGGAATGCTCTGTGTGCTATAGGCAGGAGGAAAGAAATGGAAAGACATAGACAGGGATGGATCCATAATGCACCCAGCCCAAAAAGCATCCATGTGAGCCGTAATGGCTCTATACCCATCCTGCTTGGCCTTATTGTCGAGGGGACTGGGACTGTCGGCATTGCTGTGAGTTCTGGCATCATCATCTGAATTGTCTGATTGTCGATTTCCAGCACTGAAATCATCGTTCACGTCATGGATCGGAGAGGTGTCAGACCCATGAGGGGGCCTATTTGCATGCTGCCAGCCATTGTCTGTCTGGATGGCCACGTCATCCAGAATCACATTCATGTCAACATCCTCGTCATCCTCGTCATTTTGATCCATCATCATGGCCACACCCTCGTCATTTTGAGCCACGTCCATATCCGCACCATCCTATACAACGTTCTTGATCAGCCCATCCTGATCCTCCTCCATGTCATCCTGAGCCGCATTCGAGTCTGTATCCATGGCCTCATCATCCCTAACAGTCCTATCCTCCGCGTCACCCGCATCTGAGGACCAAAGCTGAAATTCTTGTGTTGTGAGGTCTTTTGTGTTTTCCTCATAGAAAATCTTTATAGATGTTCCATATAGTTGGGGATTCTAAGGTTGTCATCGATTGGATTTTGGGATCTTGAAATATTAATGTTTTGCATCTCTCCCATTGGAAGAATTGGAACTTGGACTTAAAGAATCATTTTCCTTCTATTTCTTTCTAACATATCTACGAGGAGTTTAATACTAGTGCTTATGGGCTTTCAAAGGAAGCTATTGTTCCTGTGGAGGATTTTCTTCATTATGAAGAAATCTTGGATGGGGTGATTTTAGATAATGGGAATATATATATATATATATATATATATATATATTTTCAGACTAGTCATAAGTTTTTATCATTTTTTTTAAAGTTATGGGGCTTCAGGTTTTTATTTATTATTAGTAGTAGTATAGTTATAGCAGTCATATAATCTTTTTGGCTATGTGGCAAGTTTATGGTGTTTCCTTCCTAGGGAGTTTGTGTTGAATAACTATTGTAAAGATGAGGACATATTATCTACCACTAATTAGTTGAACTATTGTAGAAGTATGATGTAACTTTGATTCACTATGAATAGAAAGTTACTTTTTTTCATTGTAAAGAAAAGATATATATACAAATAGAAGTGAACTAAAAATATATATAAATATATGCATTTATCTACAAATATATGTAGTTGGAATATGTATATAGAGATAGATATAATGTGTTTTTATTTATGCAACACAAACAACAAATCTAAGCTAAAACCAAAGCATTTAACTTATCTAACATGTATGTTATATAAAATAAAAATATAAAACTCCCTCACCTTGACATGTATCGAAATGAAATATTTAGAATTAAATATTTTATGTTTTTGTTAAAGGACCATTTTTCAAGAACTAAAGACTCTTCAATCTTACTTAAAAAAACATTACTGTGTCCCTTGATAAATTATTCATAATCGAAAGATCCCCAATGATAAGGAATGCTTTGTAAATTTAAAGTGTTTTTTAATGCTGTTTGGGCCTTAAAAGTGTCATTTAAGGCACAATGTCCTTGTTGTACTCCCTTAAAATTAGTTAAACGATGAGACCTATTTCTCAATTCATATCTAACTTAGTTGTGCTAGTCATAATATCCTTGAAGGAAATTGATAACCAGCAGCGATTAGATTTTGTGGTTCAAAAACTCATCCACAATGTTTGAGCTTGAAAAGAAAGGTTTAGGGACTTTTTGTTTCTCTCCCTCGACCATGGTGGGTCACCCAAGACACATTCATGATTCCCAATACCTCGTTGTGGCATTAATATTAAGAAACTTAGATGCCAAAGTGTGAAATACCCATAAACAATTACCCCCTTTAACTAATTGCTTTGTTAGTTACTTCATGATTATGCAATAAACTTTCGAGGAATAAATTTATTATTTAGTAAAGCAAAAGGATTTAAAACACTTAGAACAAAAGTGTTGCTCTCACGGTTTTTATGTAGTGATAGAGAGGCCCCAAATAATCGGGTCACCATTCTTCTTGGTTTGATATCTTAGTGCATGCAGTTGTCTCCTGGCTTCTTTCCAGGTTCAGGTAACCGTAAGATAATCCT
This sequence comes from Pseudotsuga menziesii, assembly GCA_001517045.1. NCBI lineage: Eukaryota > Viridiplantae > Streptophyta > Pinopsida > Pinales > Pinaceae > Pseudotsuga > Pseudotsuga menziesii. Next base: position 139,114 of record LPNX010037738.1, on the reverse strand, counting down.
GCTGTCATTACTTTTACAATTTGTCATTCTATTTAGTCTTCACCTTATTGCGAATTAACTAAGCTTAAACTTTGGTTGCAGGTTACGCTCAAGGTTGAAGTCTGTGAGGGAACGACCGTGAGGCTTTCTTGGTTTTTCGGCGAAGTTGTAGCTGGTATTTATCTTGCTTTTAATGCCACAATATTCCACATGCAATGCAGTATTTAATGCGACAGCCTTCCCACTGTGCATAATTGGATATCAAATAGGTTGAGATCTAACTGTACACAGTACTAGAGGTGGAATTACTGCTTTCTTGGTATTTTTGGCGAAGTTGTAGCTGGTATTTATCTTGCTTTTAATGCCACAATATTCCGCATGCAATGCAGTATTTAATGCAACAGCCTTCTCACTATGCATAATTGGATATCAAATAAGTTGAGATCCAACTACACACAGTACCAAAGGTCGAATAAAATGCAGTAGTACATGTCAAATATTTTTTTGCCAAATAAAGCAGCTAGGGTGGAAGTGAACTTTATGCCATCTCTACTCATAAACCCCCCTACCTGTAGGGAGACAAACTACCCTGCAACAGTTTGCGGACGTAACTTTATTAACCCTACTTCTATGTTTTTAATAAACTACATAGTATTGCTATGATGTGGTTAGCGTTAAAAAGAACACTGTGGGCCGTGGGATTGAATGCAAACTGCAAATATTCTCTTTTATTTCTTTTCTGTGAAGAAAAAATGTGGGCTAATAAAAGGAACGACAGTAAACTGATGTTTGCAGAACCCTTCCAATACAGATCTTCATGAGGCCTATCCTAGATCTGGTAAATATCAAAGGCATCAGATCTTAAGAATATCCCATTATAATGCAACCTTCCTTCTAGGTTAGGGTACTCTCGAGGTCTGTTCTTAACCCAATTTTAACTTAAGTTGATATTATTTTTATTTACCATACACGTCCTTTGACTGGTTTTCCTTAGATGCGATTCATAGGGATAACCATAATACTTGAATAGGTAATCATAAAAATATTAAGAAAACTAAAACCCCAAAAGAAATTCTATTGATAAGTTGCAATACTAGTATTTCAAATCACAGTAGGAAAATACAGAACCGCTATAACTCAAATTCTATGGATAAGTTGCACTAGGAAAGAACAGAACGGCTATAACTCAATGTTATCAGCTGTAATATATCTGTCACTAAATTATAAAGCCCTTGTAAAATTTACTATGAACTAATAATCCTCTTTGCACTGTTTCTCATAAATGAAGAACTCTTTTATCTAATAACGCTATTGTTAATTTATGTTTATAACCGATATTAACATAGTAATAACTTATTTCATGTCTTCATCTATCTTAGCACGAGAATTAAAAATTTCCACTCGTACAAATTATATTTATGCCATTTGCCTAGAAAATGAATGATTATAATCCATCAAAGAACTCCACAATTTGAATGCATATATATATTTAAGATAAAAACATTAAAACCTTATCAATCAAATACTTTAAAGAAACCCGGATTTTTGTGATCCTAATATAGTAGGAACATCCATGTTCGATTCAACCATAGATTAGGTTCAGCTATGATGTCTTCTCTTAATCACCCAGAGCTAAATCATGCATGCCAACAGTAAGAACAGTCAACCTCAGTTTTATATCTTGGTTATTCATACAGAAATACCTTTGGAGAGTGCTCACACAGAAAGAATTCATTTTCAGCATACTATGCAACTTTCTACTTCCCTCATATGCTTCATTCTTATAGTTTATTTTTTTCCAAGGTCTTTTCCACAAGTAGCCAATTCCTCATGGAATTTTTGCAACTAACAAAATCCCTGATTTTTAGGGTGTGTCTAGTGCCATAAATGCACTTTCAACACTTATTTTAACTTCCGTGAGGTTAACCTTTCCTTGTCCCTTACTCTTGCATGCATGATTTCCTCATTTAACATAGTTGTCCTCCTTCATTCCTATTTTTAATTTAACCATATTGTATTATTACATCTATCTTTCAAGGACTTATTGGCATATTTTATATCCATCCAATTTTATTCAATTTAAACAATAATTCTAAATAGACAAAATCAATAAATAATGTTCATTCTTTAGGGGATGTTACACACAGCCTCTTGGATAGGTTTCGTGCCATGATTTTTAGGTGTTGTTTATGGTTGTTAAGCTCAATAAGTTTCAACTAAGGTTTTCATTTTCTATTGGTCACGTCTGTGTCTCAACACACATTTCTAATGCAAAATTCCTACCCATGGCACATGTATGCTACTCAGCTCCCAAAACCCTCCAAAAAGTTGTTGTGTGTTCTCTAATACCCTTAATTTTGACTTGGAATGCTTTAATCAATTATGTAAATAATGTAATTATGCTAGTATGGATTCCTAGTACAATTGGAATACTTTAATCAATTATGTAAATAATGTAATTATGCTAGTATGTATTCTTAGTACAAGCACAATGTCAAGACCAGACTAGACTAGTGACTTGCTAGGAATGTACAATCTAGATATTTTTATATGAATCATGTGGTTTGTTTGTCACACTAACATGACACATGCATATATTATGTTGAACAAATAATAAAATGGTCCAAGATGGTTTTGTAAATATAACTATAGGGGATATGATTCTACATTAGGGGAAGAGGAAATGGGCTTATGGAATAATTAATCATCTATTACCAAGTGTCAACCTTAGAACTCATCCCTATGCTACTATGTTCCTTAAATTATCCCAATTACTTCATTTTGACTATTAAATTCAGTTATTGAATGCTTGTGTGAGGTTGGTCACAAAAATATTCTCATGTAATTATGAAAGCATGGAAGGAATATACATATATCACCATTTTAAGAGTTCTTTATTCCATGGCCATAAGTTATGTCACTTGTCTCTTCACCATTCTATCATCTCCATGGAGACTACCACTCATTCTCATGCATTTTTTTGGATGCTACATTGTTAATTCCATTTCCATTACTATTTACCATATAAAGCAATAATAGAAATTCAAATTGGGAAGTAAAATTGTAGAAATTAGAAAAAAGAGAGTGGTTGTAGGTGAGAAAAGAGACTATAAAATATAGGAAACTTTACCCATTATGTTTTTCTACTTCTGCGATCTTTAGAAGTCACGAATTGAGGTTACAAGAGGTTGTCAACAACATACAATAGATTGTACTCTTTTTGGACAAACTACTAAGAATTGTAAGGGGTGTGGATTTCTTGAGGGATTTGTGGATACATGAAGAGGAATTCCTTCCTTGTCTTGTGTGGGTCAGCAGAAAAGAGTTTCATTTTGTTGGAATGCCTTAGTGAAGTCATTATAAATGCTTAGAGGTGTAAAGTTTGTCTAAGAATGAGAGTAAATTGGTTGTCAATAGAGAGAGAAAAATTGTAGGTGTTTCATTTTCACTGGTGGCTCATATCCCAACTTATGGGTAAAAAAATGATCTTACACAATTAGTTGCATAAATATTCTTTGTTAAAAAATAAGTATTTTCATTGTATTTGCATGTAAAAAGATTTAGTTTTTACTTAAAATAATTATGCTTGCTTATGCATGTTGTCTATGTACATAAATTTAATTCCACTGCCTTTCACACTTTTGCAGTTGCCCGTACATTCAATTAGTATTAGGAACAGATTTTGGTTAGTTTAATTCGTTTTCCCTCCACTATAGATACTCAAAAATGATGCTACACCCGCAACGATTATTTAATAAAATGATATGTTATCAACCAAACATGAAAAATAAAGAAAACATGCCAATAAGAACTTTGGGCACTGTAAATAAAAAAACTACATCAAAATAATCCTCAAGCAATTTTGTGAATTCATGTGAAAAAGTTATTCGGCACATCTGAAGGTTATTTAATTAAAAAAGAGGAGAAATAGGAAAGGTAAATAACCAAACCTAATTGTGATTACATGTTCCCTAAATATGATTTATGGATCATAATTGTAAATCAAGAAATTAAACTTGGTAAAGTAAAAGGGGAAATCCGTCATTAATCTTAAGAAAAAGGGAAGGTTTTTGGTGAGACGCATTTTTCTTAAAAATAAAGGGAAAAAAGAAAAAAGAAATAAAAATATATTAAAAAATGAGTGAGTCTTATATGTTAAAAGGACTCCAATACTTAGAAGCTGTTTCAATTAGAAAAAAAGAGATTAAAAAATAACAAATGAGAAAATGTAAAAGAAAAGAAAGATTGGTTAAAAAAGATATAAAAAGACGAAGTAGAGAATCTAACATATTTGGATGTATAGAAGTTCAATTTTTTTTTTAAATAGCAACGAGCAACAACATCGGCCAATCTCAAGTACATGTTCTAATAAGTAAAAATTATGGGTTTTGGTAAATCATAATGAAGTTATTCTTACATTTTTAGGAATGTTGGGAAATTATTGAAGTTGGGTTCACAGAACCATCTTAGGAAATAATTCAAACCGTGACCAATTGATAGTGAACGCAATTCAATGAATAGAGGAAGAGAGAAGCCAGAGCATTATGGCTAATTCAACAAGGTACAAATGGCTCAATTTTTGAAAAAATAACAATTGCAAAAAAATATGGAATTGTAAAATCTCATAATAGAATTTGAAATTGTAACATACCCCCATTAACCTCATACAACCAAGTGATCAATGAGTATAAAATTTTTACTTTACTTTGTTTAAACAATGCAATACATAATTCCTTCTTAGATTCATTATCAATAAAGAGAACCTTTAACCTATTAACCCTTAATGAGATAATTAAACACATCATGTTATTCCTCTACTTGTTGGATTAGGACATCAAATTACATTGTGCTCCATCTAGCAAGACACCAACACATGAACTCATTACAATTAAAATATTGAATGCAATATACATATTTCCAAAATGATGTTAATGAGATAATTAAGCACATCATGTTATTCCTCTACTTATCGGGTTAGGACATCAAATTACATTCTGCTCCATCTAGCAAGCTACCAACTCATGAACTCATTACAATTAAAATATTGAATGTCATATACATATTTCCAAAATGATGAAGAATAGTTAAAATTACAACAATACATTGTAAATTAATTACTTTGTTGGATGTGATTTCTAGGGTGTCTGAATGCGCAAATTCAACGTTCCTCCTAACCATAGTCACTCTTATCCAAGAGGCCACCCTTGTGCTAAGCAATAAATCCATTAAGGAAGTAAAGAAATAAGAACAATCTCTCACATAGATTCTCAGAAGATTCAACTTACCCATTAATTCAATATTGACCTAACAACATATGGAAATCAACCTCGGGTAACTAAAACCAGTAGAGTGTTACGCTCTTATACAGTCTACAATAGAATATAGGGTTTTTTGACCTTTGACAATTAAAATATTATAACATGACTTTAACATAAATAATACAATCCCAATTCTAATAAATCAAAAGATCAATATAACTCTATGTCCTTAGATTAAATCAATCTTCCAACTCTTGAAAGAAATCATACATACAAATCAGTAAGGATCCATAGGATCTTAGTGAAAACCCAACATATAAAAAAAACATGGAGTTCCATATTCACAAGGAAACTACAATGTCGATCCCTTAATGTTTCTTCAAAATAAATACATGAAATGTAAGGAAACCTCAATGCAGCAATGCTTACGAAGTAAACAAGGTTCAACTTCATTATTAATTTTTAGAGAAAAAAGGGTGATAATATACCACAACAATAATCAAAGAATTTAATTCCTCCAGAGGGTGCTCACTCCCATGTTTCCTCAATAGCACATGCATGTATAGATCATACACTAGTAAAAAGGGGCTGACACCTTTAAGTGACAATGGAGATTTCCCTTCTAGTTTTCTTTGTAACTAGGATATACAATAATTCAATTCATGATATAAATTCCTTTGAGGGAGTTAGAGTCACAACAAAAATTGAGCCCAAAATCTGACAGCTTGTATGTTTGAAATTCGACACTTCCCTGTCGGTTATTCGACACCGGAATTTTTTTTTTCCGTTGGTGGCATAACGTCAGATATTTGACATCTTGTCAATGCCTGTCGAAGATCCAATGACACCACGGTGTCGAATATTTGACATTTGTCTGTCTGAAAGTGTCGCAAAAATTGCACAAACCATCGCATGTCCGACACTTAACCCTTGGTTAACTGATGGGTGGAGAGTCGGACTTCTGACGGGATTAAGTGTCAGAGGCATGGAAAACCCGTCAGACGTCTTTGGGAAGGCGTCGAAGATTCAATGATCATGCGTCAGCCAACCGATGGCTAAAAGTGTCATAGCTTCAACAAAAGTGTCGGAAATCCTCCAATGACCTTTGAAAAAATGACTCCTAGTTGTGTAATTAACAAAAAAAAATTGAAAGATTTCCATTCACCATTTTAATTCATCCATGTATGTACATGCTTCAGTAATTACTCTTCTTCATATTACACCATTTATCCTTCAATTCAAATGGCATACACAACTTGTCAAGTATTGCTTTCCCATGTTCGAATATCCATTTCCATGGGATTACATTGGCTTATCTCATTGGAAATATCTACATAATTTTCTTTGTGAAGAAAAACTTCCCTCAAAATGAGCCAGTGATCCATGGATATGCAATCAAAGTGTTTACTAGTAAAAATATACATAAAAAATCAAAATGAAGTTTTCATTGCAAGAAGTTCCACCTTCAAATCCTCCTCTTCATCCTTTTTCCAAGCTAATTTATTGCTATGTACACAAGGTAGATGACAAGTTCCCATGAACATCAAACCTAGCAGAGTAAATTGCTCTAAAGTAAAGGATATTGTACACTTATTTTCCACCCTTTTAATTCAAATTCTCAAAGATGGCTGGTAGAAATCTATCTTTGAAATAAATTTTACAAACTTGATAATCTATGGTAGAAATCTATCATGATAATGTATGCAGATAACCATCAAACTTTTATCACAAAAATACAATGAACCAAACTTATGCAAAAAAACCTATTCATGTTATTGTCTATGACATATGGGAGATCTATATCGGAAGTATAGGTTTTCCTTATTGGTTTTGAAATAATGATTTCTAGAAAGTGTCCCCAACATCATGACAATCTAAAGAAGTAATTACACTGGCAGACACAATATAAATGGTAAAATTCATGAATATAGTATGCCCAATATGTCAAGGTGATCAAGATATGGTTGATTAAAACAAAGATACTTAGAGATTTTTTTTGTGTGTGACACCTTTTGATCATTATTGAGGGTTTCATGTTGTTTCATGAGGATTCAGCTATATATATTTCATACTACAAAGATAGCATATCAATTTATCAAATGAGCATTATTGAGCATTCGTTGATTGCTTGAGCATACAAGCATCAGATGTGCCACACCCCTGTAGTTTATATTCTTTTATCATGCACAGGCCTAGAAAACACCACTAACTTATACAAGAAATTTCCAAAAGATCAAAGGTATGCAAGATTTACCGATGGACCAGCTAGAAAAGAAGTTTCAGAATCTACAATAGAAACACAACCTCCAGCATAGAAACCTGCAACTAAATGTTCATAAAATGCCATCAATATTTTCATAAGATTCCTTAAGAAGCAATCATGTGCCCAATTGAATAACATGGATTGTATGCTGACCTGTTGATTGATAATCAATGAGGAAGTCGCCCATGTCAAACTGAAGGAAATAACAAAATCGATTTATTAGAGTAGAATAATCCCATGACATACCTACTAGTAACAATGACTCATACAAAGAACATGGTATGCATGTGTTTATCCTTAAATACAATCAATATTAAACCTGGAAAACTAACATGATTCTATTGCATACCTTCCAGTAACCCTTTCGAGTAACAAGAGCATATTGATGTTTACCTTGAAGTGATTAGGATCAATACCACCAAAAGTCATGGTTGCAAATGGGATTTCTTCAATAAAAACATTTTTTCCTTGGGAAAGAACCTCAAAGCTAGGCTATTTGCATCAGACACTAAAACCCATCTAATTCTATACATGTGAAGAACAACTAGGAGGTATAAAATGAAATGCTTAAAATCCACTGTAGGCAGAGGATGAGAAACACCCTAAACAAATGGTACCCAAGCATTATGTTTATGATTGATCAAGCTATTGAGTTACCAAGGGGTACACGTTACCGAGGGAGTTTGAAAGTTATTTTAAGGCCTCTGGAATTATATTAATCTCGGGAATCTGTGAACATTGTTCTCATATTTCAAAGATATACTGCATACATCCTAAGCAAACACTTTTGATGAGCACACTTGATCACCAAAATGATAGCAATGAAGGACTTGAGGTAGGCTCGTGGTGATGAACTCTACCCAATTTACCTTTCCCAACATCAAAGTTAAATAAAAATACCGATAGTGGATTATGTGTTCATAATTAAATGCTTGTTGGATCACGCTTTTGTATACTATCTGCACTACCAAATGGGGACATTACAGGGGAATTTATTCTAGTGTAAGTAATAGGACAATTCGTTTCAGATGATGATGCTCCATCACTTTTTGAGTTTGTTTTCCATTTTATACGCTGACCACGTGAAATCAGTTCTTTAAGCCCCACAAACCAAACTTCTGCTTCATCTTTATCCTTGCAAATCTGAAATAAAAAAATATCATGCCCTTAGTTGCACCCGAGTAAAATTACCCCTTAAAAACAAAATTCAAAAATCTAAATTTTGTACACAAAGAAAAAATTAGAAAAAGGTATTGTATATGTTGAAGAATAAATACTTGGAACATTCTAGATGTTATGCAAAGTTCAAATTGGATTCCATGTTAAAGTTTTTAATTCCAACAAATGTGAAAATGTTTCTTTTAGTGAAAAGATGTCATGCCAAATCTAGTGATCTATCATTGTAAATTAGTGAAAATGTCTGATACTCTTTTTCAGGCTGTGGATACCTCTGGAAGATTGCCTAAAAACAACAAAAATAAACTGTTTTTATAACTTTTGCATTCAAACAATCCCTTCCAGAAATAAAGTATCAAATAGACCTTTATTTTTTCAAGTAGATCTCAATACTTTGTCATTATAATTATCAATGCAATTCTTCTTCTTTTGTATTCTAGAGTTGAGATGTTTTCTCAAAGTGACCATGTTGGCAAAGGGTTTTGGGGTAAGTGAGTTGCGCAACGTCACGGCAGCTGCGCAAGCTCACGCGGTACCACACAAGGGAAGATCAGCACAATAAGCAGAAGAATAACTTTTTTTGAATATTTTATGTGTATTTTGGCCAAGTTTTGTTGCAATAGGTCAGTAGCAGTTAGAAGTCAATTAGTAGTGGACCCTCAATGTAAAGTTGTAAGCATATTTATAGATCTATTTTTGGGGAAAAAAGGGAATCGATCCATGTTGTACGATTGTAATGTTGTGCGATTGTAAGGCTGTGTGATCAATGTTGTGTGATTGTATGTGATAATATCTGGTGCGATCTGTTTTATGGAGAATTTTTTGTCTTAACTGTGATTTATCTGGGTTTCTTCCTAATGTATGCAGTCTCTAGTTTTGGAGAAGAATTGTGTAATGTGGTATATTTGCGCAAGGTTGATATGATGCATGAGTATGGTTCAATTCTTTTCTGTTGTTATAGATCTATTATGATGCCGTGACTCTGTTTTTTTACAATGGCATAGTATAGATGTGATTCAGTCTCTTTCTGCTATATTGGTGCAATCTATTGCTTTTATGTCGATGCAATCTGTGTTTTTGTAACTGTTTGATGCATTGTGAGTAGTAGTGTTCCCTGAATAATGCCACGATAATGTGATAATGTGTGAAGATGTGATGATTGCATAATTTATGGTGTCCCTCCATCGGATCCCCATATCCTCCTTTCCCCTTGTTGGAAACTCCATTCCAACAACTCTCACTTGAACACCTCGGGTGAGACCTCGTTTGCTTTGCAAACATTGTTGGGCAGGCTAAAACTTGTCTGGCTCAGTGCTCAGGGAGATTACGTTGTAGGGATTGGACAGAGTGGGAACCCTTGTCGACGAAGCTTTGTTGGTGGGTTTTGCCAACAAATGGTTTTGTTGTCGAGACCGAGTTGCAAATAAGAGGGGGGATATGTTCTAGGATCCGACTCAATCAGATATTAAGGAATGCTTTGATCTAAACTTGTGAGAGTTTGGTGAAGCTAAAAACCAGAATCCTAAGCTGTCGACGAGCCACTGGTTGGATAAATATATCCACGATGGTCCCCATGAATGGTTCTTTTATGAATTCCCTGTACTCTTGCATGAATGGTTGGAAAAGTTCACATAGCGGAAGAAAAACTTTCAAGGAGGAGAGCCAACATCCTGGACCCTAGAATTGATCCAGGATCTGTAAGAAACCAGCAACAAGGCACTGTGGGAAGTCAAGGTATGGTTGGATAGTATCTTATAAGGACACATCACTGAGTCTTCCGTTGATACCAAGAAATATTTTAGTGAAGCAGAAAAGGCAGTTTTCTAGTGGACGACATGGAACATTCTTATTGTTGCTACAACTGTCGATTAAGAAACTAGTCTATGAAAAGGGTATCCTAAAAATGGACCAAGAGTATTGGAACTCTGGTGTGCGGGGGATGTAGGCACTGTGATTGAAAGGGGGGGAATTCATAAGGAAGTAAAGGATATATGGGCATGAGTTCTGATGAGAATGTAAAGGTTTTCGAAGAAACAAGTGGTTGTACAAGGGGAGGAGCAAGGTTTCGAGAAAAGAGGTTAAGGATAGGAGAAGGTCCTCCTGAAGTTGAAGTATGATACCGTGAAGAACAACCACATAGGATGAAGAAAACTTTTTGTGATGAAGAGGACATAAAGACCCAGGATACACTCGGAAGAACGACATGATCAAACTCTAGCAGTAACGTGTCTACTCCTTTGTGCACTACACCACAAGGAAGGAAGGCACATTCTACGTCTACTTGCTTGACATGTCAGCAATAGTGTAGTAATAGAGCACTAGCAGGAGGAAGAATGTCCAGAATGGCGGGAGATGAAATGAAGTTGCCAATATTATAGGGAAATGGCATCGACAATCCATAGCAGTTCTGGTTCTTATGTGAAGCGATCTAGACCGCTCTAAAAACTATCGACGATGATGTCAAGAAAATTCAGCTAGCCACTACTTTGATGAGCCTTGTGTTGGAATGGTTTATGAGATTCACACGGGTACCTCAAGGAGGTACTACAAAAACATTGACAATATCATAACATGGATATTTGAGGAATTTAAGAAGCTGAAATACGAAGCTCAGTACATTATTGAATTAAAAGAGATCAAACAATTCCCCAATGAAACGATTTGGGATTTTGATCAGCGATTTAATACATTGATGGCCAGGGTTAGTTTTTATATGAGTGATGTTCAACATAAATAATGGTTTATCGCGGTGCTTGTCCCTCATATCTGACAACCATAAATGTAGCAAAAGATTGTGACGTATAGCGAGGCTCTGAGACCGCGATGAAATTGGAGGCATCGCCAGTAGGGAAAACCTCTGTTGGAATGAATCATATTTAGGCATAGTTGGCCAATATGATGCTGCAATTGCAAGACATCAAAAAGGCCAAGGAAGATCAGGATGATATTTGGTGCAACCATTGCCATGGAAGTGGACATACCAAGGACACGTGCTTGATGTTTTAGAATTATTTGTTGTTGGGAGCCCCCAATACATTGAGTGGTGCTCATGCACCATGGTGTCACGTCTGTTAGGTCTATGGGCATTGACATGAGGACTATGATTACATGCAGAAGATGGTTACCAAAGAAGAAAGTTTGTACTATACATTTTGTTGGTTAGTTGGACATGACATCAAAAACTACCGCGCTTATGATTTGCTCCAGGAAAGGATGTACAATTCATACTTTTTGAAAGGGGAGGACCCTCGAACAGCGCAAACACAGCCACAAGTAGTGCAACTAGTAGCCCAGGTACCATATACACCACCACCTCCATTGCAGTTTGTCACTGCAAAACCGCACCAACAGTTTATAGTGCAACCACAGTTCACACCATAGCTGCAAATGGTGGTACAACCACACTATAACTAGGCACTATGACTACAGTATAATCAACCACAATACATTCAAGATATGCACTACATCCAACATCAACCTAACCCACTGAAGCAACAAATGGCCCAACCATAGTTTCAGCAAGAAGGAGTCCAAGGTGGATTCCACTGAGGGTTCAGAGGTCGAGGAGGAGGACGAGGTCGTGAATCAATCCAGTTCTACACCTACAGAGTATTTGGGCATTACCAGAGGGAGTTCCCTCATGCGTAGTGCATGCACTATCCAACCAATGATCATAACGTTGAAATTTTCCCTCAGTTGATTGCAAAATGGCAGGTAGGACAAATTCCTTAGTTACAGAATGCACAGACTCAAAATCAGCCTACATTCCAAGTACAGAACCAGCCGATAATGTAGAACCAGGTCCCACCATAGACTCAGATTTAGAACCCACCTCAAACACAGAACTAATCAATGAATCAACCATTGAATCAGAACCCTCCTTTGAACTTGAACCAGGGATCAACAGTTGCCACTATTCAACCTGAGCCGCGGATGAAGGATGTCGACGTTGGGATTGTCACTCGCACTGATGTGACAACTGGAGATGATGGACCATGGCTACAAGTTCGGCTCGCTGGTAAGAAGAAGGTCACATTTGATATTGCGACAGAGAAAGACACCTTCTTTGACACAAAGAATGTAATCAAGAGAAATTTGGGTAAGTTACCAATTATTGATATGCCTTCAGCTTTCAACCCCTCTGTAGATGTAGGACCATCGTGGTAGCATGGTACCTTGCGCAAGTTTTTTGAGAAATGTCTATCATTGGCGAGGGACTCAGACACCCTTGTCAAGCTTGAGACATTACGCACCTCTCGGATAAGATAGTGAAGGATTCTGCTGTGAATTCCTTGCAAAAAAGGAATACCACCAAGGAGATGAGGATGACTATCCAAATTGGAGATTATTAGGTTTACTCGGTCATTTTGGACCTTGGATCAGATATAAACATCCTGACAAAGAAAACCTGGCAATTGATGGGAAATCCAACATTGGGATGGTCTTCGGTCCAGCTGTGTTTGTGAAACAAGGCAAAGTTTTAGCCCATTGGTCATGTTTCAAACTTGGTTGTCGACATTGAAGGTATGAAAACACATGTTGACTTTGATGTGATAGAAGTTGTAGGAGATGGTGGGTCTTATCCTGTGCTGCTAGGAATTGGATGGGACAATGATAGCATGGCACTTATCAACTTCAAAAAACATGTTATGAAATTTGAAAACCAATATGTTAGGGTCATTGCTCCTATGGACCCTCAAGAAGGGTGGCGATATATCGAAACTGTAAAGGATGAAGTTGGGAGAAGTTGGGATCATGCTTATAACATCTCTGAGGACTATATCTATCCTACTGTTGATGGCGAACTTGGATGGAAAAGTGCAAGTTCTGCGTCCTCTGATTCTGAATATGCTTTAGAAAATTGGTAGAATCGATTGCATGAAATATCATTTAGAAAATGTGGGTTGTGTTGAGGCCTGGAAATTCGCAGGTGGCAACAGTAAGGGATTCTCCCCAATCAGCGTTCCCAACTAGCCCGCTGACCGTTTGGTATAGGGAATCCGTCCGGTTTGCGGTCCGGCTACCGTAGGTCAAAGTAACACAAAGGTTTACCGGTTGCGGCCCGGTCCACCGGAATTTGTATTTTGACTTAATGTATGCAATGCATATGCCTACCTTAACCATGCAGGGTGATAAAGATGCAAGGAACGACACAATGTGCTGCGCAGGTTCTTACCTCTCGTCTTATGTTCACAACACCTAAACCACATATGCAATCAGGAAATCAAACAACTAACAATCTAAACACCTAACTATCTATCCCCGGGGAGCCAGAAAACATTATTAATGAGTAATGCATTATCTCCATGTATGATAAACATAATTACAGGTAGCTGATATTTATGTCTACAACACATGAACCATAATCTATTCTAACAATCAGATAGCTAACTGTTATATGAAACACAAGCATTACTCTAAATGAATTTTCCACAAAACAAATTAGAAACCATTCAACAAGACATAAGTCACTGACTTAGAACGATCTCACCATTATGGACACAAGCCGAAAAAACAAAGTAGTTCATCTTTTCGCCATCCATTTAGTAGCATTTGGAAACTTCACATATCTTTCTCCAACAGGCAAACTAAAATCTTTATTGCAAAAGGAAGTAGTTCTTCTTACAATAGTTCCTCCAGTCTTACTGGGAAAAGGCCCCCTTTTCTTGTCTATCTTCCCCAGTTTTATACAAAAAGCAAAATTGGTTGGGTTGCCCAAAGTGACCTTTGGGCTCCCCAACGTTTCAATTTCCCACAACCTTTTACAAAATATTAAATTATACAAAAGTTTGACCGGTCCTTCTCATGAGGAGGGTCCCGCTTGGTCTTCCAAGAACTTTCTCCATGTTGCTGCTTCAGCAGCGAGACTCTCAAACGAGTTAGGTTCCAGGAACTGAATGTTCAGCTCGAATTTGTCAGCTTGCTTCCGAATGGCCTCAATTCTGGCCATGTTCAAACGTACATGTTCCTCCAAGAGCTGTATACTAATGGCTATATGGCCTACTTCATTTCTGAGGATTGGTTCATCGATAGCTTTGATGCATTGCACTTTGGCTTCCTCATCTTGTTGCCTTTTCTGCAACATTTCTGCAAATGCATCATGAGTTGGGAACTCTTGTAGTCTCTGCTCAGCTTCTGCCTGACAATGGTTGTATGCTACCAAGGCCCTCCTGAAGAATTCTGTGCATGCTCCTTTCGTTTTCTTGACATTCTTCTGGAAGTCTTCTGCAGTGTTGACGGCGAATTCTATCAGGTCATGGTCCCATTTCAAAGCTTGTTTATCTTTGACTACTAGCTCAGTTGGGACTTCTCTGTCATCCTCCACCCTGGTTATCCTTGAAGTCAGTACTTCAAGTATGTCTTGTGACCTGTCCACAAAATAAGAAGCTGTGTCTAAGATCTCATCCAGTCTGCCATCAACCTGGAGGACCTGACATCTTTCCTCCTCTAGAGCAATTTGCAGGTATAACACCTTAGCTTTCTGAACCAAGATGTGTTCTTTAACTGGCTGCAGATCGACCTGCTGTGCCTTTGCTGCTTCTAGTTGCTTCTCTAGTTCCTTAATGCGCTCAGTATTGGATTCATATATGATATTTTGCTGCTCCATCAGGTCTTCCATCTTTACCCTTAGCTGCTCTTTTTCATCCTTTAAATTTTGAATCTCCTATTGTGCTTTCCCCGGGGCTTCTTGTGTCATTTCTTTCACCTGTACTTCTTGCTGAATGGCATGGATTTCGCTCTTCGTGGCCTCCATTTCTTTAAGCACATGCTCATACTTTCTTTTCAGCCTATTGCCTTCCTCTCTTTCCCTTCTCAGGGTGTCTTTAAGCTGAGAGGAATTTTTCTTGGTTGAATCTATATCCTTCATCATTCGATCTACATTATCCTCCGTAGTGTCTATTGCTGCCTTCCCAGCCCTTATGACAAACCTTGGATCTTTATCTGTCCCGACCATCACAGCTTTATCTGTTATCATTGTACTAGCCATTCCTTCAGACCCTATCTTTTGCTCGATTCTCCTCATAATCCTTTTGGTAGCCATGTCATAGTATACTGTGCTAAAATCAGGGACTTCTTCCCCTTTTTTCTGTGCAAAGGGTACTAATTGAAGCATGGGGGTTGTAGGAGTGATAGTAGTGAGCACTTGCAGGGTCTGCAACTCAGGGTTTTCCTCACCCTGACTTTGTTCTGGTGGTGTTTCAGAAGCTGGTTGTTGTGTTAACTTTGTCTTCTCAGCCTCCTGTTTTCACAGCTCTTCATTCATCTTTCTCTGGGCTTCCTCAGCTGCTTGCTTAGCAGCTTCCTCTGCTTCTCTAGCTGTTTCCTTTTCTCTTTCAGCTGCATCCTGGGCAGCTTTCCTCTTCTCCTCTTCTCCTCTTCGGAGCCATTCCGCAGCCTCCTCTTCTAGTCTCTGGGCCTCTTCTCTCATCCTTTGGGCTGCTTCTTCAGCCTTAGCCTGCACAACCCTCTCTTGTTCAGATCCCTTCCCACCTTTGGTGGAGTGCTTCGGTTTGAACCTTTTACTGAGTGCTGTCATGTTCAGGGCTCTTCTGAACACGGATTCATCCTTGTCGAAGTGATGGGTGTACTCATAAAACACCTTGTGCTTTCTGCAATGCTCAGCCATTCTTTCATGAGTGTCATTTCTCCTGAAGGTCATCTCCCCAAAATGGAACTTCTCTAGTTCCTCTATAAATTCAGGAGCTTGTTTCACATTGGCGAAACTGTAACTGCCTAACTGAAATGGTAAGGGTGGATAGACAGCCTTCTTCTTCTGGAATAAGTAATGACCAACTCCGTCAATAAATACCTGTCTAACAGCCTCCTTATGGATGATATAATATGTTGTGTACTTGGGCAGCAGATAAGGTGTCCTTGACCCACCAAACATTCTCAGATACATTCTGTTCTCTGTCAAGAAATAATCACCATATTCCTCTATTACATGCATATCTTCTTCAGACATGCAGTCACATTCCTTTCGGAAGACAAGAGTGTGCAGAGGCATGATAAAATGCTCACAGATTTCTCGGTAGTAACTATGGTATTGATGAGCCCCCAGTAGCTTAAAGGCTGCATATACGGGCATTCTGTCCTTGTCCCAAACACATTTGAGCCCGGGGAAGGGCTGGTGGCATATTATGCAGTCAATCAGGATCGAGCTCATATAAAACTCGGATTTTTTTTGTTGTACTCCTCCTTTTCCTGCAGCTATACAAGAAGATAGACTACTAGATACCAGGCTGGACCAGTTGAAGATGGTTCCTTCTGTGGCCACATAGAAAATTAGGGGTATCCATTCGAATTTGAATAATCTACCATTAGCCCTCCCGAAGATCCTATTCAACATTAGAGCTATGAATCTGTAGGGGGCTCTAAGGGTGGCTGTGTCATAATCTTCAGTAGCTCTATGTCTGTAGAGCTTCCCTCGTAATAGCATCCTCCTCATGGTTTCTATCAAATCCATCCTGAGATTGTCCAACCACTCATTGGACAAGAAAACTTGAGGCTCAGGCAAGTGGTAAGCTAAGGCTACATATCTAGGGCTAAAGGAAGCATAGCCCTGACCTTCAACATTACAGATAAGCATTGAGCCATGGTTTGTGTGTGGCAGGATCCACCTCATCAACTCAGTACATGGAAACATCTCCGGCCTGGTGGCAACCTTCATAATTGCAGATTTTTCTATGTTTGCATAGATGTGTTCCTCCTCCAGGCCCATATCTGGGACTTCCCTGTGGGAAATCAGCCTGTGTATGTCTCCCCACTTATACTCAGGGTCCACCCCTGTGACACACTGCGTATCCTCATATATTTACTCAGTTGGTAGGACGAACTCTATTGCTGTTTGCTCTTCTACCACAGGGGCCTTCCTTTTCTGTCTTCTGGACATTTTGAAATCCTCCTGTAATGTAAACATCATGATATTAAAAAATTCAAATTTGTGAACATTAAGAAGCAGTTTATTCTTTTCCATTGTCTATGTGACTATAATGATATCAGATATAGGCTCTTCAAATTGAAGGATCTGAACTAGTTATGCAATCTTTTGAGCTGTGCTATTGTCTTGCATCAATGTGTAAGTAAGAGAGTAACCCTCACATGCATGTATACACTGACTATCTGAAACTATTAGCACAACGACTTAGACTATTTCTGCAATATAGCGAGCAAGGTCCTAATGCTGCGGGATTAAGATTAGAATTATTTATCCCATGGCCTATTATCAAAAATACATGATTTCACGGGATGCCATAAAACAAAAACATGCAGTGCAAAAGCATAACTCTCAAATGCAAGGCACATGACTGCAAAAGATTCGAATTCAAACATGGCTTTATGGAAAAACTCATGTTATCGCAGGTATGGCTTTACATTGTTGCAACTATCAACCATGGGAAACCAAAACAAATATTCACACAGGGGAACCCCATCAGTGCCATTACTCATTCTACCCCCAAAACTTCGAATAATAACTGTGGCACGGCCCTAGGGCTTCACGGTGGCCGACAATGGCGAACTGCGCGGCGCGGAGGCTAAGGTTAGGGCTCGAGGAAAGGGCAACGCATAGGGGAATCGACCAACAGGGTGTCTATCATGAAAAATCTGGCAAAAACCCCATCCAAGAGGTTTAAGGACCTCATCATACAAGAACTGAACCAGGTGCAGGCGGCATAACGGCTGCCTGCACCGTGTCTTCCTCTACCGCTAAGTGCGAACTAAAACGGAGGATGCAAATGAAACGCGGGATTTTAAAGAAGAAAACCCCCCCCCCCCCCCCTTCTAACCGCACAAGCTATCCAACCCCAAAATGATAAAACGCGGGCGCAACTATTGAGAAACGAAAACGACAACCCTAGCCGTGGGTATAAAAACACCGTTTGTGAGCGAAACAGAACTACGGGCCGTAATTTTGACACTACTCCACACAGCACAAGTCATCCATACCAAACCAAGAAAAAGGAGGGTAAAGATCCTACCTGGCAGTAGCGCACAACTGAAGTGGCGACCACGATGGAGCACTCAATCAACAGCTGGACGTGGGTACCGGTACGATGCTTCCACAAGACTTGCGAGCTCGACAGCGTTGACACATTGGGAGCGATAAAACAACAATAAAAACCCAAAAACATGCCCCTGTATATATAAAAACCTCACACGTGCGACAAGTCAACTCAGTCGGAGCGGACGCGAAAGTTATATCGGGTGACACAACTCAGCCCTCTCCGCAACGGCGGACCATCCTCATCATTAAATCACCCGCAACACAAAACATGCGATCAAAAACGTGGTCCGGTAGCGGCAGATACACTGGTTGGATGACCAAGAGTTCGGCCACCCCCGCAATGGCGAATCATCCTCCATACTTCCTTGTCCGCACGAGGAAAAAGATACTCTACATAGCACGGGTCGGCGGCATACAGCATCTCCGGACTTCCCATTGATCCGCAACGGTGGCGAGGGCAGAGTTCATCCCCTCCCAATGCGGCATGAAGACAACGCCCGCAACAGCCACAAAAGCTTACCACCCGCAACAGCAAGACGAAAAGATTAACCCCCGCAACAATCGGCGCACAAACATGACAACCAAAACTTGGAACCTACCCGCAACGTCGGTCGCGATAAAAGTCATGCAGACTTGAACAGCACCCGCAATGGCGGGCTCGACACACTCAACCAAGAGTTCAAAGGCACCCGCAATGGCGGAGCGGAAAAGAAAATTAGGAGCTGAAGAACACCCGCAACGGCGGGACAGCTAGAAGAAAAACCTCCCGATATAAGAAAACTTTGAAATGAAGGATTTAACAAGTTTTGTAAAACAGCAAGGTGCTTAATTTAAGATGGAAATTAAGGCGTTAAATGAGGAAAACCAAGTGATTTGTGGCAATCAAGATGTATGGGAGACGCTTTAAAAACCAAAAGCCAAAATCAAATAGGCTGCAAACAAGAGGGAATCTGACTAATTCAAAGTAAAGGAGGGTCCCAAAATTTTAGAATTTTGGGAAAATGTTGCAGCTGCAACAATTGGCGACTACCTGGCGAACCCCAGATCTCTGGATCAACTTTCTTTTAAAGCTTGAAACTGCATGAATTAAAACTGAAATCTTCTAGACATATGCATTCCTAAGCCAATCTGATTATGCATCAATTTCATTATAAGAAGCCTCTCTTTTCGGGAAAGGGTAACACCAGCAGTGTTTCAGGTCTGAATAAGTATTGGGAGGCCAAAATAAATGGAGTTCATTTAACCTGCCCTTTGGGGTTTACAGCTTCGACACCACAGGATTTTGACAGAAAGTGAACAGTATTACCCTTTTGTTCCTCATTCCCATGCCATTTGTACTTTTGCTTTCTGAACTTTAGTTCTTTGGTAGGAGTCCTCCTGCGGGCCTTTCTTACTGAATTTTATTTTAAATTTAGGATCCTCTATCCCATAGTGTCCTTTTGTGTGAATGGTATATTTTATATTTCAATCCACGGACGGAGAGGATCTTGTGGCCATTTGTTACTTTATGCTTTGAGATTTATGCTTTTTGGGAGCTTTGCTCTGATATGTTTTGTTCCTTTGGAAGAAGTGACTCTTAAGAGCTTTTATCCCTTTCCTCGATTCATGGCATGGGATCTTTTATATATGATAAACTGTCTCACTCTGTTTCCATACCGTGGGTCTAATGCTGTCACCCCCTTGGGTGTTTAAGATGTGAAGTGGATGGATCCTCTAAATAGTACTTCAGACCCTTTTTACTTCTGAGTTATTTACAGGGATTAAGTAAGACTTCAAATGAGTGCACCGCCTGCTAGGAATACAACTGCTAGAAGAAATTCTACACTTTAAAACACAGTCCTTTTGCTCAGGATTTTAGTTAATACAGAACCCTGACGTTTCCATTGCATCCAAAAGTTTGCCTCTTATTCAAAACAAAGAAAAACTAGCATAACAAGTAATTAAAGAAAGAAAACATTAAAGTACTAAAACCAAGAAAGCATTTATCATTAAGAAAACAGAGCAATTTATTTATGTACAGCAAAACAAAAATTCACCCATCCCAAAATTTTCAGATTTAAAGAATAAGGAATGAGCAGGATTTCAGACCTGAATTGTCTAACCATGGTCCAGCTGTGCAGTTATTGAGATAGAACCCATATCTCAAAATTCTGCAATCATTTCTTTCAGCCTGAGGGAGTTGAAGGAGCTCATGCTGAATGTCCTTTCTAAGACTGGCCCTCTTTAAGGAAGGGTGTTCAAACTTAAGCTCAGTAAGATAGTTTCCCAAAACAGAATCAGCAGATTCGTTTCCTTCCCCCAACTTAGTGACATTATTTTTCATAAAAGGCTCTCTTAGAATCTTGATCAAGTTTGGGCTACCCTTCTGGGGTAACCACAAATGAGACCAATCTGAAGCAAAGTATCCGTTTAGTCTCGCTGTCCAATCTCGGTTTAAAATCATCCCATAACCATCAGGAATGTCTGCTACTATGATGTCAATGTAATGGCATATCCTTTTGTTTGCAGACAGCTGAATCATCACGTCCTTCATCTCTCCTACTACCTTGACACTGGTTTTGTCAAGTTGTGTGACATCCCAAAGAGTAGGCTTTATCTGTCCATTGAGTTTCTTGCAGACTACCAGAGGCATAACATTTGTGGAGGATCCAGAATCTACTAAACAATTATGGACATTATGATTTAAAATTTCAAGAGTCACAAGGAAAGGTGGAGCGTTGGTTTTCATTGTCTTGATGAGCTCAATCTTTTCTTCTACAGGTTGGTTAGTTGTGGGCAACTCCTCCTTTAGCTTACCAGTTGTGCTTTCTTCGTCATGAATATCTTTAGGTGAGTCATCTTTAGCCTTCACATCGGCCTGCCCCTCGACTTCTTCTTGTGAATCTTGACCTTTTGACATTCTAGTATTATTCTCGATGGTCAAGTTTTCATCTTTTGTGGTTGTAGGGGTGTACTGAGATTTGAGAGCTTTTCCTTTAGTGTTAAACAGTGAAAATCCATTCCATGAGAACATAGTATCATCCTCTGTCTTTTCTGTGGTCTATTTCTCTTCTACCTCCTTGCCACTGTCTCTAGTCAACTCTGGGTCCAACAGCCTATTCATCACCAGTGTCATTGAATGTATCCATTGAGGGCATTTCTTCTCAGAGTGGGGTAGTTGGTGAAAAGTACAGAAATCATCCCCTCCTACCTCTGTTATGTTAATTGATGCCAAATTGGGAGGGGAAACTTGCCATTGGTTGTCATCCTCTTTCCTGGGATAGGGAGGCTTATTGGTTATTTGAATATCCCTATCTTTCTCCAACTCTACAACTCGGTTGGACAGCCTCCGAAGCACCTTCATCATCTCATGGTAGTCATATGGCTGGCCTTCTCTAGGTTTGGACAGCAATGAGCTTCTTTTTACAGCGGTTTTCGCTTCAACCGAGTCAGGATAGTCCTCTATACTCTCACTTTCAGCCTCTACTCTTTCAGCCTCTTGATAAGTTTCCACCAATGTAGGTTTGACTTTCATCTTGGTGAACACAGCCAGATCAGGCCCTAGGGCTGAGGTATAATACTCAATTAAAACTTTGTTTGAAGGTCTGTCCACAACAGAATTTTTTTTTTAAGTACAGTGAAAATCTTTGAGTGAAACTTCGTACCTTTTCATTCTTCTCTTTCCTCAACAAACCAAGCCCTTTCATCAACGAGGCACGAGTCTTCTGGATTGTGTATTTATTTCTAAAAATTCTTTCAAAAGTATCCCAATCAGGAATGGAATTTGCAGGTAGTCCAAAATACCAGGATGCTGCTGATCCTTTCAGAGTATGAGGAAAAATCCTGCACACTACGTCTTCATGCTCTCCAGTCCTTAGCCCTTCTAGTGCCAGGTAAAAGCTTTGAAGGTGATCATCTACAGCAATATGGTCCACAGGGTCAAACTTAGGTAAAATCTTCTCGAAGGCTTGAGGCAAATTGTGTAAAGGAGGATTCAAGTTTAGAGGCGACCTAGATCTCCAAGCTGGCAAAGGGTTAGGTTGATTACTGGCCATGAGCACAAGCAAACAAGTAACACTAGGAAAACAGGGTTTCAAGGATAGGACAAGAAATCCAAACTTCGAGTTAGATTGAAAACTTCAAACATCTGCTAGTAGGATAGTCTCGGGAAAACAAACTCCACGGCCAGCCTTTCTAGCGGCCCTCCTTCTAGCGCCAAAACTGTTGAGGCCTGGAAATTCGTAGGCGGCAACAGTAAGGGATTCTCCCCAATCAGCGTTCCCAACTAGCCCGCTGACTGTTTGGTATAGGGAATCCGTCCGGTTTGCGGTCCGGCTACCGTAGGTCAAAGTAACACAAAGGTTTACCGGTTACGGCCCGGTCCACCGGAATTTGTATTTTTACTTAATGTATGTAATGCATATGCCTACCTTAACCATGCAGGGTGATAAAGATGCAAGGAACGACACAATGTGCTGTGCAGGTTCTTACCTCTCGTCTTATGTTCACAACACCTAAACCACATATGCAATCAGGAAATCAAACAACTAACAATCTAAACACCTAACTATCTATCCCCGGCGAGCCAGAAAAGATTATTAATGAGTAATGCATTATCTCCATGTATGATAAACATAATTACAGGTAGCTGATATTTATGTCTACAACACATGAACCAGAATCTATTCTAACAATCAGATAGCTAACTGTTATATGAAACACAAGCATTACTCTAAATGAATTTTCCACAAAAAAAATCAGAAACCATTCAACAAGACATAAGTCACTGAGTTAGAACGATCTCACGATTATGGACACAAGCCGAAAAAACAAAGTAGTTCATCTTTTCGCCATCCATTTAGTAGCATTTGGAAACTTCACATATCTTTCTCCAATAGGCAAACTAAAATCTTTATTGCAAAAGGAAGTAGTTCTTCTTACAATAGTTCCTCCAGTCTTACTGGGAAAAAGCCCCCTTTTCTTATCTATCTTCCCCAGTTTTATACAAAAAGCAAAATTGGTTGGGTTTCCCAAAGTGACCTTTGGGCTCCCCAACGTTTCAATTTCCCACAACCTTTTACAAAATATTAAATTATACAAAAGTTTGACCGGTCCTTCTCATGAGGAGGGTCCCGCTTGGTCTTCCAAGAAATTTCTCCATGCTGCTGCTTCAGCAACGAGACTCTCAAACGAGTTAGGTTCCAGGAACTGAATGTTCAGCTCGAATTTGTCAGCTTGCTTCCAAATGGCCTCAATTCTGGCCGTGTTCAAACGTACCTGTTCCTCCAAGAGCTGTATACTAATGGCTGTGTGGCCTACTTCATTTCTGAGGATTGGTTCATCAATAGCTTTGATGCATTGCACTTTGGCTTCCTCATCTTGTTGCCTTTTCTGCAACATTTCTGCAAATGCATCATGAGTTGGGAACTCTTGTAGTCTTTGCTCAGCTTCTGCCTGACAACGGTTGTATGCTACTAGGGCCCTCCTGAAGAATTCTGCACATGCTCCCTTCGTTTTCTTGACATTCTTCTGGAATTCTTCTGCAGTGTTGACGGAGAATTCTATCAGGTCATGGTCCCGTTTCAAAGCTTGTTTATCTTTGACTACTAGCTCAGTTGGGACTTCTCTGTCATCCTCCACCCTGGTTATCCTTGAAGTCAGTACTTCAAGTATGTCTTGTGACCTGTCCACAAAATAAGAAGCTGTGTCTAAGATCTCATCCAGTCTGCCATCAACCTGGAGGACCTGACATCTTTCCTCCTCTAGAGCAGTTTGCAGGTATAACACCTTAGCTTTCTGAGCCAAGATGTGTTCTTTAACTGGCTGCAGATCAACTTGCTGTGCCTTTTCTGCTTCTAGTTGCTTCTCCAGTTCCTTAACACGCTCAGTATTGGATTCATATATGATATTTTGCTGCTCCATCAGGTCTTCCATCTTTACCCTCAGCTGCTCTTTTTCATCCTTTAAATTTTGAATCTCCTGTTGTGCTTTCCCCAGGGCTTCTTGTGTCGTTTCTTTCACCTGTACTTCTTGCTGAATGGCGTGGATTTCGCTCTTCGTGGCCTCCATTTCTTTAAGCACATGCTCATACTTTCTTTTCAGCCTATTGCCTTCCTCTCTTTCCCTTCTCAGGGTGTCTTTAAGCTGAGAGGAATTTTTCTTGGTTGAATCTATCTCCTTCATCATTCGATCTACATTATCCTCCGTAGCATCTATTGCTGCCTTCCCAGCCCTTATGACAAACCTTGGATCTTTATCTGTCCCGACCATCACAGCTTTATCCGTTATCATTGTACTAGCCATTCCTTCGGACCCTATCTTTTGCTCGATTCTCCTCATAATCCTTTTGGTAGCCCTGTCATAGTATACTGTGCTAAAATCAGGGACTTCTTCCCCTTTTTTCTGTGCAAAGGGTACTAACTGAAGCATGGGGGTTGTAGGAGTGATAGTAGTGAGCACTTGCAGGGTCTGCACCTCAGGGTTTTCCTCACCCTGACTTTGTTCTGGTGGTGTTTCAGAAGCTGGTTGTTGTGTTAACTTTGTCTTCTCAGCCTCCTGTTTTCGCAGCTCTTCATTCAGCTTTCTCTGGGCTTCCTCAGCTGCTTCCTCTGCTTCTCTAGCTGTTTCCTTTTCTCTTTCAGCTACATCTTGGGAAGCTTTCCTCTTCTCCTCTTCTCCTCTTCAGAGCCATTCCACAGCCTCCTCTTCTAGTCTCTGGGCCTCTTCTCTCATCCTTTGGGCTGCTTCTTCAGCCTTAGCCTGCACAACCCTCTCTTGTTCAGATCCCTTCCCACCTTTGGTGGAGTGCTTCGGTTTGAACCTTTTACTGAGTGCTGTCATGTTCGGGTCTCTTCTGAACACGGATTCATCCTTGTCGAAGTGATGGGTGTACTCATAAAACACCTTGTGCTTTCTGCAATGCTCAGCCATTCTTTCATGAGTGTCATTTCTCCTGAAGGTCATCTCCCCAAAATGGAACTTCTCTAGTTCCTTTATAAATTCAGGAGCTTGTTTCACATTGGCGAAACTGTAACTGCCTAATTGAAATGGTAAGGGTGGATAGACAGCCTTCTTCTTCTGGAATAAGTAATGACCAACTCCATCAATAAATACCTGTCTAACAGCCTCCTTATGGATGATATAATCTGTTGCGTACTTGGGCAGCATATAAGGTGTCCTTGACCCACCAAACATTCTTAGATACATTCCGTTCTCTGTCAAGAAATAATCACCATATTCCTCTATTACCTGCATAGCTTGTTCAGACATGCAGTCACATTCCTTTCGGAAGACAAGAGTGTGCAGAGGCATGATAAAATGCTCACAGATTTCTCGGTAGTAACTATGGTATTGATGAGCCCCCAGTAGCTTAAAGGCTGCATATACGGGCATTCTGTCCCTGTCCCAAACACATTTGAGCCCGGGGAAGGGCTGGTGGCATATTATGTAGTCAATCAGGATTGAGCTCATATAAAACTCGGATTTTTTCTGTTGTACTCCTCCTTTTACTGCAGCTATACAAGAAGATAGACTACTAGATACCAGGTTGGACCAGTTGAAGATGGTTCCTTCTGTGGCCACATAGAAAATTAGGGGTATCCATTCGAATTTGAATAATCTACCATTAGCCCTCTCGAAGATCCTATTCAGCATTAGAGCTATGAATCTTTAGGGGGCTCTAAGGGTGGCTGTGTCATAATCTTCAGTAGCTCTATGTCTGTAGAGCTTCCCTGGTAATAGCATTCTCCTCATGGTTTCTATCAAATCCATCCTGAGATTGTCCAACCACTCATTGGACAAGAAAACTTGAGGCTCAGGCAAGTGGTAGGCTAAGGCTACATATCCAGGGCTAAAGGAAGCATAGTCCTGACCTTCAACATTACAGATAAGCATTGAGCCATGGTTTGTGTGTGGCAGGATCCACCTCATCAACTCAGTACATGGAAACATCTCCGGCCTGGTGGCAACCTTCATAATTGCAAATTTTTCTATGTTTGCGTAGATGTGTTCCTCCTCCAGGCCCATATCTGGGACTTCCCTACGGGAAATCAGCCTGTGTATGTCTCCCCACTTATACTCAGGGTCCACCCCTGTGACACACTGCGTATCCTCATATATGTACTCAGTTGGTAGGACGGCCTCTATTGCTGTTTGCTCTTCTACCACAGGGGCCTTCCTTTTCTGTCTTCTGGACATTTTGAAATCCTCCTGCAATGTAAACATCATGATATTAAACAATTCAAATTTGTGAACATTAAGAAGCAGTTTATTCTTTTCCATTGTCTATGTGACTATAATGATATCAGATATAGGCTCTTCAAATTGAAGGATCTGAACTAGTTAAGCAATCTTTTGAGCTGTGCTATTGTCTTGCATCAATGTGTAAGTAAGAGAGTAACCCTCACATGCATGTATACACTGACTATCTGAAACTATTAGCACAACGACTTAGACTATTTCTGCAATATAGCGAGTAAGGTCCTAATGCTGCGGGATAAAGATTAGAATTATTTATCCCATGGCCTATTATAAAAAATACATGATTTCACGGGATGCCATAAAACAAAAACATGCAGTGCAAAATCATAACTCTCAAATGCAGGGCACATGACTGCAAAAGATTCGAATTCAAACATGGCTTTATGGCAAAAATCATGTTATCGCAGGTATGGCTTTACATTGTTGCGACTATCAACCGTGGGAAACCAAAACAAATCTTCGCACAGGGGAACCCCATCAGTGCCATTACTCATTCTACCCCCAAAACTTCGAATAATAACTGCGGCACAGCCCTAAGGCTTCACGGTGGCCGACAATGGTGAAATGCGCGGCGCAGAGGCTAAGGTTAGGGCTTGAGGAAAGGGAAACGCATAGGGGAATCGACCAACCGGGTGTCTATCATGAAAGATCCCGCGAAAACCCCATCCAAGACGTTTAAGGACCTCATCATACAAGAACTGAACTAGGTGCAGGCGGCATAACGGCTGCCTGCACTGTGTCTTCCTCTACCGCTAAGTGCGAACTAAAATGGAGGATGCAAATGAAACGCGGGCTTTTAAAGAAACCCCCCCCCCCTTCTAACCACACAAGCTATCCAACCCCAAAATGATAAAACGCGGGCACAACTACTGAGAAACGAAAACGACAACCCTAGCCGTGGGTATAAAAACACCGTTTGTGAGCGAAACGGAACTACGGGCCGTAATTTTGACACTACTCCACACAGCACAAGTCGTCCATACCAAACCGAGAAAAAGGAGGGTAAAGATCCTACCTGGCAGTAGCGCGCAACTGAAGTGGCGACCATGATGGAGCACTTAATCAACAGCTGGACGCGGGTACCGGTACGATGCTTCCACAAGACTCGCGAGCTCGACAGCGTTGACAGATTGGGCGCAATAAAACAACAATAAAAACCCAAAAACACGCCCCCGTATATATAAAAACCTCACACGTGCGACAAGTCAACTCAGTCGGAGCGGACGCGAAATTTATATCGGGCGACACAACTCAGCCCTCTCCGCAACGGCGGACCATCCTCATCATTAAATCACCCGCAACACAAAACATGCGATCAAAAACGTGGTCGGGCGGCGGCAGATACACTGGTCGGATGACCAAGAGTTTGGCCACCCCCGCAACAGTGAATCATCCTCCATACTTCCTTGTCCACACGAGGAAAAAGATACTCTACATAGCACGGGTCGGCGGCATACAGCATCTCCGGACTTCCCATTGATCCGCAACGGCGGCGAGGGTAGAGTTCATCCCCTCCCGATGCGGCATGAAGACAACGCCCGCAATAGCCACAAAAGCTTACCACCCGCAACGGCAAGACGAAAAGATTAACCCCCGCAACAATCGACGCACAAACACGACAACCAAAACTTGGAACCTACCCGCAACGTCGGTCGCGATAAAAGTCATGCAGACTTGAACAGCACCCGCAACGGCGGGCTCGACACACTCAACCAAGAGTTCAAAGGCACCCGCAACGGCGGAGCGGAAAAGAAAATTAGGAGCTGAAGAACACCCGCAACGGCGGGACAGCTAGAAGAAAAACCTCCCGATATAAGAAAACTTTGAAACGAAGGCTTTAACAAGTTTTGTAAAACAGCAAGGTGCTCAATTTAAGATGGAAATTAAGGCGTGAAATGAGGAAAACCAAGTGATTTGTGGCAATCAAGATGTCTGGGAGACGCTTTAAAAACCAAAAGCCAAAATCAAATAGGCTGCAAACAAGAGGGAATCTGACTAATTCAAAGTAAAGGAGGGTCCCAAAATTTTAGAATTTTGGGAAAATGTTGCAGCTGCAACAGGTTGATTACACAGTCTCTTCAACATGTTGTGACTGAGATAGTCGAGTTTCCTACTTATGAAGGACTACTGGGGCTATCAAAGTTCTTTCAGGTATTTGAAGAGAAGATGTTTGAACAAGAAAGGATACTGGGTCTTGATGTAGCACTAAAGGCTACTTCGGCTCACTAGTGCGTGACACAGAAACGGATGATCCGTGACTGGGAGCAGTGCCACAGAATGAGGATGGTCCTCTTTGGCAATGTAGAGGTCTATCATGCTAGGAGATATGATGGAAAAAATGACCCATCTAGTCATTTTATCGATTTTCAAACATTATGGACATCGTGCCCCAGATATGAGTGGGTTCACGATTTTGTTCATACTCTAGAAGAGATGCTAAGATCCTAGTATGTGGTAGCAGAATTGAATAGAACCATTACCACTTGGGAGGAGTTGTCTATTTTATTTGTGCAAACATTTAGTTTCTGGGATGCCAACCCTGAGGTATGTAACACTTTACACATTATCCACAACATAGTACTAAAATTCATCCCTGTTGCATACCCCATTGAACCACATGCAAATTGCTCCATCCAATCCATGATGACGTGCTACAACTTATTGGGGAACCTGAAGATGATGACGATCTATGGAATGTTAAGATTACAGAATCTGAAGGAAGACATGGTGTCACATCTCCTGACATACCGATGAACTCGATGAATCAGACGCTGAGAATCCGAAAGGTTAACATTGGGTCAGCAGAGAATTCAAAATTTGCTAATGTCGAAGACTATTGGGGTGAAGAGATGATGGCCAAAATCATAGATCTACTGCATGAATTTGAGGACCTTTTCCAAACGCAATTTTTAGAGATGAAGGGGATACTCGGTGACTTGGGGGAAATGAATATTCCACTCAAATATGATGCAAAACTAGTACGCCAACATCCATATAGATTGAACCCGCGATACAAGGATCGCGTGAAAGCTGAGATCGATATGATGCTCGATGCTAGGATCATCGAACCTTTAGAAGAATCAAAGTGAATAAGCTTGATGGAGGTCTAAGATAAGAATACGGGTGAAATCTAGATTTGTGTCAATCTAAGAAAGTTGAATGATGCATGTGTACATGATCCGTTCCCAACCCCTTTTACAGATGAAGTCCTAGAAGGTGTAGGCGGCCAAGAGATATACTCATTCACAGATGGCTTTTCAGGATACCACCAGATCTGGATTGTGAAGGAGGATTTCCATAAGACTACGTTTGTCATCGAGTGGGGATATTTCCAATATACAATCATGCTATTTGGGCTGAAGAATGCACCCGCTATATTCTCCCGTGTAGTTGTCATTGTATTTAAATATTTTATTCAAAAATTCCTACAGGTATATATGGACGACTGGACCATCTATGGCCTGATTAGAGAACATATAAACAATTTGCGATTGATGCTGGAACTATGTAGACAGCATCAGATTGCATTGAATTCAAAAAAATGTATTTTCTATGCACCCTTTGGCATGATACTTGGGTACATAGTATGCAAAGAAGGTATGTTGGTTGATCCGGAAAAGATTGCGTTGATCCTCCATTTACCACCATCGACGAATGTAAATATGCTCTGGGAAACACTCGGACATACATTCTACTATTGCAAGTTTATCAGAGAAGACGTTGTGATTACTACTCCCATGAAAAAGATGTTAAAGAAATACCCTACATTTGAATGGACTCCTGAATCTCAATGAAGCTTCGACACCCTGAAGGCCAAGATGGCCTTTGCACCAATACTCGTTTTTCATGATTAGACTAAAGAATTCCATGTGCATGTTGATGCCTCTTCTACTACGCCGGGGGTTGTTCTTGCACAGCCAGGTGAAGGCGACTTGGATCATCCAATAGCATATGCCAGTAGAAAGTTATCATTTTCTAAACAAAATTATAGCACAACCAAAAGGGAAGGCCTGGCGATGGTTTATGCTCTATAAACGTTTAGGCACTATTTGTTGAGAGGACATTTCAAGATGTTCACAGATAATTCTACTTTACAATACCTAGTCAATAAGCCTGTGTTGGGGGGAAGAATCTGTAGGTGGTTTCTTTTTTTCCAAGAGTTTGATTTTTAAATAGTGGTAAAGCCGAGATGGTTGAATGCTGGCCTAGATCATCTATCACGTGTTGTGAATGGTGAAGAACCAACCAATATTGATGATGGATTTCCAGATGCACAATTTTTCTGGGTCGATGTCATAGATGATCACTATGCACCAATTATTCAGTTCTTGTCTACTGGTGTCTCCCCATCAGACCTGTTGACTAGCCAAAAGAAGCAACTGGTCGTAAAAGCCTCTGATTTTCAACTAATTGCTGGATAGTTATATAAACTTGGACCAGATGAAATTTTGCAACAGTGCGTCTTACCGCATGATTTGGGCCCCATCCTAGAAGAAGCACATGCAAGAATCATGGGAGGTCACTATGGAGGTTGCACTACTGCATGAAAACTGTTGTGTGTTGGGATATGGTGGCCCACATTGCATAATGATGCCACAGACTATGCAAAGAGATGTGATGTCTGCCAACGGGTTGGTAAACCATCACGAAGGGACGAGATGCCACTAGTGCCACAAGTGACTCTACAACCATTTGATAAATGGGTTGTAGACTTTGTGGGTCCTATTAATCCACCAGGTAAGGAAACCGATGCCCTCTATATTATTATTGCAACTAAATACCTAACTCGGTGGGTGGAAGCTGCACTAGTTGCTGATTGTACCACTGCAAGAGCAGCAAGGTTTATTTTTGAGAACATTGTGATGCGATTTGGTGTCCTAGAATCCTGATGAGTGACCAGGGCAGTCACTTTGTCAACTGGATGGTAAAAGCGCTAACTGATGAGCTCCAGATACAACATAAGAGGAGTAAACCATACCACCCATAGTAAAATGGTACTGTTGAGGCCTTCAACAAAATTTTGGAGACAGCATTGAACAAGGTATGTAACAATAACCGAGATGACTGGGATTTAAAAATTCCTATAGTTCTATGGGCCTATCACACTACTTGTAAACGGCTAAAAGGTCAGACACCATTTAAGTTGGTCTATGGGTAAGAGGCAATCATGCCTATGGAGTATATTGTTCCCAGCTTACACATCGCCATGGCGATGGGTATGGATAATGCAAAGGCATTAGAATAATGTGCTACGCAATTGATTCAGCTTGAAGAAGATCGTTTCATCATAGGCTTCCAGCAACAGGTTGCGAAGGATCGACAGAAGGCATGGTATGATCTTCATATTAAGAAAAAATAGTTTGCGAGATGATATTTGGTGCTGTTATATGACAGTAAGTTCATCAAGCATTCAGGTAAGTTACAAATGCACTTGTTAGGTCCTTATCTTGTTCAGTCCATTACATATGGCGGTGCATTTTAGTTACAACAATTAGATGCCACAATGTTGCCAAAGATCATTAATGGGAGTCACTTTAAGCCCTATAGAATGGGGCCAGTGATGCACACTACTTGAGGCGTTAAAAAAAATGAGATGGAGATTTTAGTTCAGCACAACAAGGAAAGCCCCGGGGGAGAGGTTGCGCAAGGTTAAAATTGTTAGTGGTAATTGGTTGACCCTTTGTGATAGTTGCAAGGATGTGGGGTGGTCAAATCAAGTAATAAATGTACGTAGTTAAACTAGTTGGCTGGAGGTGCTTGTTGAAGCAAACCACATTAATGGGTGATCCAACCATTAGAAGAATAAGATTGTCGATGGATTTGGTGTCATTAATATCTGATTTAGCAATAATGGTGAATTTATATTTGGTAATGATGAATTTGGATTGGAAGTGGCTATAAAACACCATGTGGGATGTGTAGAATGGCATTTTTCAGTTGCACAAGCAAAGGTAGAGGGTGAATTCTGTGAAGAGTGTTGAGTGAAGTGTAGTTCGGGCTGTTGAGTGTATTTTCAGGTTTTGAGGGGTAAGGGATGCTGAGCGGCCTTGACGCTATAGAAATTTCTAGTGAGTATGAGTCCCCTGTTTGGCCCACGCCTGTGGAAGAAGAAATTATGAGTATTCCAGTGGGTTCATCATCCATTCCTAAGAGGAAGTGGCAGACTCGGAGACCTAGTACCACGCCACTAGAAAAGAGACAAACTCGCACGATTGTGAGAATGTGGGGAGAAGGAACTGCATAGATTGGGCCATTGAGCTCAGGAGATGTTGATTTCATGGCACCTTGGGGTGTCTCGGTTCATGATATTTTGGGATACATCACTACTACGTGTCTAAGAGCCAAGCCACGATAGCTATCGAAGAATCAAAAGTACTTGCCCAAGTTTCTAGTGCTGCCGAAAGGGATGACATGATAGGTTGATATAATCCCTACGTTGATCATGCTCAAGTTTGACGATCATGACTAGCTCTTACTTAAATATGCCCAAGATGAGCCATATGAATTTGTCCCCATGGTGCCTAGTGGCCCCATTCAGTGAATTCTGAAACCTTGGGCTAGTGGGTTAGACAAGTCTGGGTTGTTGGGGCTCATCAATATGCCCCATTTCGGCCGCTTGAATGAAGCACATGCATGTGCGAAGCAAATATTGGTGTGTTTCTATGGAGGGATGCTTTGAATGACTATGCCAATCTCGGTTACAGTCGACTTGATTGCAAGAATTATTGGCTTACCGAAGGCTAGGGATGACCCAGCGTAGTACATTCATGGGAGAGATATGGACAAGAAACTTGCCAAGCAGTTGAAGGATCATTTTGGTTTACAATGGGATGGTCACGCTTATCGCATTGAAAACATTAACTCATAGGCGATGCGCATTGGCGCAAGAATTCTGGCCAGCAAGGTTGTACGTGACAATCGACCAGTCCAATGCAATTCGGGTGTTTTCACCTATGCCCCGAAATGTGCTTAGGGGGTACAAATGAATTGGTCTCTAGTTTTGTTAAATTAGTTACTTGAAGATGCGCTTGCTGCTTTGGACAAGCGACCCTTTTCCTATAGTTGCCTATTGATTCTTATCGCTCTTGTTGCTTGGATGGAACCTGAAGACTACCAACCAATGGCGGTTGAGGCAGTTAAGGTTCGACGCAGTGCTCTCTATTAGAAACTATGGTGGGTCGAAGAGCCCTGTTGACAAGTGGACTGTGCCATTCATTTCTGGGTCTATTGAGAAGCGCTACAAGCTTTCGACGTTGTCATTCCTAGATTTTCTCCCTATGTCGTGGCCAAGTATTAGTGAATCCTTCGATTTTCTATTGGACCCCAATCGATTCATATTCAAGCCAGGTAGGACCCTGATCGGAAGTGGCTACCATTACCTTATAAAGTCACCACGGAATATTTGGATACTATTGTGTAAGACTGGCCAGGGGACTAGCGCATCTTGGTAAGTGAGGAAGAGTTAGCTATGTAGTTTCTCCTAGATGTCCCTGAAGAACCCGCCTCGCAGGAATTGGGCACCCATGATTCCGAAAATCAGTTATCGATAGATCCTGAAGATGCAGCATAGCGTATGCAGGAGGAGACTCACACCAAATGGCATCAGAAGTATGAGGCGGGCAGTGGTACCAGGTCGAGGATGGGAGAAAAACTGCAACAGCTTATCAAATCTATCACGAACTCATCTACAGCTGTGATTAAGACAATCCGCAAATCAAACCATGAAGAATTTGGGATGGTAAGAGATAGACTAGAGTCTGTTTTTCATGTTATTTTCAAAGAACCGTCAGTAAGACCTCTGTTGTAGGACGACCCGTCGATCAGCACTGAGCCCTGGGCTAGGAATGTGTAATTTCCCCCGACTGCAATCGATGCTAGAAATCAAGATGTTTACGAGCAGCTACACCCAATCCAGAGCGTGACTTTGGATCTGAACAAACTGTCAGCTATAGCATTGGTTGAGTTATAACATGGTGCCGCACTAGAATTGGCGGCACGTGAAGCAGATTTGACTGAGGGCTATGTCCAGTCCTAGAATACTATTGAGAAGTTGCAGAAGGAAGTAGAGGACCTGCACCAGGTCTGCATGTAGTTTGTAGGGGAGAAGTTACAACAAATCAACCAGTTGAAGGCAACATAGGCTGAGTTGCACCCAAAATCTGCTGAATAGATTATCGACCTCAAGAAGGGGCAAGACTGCCTGATTGTTAAACAGTCATAGCTATATGCCCGGTGCAGTGAAGTTGAGCAGGCTATTTCTGATTCCTGCCAGAACATTTTTAACAACACCACAGGGCTCACCCCAGTTGAAAAGGCCAAGCGATTGGGGAAAAATATGGTTCAACTTTATGACAATAACTTGTTGCTCCAGGCCTATGTACAACCTACAAAGCCTCCGGACAAGGTTGTGGAGCGCAAGACCTTCATTGAATAAATTTCCACTCAGTTCAGCACTATGGAGCAAGAGGCTAAAACTATTATGGAGGTGACCACGCAGTTTTGGAAATGTATTGTCCAGGATGAGCAACTTGATTAGCTGATTTCGCAAGTGTAAGAGGTAGAAGGCCAACTGACAACCCTGAAGATGTCGCTGAAGGGCATGCTGCTGATGGTACAGATCACCTGGGGCATAGAACTGAAGGATATATAGCAGCGAGCTACCTGTGCACAAGAACGCCAACAAAAGCGCCATGAGCATCTTGACGAATTCCAAGAAATTGGTGGCCAGTTGACTGTTACGGCAATCACCATGCTCTATTCTATTCAAGAGAATCAACAAATGGTCAATAGAAAGGCTAGTGAGGAGCACCCCATCCAGCAAAATTTGACTAATTATCAAAGTATTGCTAGTAAAGTCTAGCTTCAGGTTTAGGAAATTGACCATCAATTTGAAGATTTTAAGGACAAGACTTTGAGACACACCCTGTTAACTTGACATGGCTCGAGGGTGAGCCACAAAACTACGTTGGGGGCCTGTTGGCAAGGGGTTTTTGGGTAAGTGAGTTGTGCAGCGTCGCGGTAGCTATACAAGCTCATGCGGTATTGCACAAGGGCAGATCAATGTGATAAGTGGAAGAATAACCGCTTTTTGAATATTTTATGTATATTTTGACCATGTTTTGTTGCAATAGGTCAGTAGCGGTTAGAAGTTAGCTAGTAGTGGACCCTCAATGTAAAGGTGTAAGCCTATTTATAGATCTATTTTTGGGGATAAAAGGGAATCGATCCATGTTGTATGATTGTAATGTTGTGTGATTGTAAGGTTGTGTGATTGTATGTCATAAGATCTGGTGTGATTTGTTTTATGGAGAATTTTCTGTCTTAATTGTGATTTATCCAGGTTTCTTCCTAATGTATGCAGTCTTCGGTTTTGGAGAAGAATTGTGTAATGTGGTATATTTATGCAAAGTTAATATGATGGGATGAGTATGGTTCAATTATTTTCTATTGTTATAGATCTGCTATGATGTTGCGACTTTGTTTTGTTACAATAGAATAATATAGATGTGATTCAGTCTCTTTCTGCTATATCGATGTGATTTGTTTCTTTTATGTTGATGCAATCTGTGTTTCTGTAACTTTTTGATGCGCTGTGAGTAATGGTGTTCCATGAATAATGCTGCGATATTGTGATACTATGTGAGGATGTGATGATTACATAAGTTATGGTATCCTTCCATCAAATCCCCATATCCTCCTTTCCCATTGTCAGAAACTCGGTTCCGATAGCTCTCCCTTGAACGCCTCGAGTAATGCCTCGTCTGCTCCATAGATGTTGCTGGGAAAGGTAAAACTTGTTCGGGCCGATGCTCAGGGAGATTGCATTGTAGGGATTCGACAGAGTGGGAAACCCTGTCAACGAAGCTTTGTTGGTGGGTTTCAGCAATAGACCAGTTTAAACTCGGTGATAAATTGGAAGTAAAAAAGAAAGATATAAATTCCTAGTAAAATATTTGCACAAAGAAGACTTTGTAACAAATTAGCAATTTTGAGTAATAAAGTGCACATTGATGTTGGGGGGGGGGGGGGGGCGGATTTACAATGGAAACTGAAAATACCAATGTGCACCATGCCCATCTCACAACCTACAGGGATAAGCACAAATATAAACATAGTTTTTCCATTGCACAATCATACATGAAATTTGAACAAGATATGAGATTAAGAAACAAATTATAAAACTACTGCATCCATAAAAAAAGGTAAGTAGTGACAAGGGCATGAAAATACTTAGAATCCAAATGGGATACGTTGTATCTAAGTTAAGAGGTTGTATCATCATGAGCCCGACAAGTGGAGAAATATAAACTTGAGCATATAACAATATACTCAGAGCATATACGTTTTTTAATGCAGAATGATAGGAAAACAACGCTTCATATTCCATTTTCCTCACAAGTCTATCTAAATTTTTCTATCTTTTGACCTTCCATATTCCCATCAAACTCAAATTCCTATTATATTTCTTGCAATGAAATGCCTACATTTAATTTTGTTGTCCTACAACAGAAGCTGTTGATTAGAAATTTAATAGTAGGGGAGTTTTGAAACCAAAAATTAATATTGGCTTATGATGCAGTGAAATCTACAGGAAACAAAATTACAAGGAAACAATGGATTCTGGGATTGACCACATACCTTTGCCTCTATACTCTTCCATGTTTTGTGACAATTCACAAACCTCCCATCTATATTCTTGTTTCCTTGTAGTTTCAAAGGAATTCAACCTGGAGAACACCACACAATTCAAGAAAGTGATCATCAACATCTTTATTAGCCCCCTCCAAGACAAAATAGAAAAGATATCACTCCTAGGAACTTTTTATAATAAGTATCAGTAGTAAACAATGATATCTATAGTCTGATATGACTTTGAGCTTGTTATGGGAAGAGTTTGTGGATATTAGAGAAGTAAATCGATGTCTATGGGAATTCTGGTGTAATGAATTACAATAATGACCCTAAATATCCATGTTGCTGGGAACATACTGGTCCTTAAATTCATTTCTCATCCCTATTTGACCTCCTAGTGAGCGGTAATCAAGTTTTGGGAAGATGTATTA
The DNA here is from genome assembly GCA_001517045.1 of Pseudotsuga menziesii. Classification (NCBI taxonomy): domain Eukaryota; kingdom Viridiplantae; phylum Streptophyta; class Pinopsida; order Pinales; family Pinaceae; genus Pseudotsuga; species Pseudotsuga menziesii. The sequence continues at coordinate 101,131 of LPNX010037738.1, read as the reverse complement.
ATGAGAATGGATCTAAACCTTGAAATCTAGGGAAAATTAGTGGCTATAACACAACAATAGGTTTCAAAATACCATTTTTGGGTGAGATATGTGTAAATAAGAATAGTATAAAAGTGTCCTTGGGCATATTGTAGCAGCAAAGAACTATCTCTTGATGTCGAATCAATAGTAGCACCTCAACATTATCATTTCTAGGAAGCTCACATGGGATATTATGTTGATTTTTAAGCACTGTAGGGTCAAGTTTTCAGAGGTGTTGGCCCTATTGGCTTGTCTTCACTTTCATTGAGGGCTAATCCACCTTTGACTCATGTTTAAAGAGTTTTGTGCACCTTTCCCAGCATAATGAAGGTACAATCTAGGCAAAAAAAACTCAGCAGTGAAGAAGTATGGAAACATTGGTGTGTTATAAAGGGTCCTTTATTTATCACATGAGGGTTAAAAATATTTATCCAATCCACATAATTCATCCGTAGAGGAATCCAGTTCCATTTACGAGGTATTTCAACTATGTCTACATAGGATTGAGGACACCATTGAAAGTCTTCTTTCAGTAAGTGCTTGGCCTTGGAGGATACTTTTCAGTGAACGAAGGCCTTGTTTCTATATTAATTGAGTATTGGATCACTCCATTGGATGTATAGAGACCGATATCTCTTAGAAGTTGTCTTTTTTGTTGCTATATGAATATTATTGGAGGGGCATCTTTCTTAAAGGTGACTTAGGGGAGACAAAACATAAGTTTAGGTTTCCTTCCAGTTTGGATTGGCCTTCTCTTGGACACTTTTGTGGACAAGGTGAAACATTGCATCTTATGTGCTTTTGGAGGTTGGGGTTGGCTTCTACTTGTCATCATCCATCATTGCTTTATGGAGGATGTTGGTACAAGTGGAAGATATCATGGTGTAATTTGAAATGCAAAAATAAGCCCTTATTTAGAATTTAGATTTAAAATAAAAGAAAGAAAATAGGACTCACCCACAAAGAAAATAGCATGCCCTCTTATGATCTTTCAATTCAATGTCATGCACATGCATATAAGTTTTACTTGGGGTGATTCAATGTTCAAACAATATGATGAATGAATAAAATGTAATTCATAGCCATATGTCCGACGACAAATGGCCATTTCCCATATATTTTCATGTACATATGGAATTTATAGCTATATGGAATTGGTAAAGTATTACCAAGGGGCTAGTTATCCTGATAAATCAAACTATTTAAGGTATTTGTTTAGATCAGATAGAACAAATTTTACCTCAATGTATTGTAATCATCATCATCAACTAAATGTATGCATGTGCACATGCATAAATACCCAATACACAACTCAATAAAACAAAAGAAAACATAATTATACCTTGATTTGTGGATCTTCACACTATCTTCTTATGCTTTAACTTTCAAAACATCATTCAACATACTTCATATTTTGTCTTGTTGCAATAGTTTCATGTTAAGACCCATTAAATAAATTTATGTTTGTTTATGAAAATAACAAAACCAATCTAAATAAATACAATTCTATTACAATGTAAATTAAAATACTATTCAACTATTCAAGTAAATTAATTGTTAAGAATAGATCACCTGATAAAACATGGATAGCCAAAAACACTATGTATATAAGGCCATCGATCTCATCAAAACCCCATCTCTTGCCTCTTAACTATGGAAATGTTTCCAAACACTATCTGTAACAAGTTACAATGAGGGGATTAAAATAGCAATAGTGAAAATTATACACTAAAATTATAGAAATATATGTTTTTTAATGTATTCTTCCTTACCATTCATTCAGCTCCTCTCTGTTTCAAGAATAATTTAATATTCTCTACTAAAAAGGACCAACCACATGAAGGTGGAAGCTCTTATGGCCCCTCCCCCCCCGCCCCCCCCTCACATCACTCTCAACTCCCCAAACCCAATGCATCTACTTACAAATAACAATTTATTTCACTATTTCACAATCCAAATAACAATGCATCTACAATGCAAATAACAATGCATCTACTGCAAATTATTTCACTCAATAGTTGAAATATGCTTCCATTGAATCATTCATTAAACCATTCAATCATTCAATAGCTGAAAAAACCATTCATTTAGTCAATCGCAGAAAAAAAAATCAGTAAACCCTTCATTAAAGCATTCATTTAAACATTCATTCATGAAACAGAGGAAAAAACCATGAAATGTTTTTTTATTATAAATAAGAATTACTCAAAAAAAATTTAGTCACTTCCTTTTTAATTTTCTTCTCTTTAAATATTTAGTTAGAGTCACATCTTCCAGAATCTGATCCTCAGTCTCCCTACTAGTCTGCTCGCAAGGCTGAACTTCCGGCGAGGGACGATGAATTTCCACAATAATGAATTCTAGTGTTATCTACATCTACATGATCTGCAGTTGAATTGTGTAGAATTAGAATTAAAGTTCATCATTTGCAATGGTCTATAAAAAATAGTAGCACATTAATAAATTCATTACCAGGAATCAAAGCATGATCTTCATTTGGTTGGTCATGTACATCCTCAACATGAACGGGAACATTACTTTCTCACACAAAAAGGAAAAAATAGTTTATGTTAATTTATTTATAAGGAATAAATTGCATGAGAATTAAGAAATTATCATTAAGCTATACAGTTTTACATACCTACACACCACATGGATCAGCAGAAGATCGTGTAGTATGCCAAGGCAAGCTTCTCTGGTGTTCAACAATAGCGTCAAAGCCCTGTTCAAAGCCAAGCTTCATGTAATCTGCACTAGGCAATGCTTTGAACTGGTCGGCCTTCATATTTGTATGATGTCATTAATTTTACATTCTTTGCTAGAAAAAAATGAAAAATAATAATCTGTATGATATTTGGTTATGGAGTCAAGTTTTGCGATACTTACATATCGGCCCGCCAAGTTGGAGTAACCACCAGGCCCAAGCTTGTGTTGGCCAATTTTTTCAATTCTTGCCTTGGTGTCCTTAGATGTGTCTGAGATCCTAATCAGGTTTTTAAATATGTTAGTTGATGTACCAAAATTGATATAAAAACTAGTAATAATAAGGCTTACCACTACATTTTGGAATGTATTGCATACCTCCCTGTTCTAGCTGCTGGTATCTTTCCTTATTTCCTCAGGCCCTTCTCTTTTCCATCTTCCACCGAGGATTTCCACTCCATATATGGAATCATTGGAGGGCGTTCATACCTAGGATTATTTTCTAGGTGAACCCTATATTTGTCTCGGACAATCTTCAGATGTTTTCCAGCCTTCTATAGGACCTTCAATGTATCAAAGGTAACTTTTCTGAACAATCTATAATGACCTGGAATCCTATCTATCTTTATTGGAACTAGTTCTTCATTCACCAAAAATGTACACACTATTGAACCAGTGCTAGTGACATGAGAAGATCTAGGAAATGCATCCACATCTCTATCTAACCCTACATCCACCCCTTCTTCTGCATCATATGTTGTGGGTGGGGTAGCATTGAATTCACCCTCTGTTGCCCTCGAGGGTGTCATAGAGCTTGTTGCTGACTACTCAGTGGACAATATGGGAGTAGTATGTGGTGTACATGGAGTGGTTTCGTCACTGGGACCAACATTGCCTTGACCACCACTGATAATATCCATAGTGCGCTATAAATTCAAACCATTGTATTATAAGTTCAATATCATATAAAATCAAATATTATAAAGTTTTTATAAATGAATTTACATTATTATTCGAGAACTTACTTCCAATTATTTACGTTGTTGTAACAACAGATGAATCCTTTTTTCGATCCCTTCTGTTTGTGGAACTGCCAATGTCAGAAGAATCGGTTCCTCATTTTATTTTTCCCTGGTATTTTGTAGCACCCTCAACGGGTATGCAAACTCTCTAATTTCACTATCTCTCTCATCAATCGGGAGACCTCATTCTGTAAACAGTTTTGAGATGTTGTTTCATAAACTGAATCCCCTGTCAGCAACTGAAATATATAAAAAATTGCTTAGTCTTTGAAGCAATAGTGTGCACAAACAATTATATTAACAAAAATCGTCTATCATGATAGAGTCATAGTATTACATCTAGGATTACGTGATGCCTAGATGAGGGTGAGGTATGATCAATAGATGGGGACTTACCTCGATCAGCCACCTACGAAAAAGTAGAGAACATTATCACAATGAACGCAATATGTAAAAGGTAACAAATACAGAACAAAAATAAACACTATGCTACATGTTTTATATGTGTACATTTTTGAAGTATTTAGAATGTGTAATTACATTTAGGTTTACTGGTTTCCTTGAGGCTCTAGTCATCTGATCAATAGTTGGGGAATTTCCCCGGTCAATCTGCAGAAAAGATAGACAACATTACCATCATGAACGCAAACATAAAATTGAAAGAAACATAACAAAATAAACATTATTCTGCATGATATACATGTTTACGATTTTAAAGTATTTGAAATGGAGAATTACATTCATGTTTGCAAGCTAACCTAATGTTGTAGTCAGATGATCAATAGTCAGTTGGCTTCCCTGATCAACACTTTGCATGGAAAATAGATAAGATCATATAAACAAACCGAATATACTAATGAAAATACATAACAAAATATCTATATGTCCGTCTTAAATTTATTACATTAGCAATATCAATGTATACCTACTGCCTTGACTCGGGTCGACAAACATCTATGGAGAGGGAGGTGCCCTTGAGAGATCCCTGCATCAAAAAAATACTAAAAGTTACCTAACGAAACATTAAAAGTAGAAAATTACAATTATATGCTAACGAAAAAATACTATAGATGTTAAAATTATTAATAAAAGGTTGGTTAAATTGTTGGATGTACCGCAATCATACTAACCATGTTTGTATCTACATGATTCAAATTGTAATTAATAAGCAGTTCTTCATCAACAGATATTGATTTAATTGCACATACAAATACACGGTTTCCTTCATGCGACTCAAATATACAGTTGGGTTGCTTAAGTGTAAACCCAGATTGTGTACTGTTTATAAACCCCACAATATCCAGTTGTTTTTGGCCTTCCGTCCATGTAAAACGTTGCTCCTTTATTTTGAGCTTTGTCTTTCAGTTGTATATAATTCGCTAACAACCCATATGTATGCATACTTCATGTATATTGGACCAGACACATCCAATCACTGTAGTTGTAAGAGGGTCCAACATACTCCATCAATTCTGTACATCTACCGTATCCAACCTTTATGCCATCCATGCAAAACAACCCCAATCCATGCAATGATGACGGTGCAATTCTATATATCCTCTCATTCTCACAAAAATCAGTGTTTACTTGAGGAAGATCCATAGGCACCCATTGTTTCACTAGTTTTTTGTACCTTAAGGGAACATCAATGTCTCCCATTGTCTCATTATCATAGGAACATGACCCCCCTCCTTTGAGAAAAAATTTCATGCATTTATTGAATTTTCTTCTGATATTCTAACGTCTATTTTATCTATCCCTTTTAGACCTATTGGATGTTCGAATTTCCTCTATCCTTCCCAAACTCCCCTCACTGGAGGAAGACAAGTCTGACAAATATCTGTCATTAGAGGAAATTTCAACTCAAAATGGGCCTCCTAAAATGAACTAATAAAAAAATATTTATTAACTTTGGAGGAAGAAAATAAAAAAACTACTTTTTTGTTTGTATTTTTGACATATCTCCCTGTGTTTTTACTCAAATTTCGATCGGAAGAGCTCGTTGGATGCGGAATTAAATTCCACATCCAACGAGCTCTTCCGATTGAAATTTGAGTAAAAAAACAAGGAGATGTGACAAAAATACAAACAAAAAAGTAGTTTTTTTAATGATACCTATCCCCAAATTTATATTAAAAAAGTGTTTAAGACCTATACGGTATTTCAAATTTAAAGCAATTTCATTGGCTAACACATAATGACATGGAATTTGAATAAAAGTTAAAAGGCCCATTTTGAGTTGAAATTTCCTCTAATGTTGGTTTTATCTGCACCATGGCCGGAATTTTTTTTGGCAAAAGCATAGCAAAATTCCAACAAAAAAACATGGAAATACTTATAAGCAAAAAACTTGTTAAATAAAAAGCTTGTCAAGAATGATTTTGGGTAATAGAAGTGGGAATTTAATAGCCCTAAAAATTCCAATGTATGCCCCTCTTTTAGTTACATACAAGTCACCATTCTCACTTATTTCTTGCATTTCCTTTTCCTAACATGAATTGGGTAGGCTCACAAAATATCATGTTATACATGGGCACTATGATATGCTCATAAATATTTATATAATGTATTATAAATGTGTGTTCATAAAGGATTTATCAATATACATGGATCAGAACTATGCTTGGTCACCAATGCTTCCACGTCTCTGCAAATATGTTAGAAACATACAACACATATAGCAAGTATGATGACATGTAGAATGTTGCAGCAATTATGGTGGTTCTATATTTTCATATGCAGGTGTTCTTATTACTGGACTAACCCCCTTTCAACAATAATATTTGCAGATTTAATGGGTCTATGTCTACTTCTCTTGGTCCTCATTACATTCAAGGAGCCAATGCATAGGAATCTATAATCCATAACAACAAACACTATAGAAACTTAATTCAGAGGAGTTCAAAATTCCCCTTTTCCATTCACAAGCTTCATATGTATGCTTGTGCCCATTGGACTTTGGCCTTTCAATGCTGTCAATATTGAGACAATCTGTTATGCATATACAACAAATATAACACTGAAATTTATGCTAATATATTTCTGTACAGGGCTTAGAGGTTCTCCTTTAATGGACTATCTCCTTGAAAGAACGTATCTTTGCATTCATCTACATTTACTTCGGATAGAAGTGATACCGAGTTGCTATGTTGGTCACTTCCCTCAAAAATCATCTTTGACATGAGTTCCTTTTTCAAGGAATGTTGGTTAATCTCCTCTTACAAACTTCTAGGTCAATTAACCACTCTACATTGGCGCTATTATTCATTTTCTTGGCCACTCATCTCTCCTTACTCTACACTCGTTGTTGTTGTAGCCCTTACTTTTGATGGTTCTAAGTGGTTTTTAGTTTTCCCATGGATGATGTTGTGATGTTGTAGATGATTATCCATTTTACCTAATATGTTTTATGATCTTTTCCATCATTGATAGGGTGCACATACCTGTTGTTTATGGCTTCTTAAGCTTGAAATCTCAAGGGCCTAAAAGTGCCCATATCTCATGTAGGACCCTTTAAGAGTCATAATAACAACTATTGTTAGAGGATGTTATTCTCCAAATGATACACCAAAGCCATACTTATCGGTTAAAATTTGTGTAGGGATGTTTTTATGATCTCTACCATAATTTATCATACTAATGGGATTTTGACTATGAAGTCAATGCCTTATTTGCATAGTGGCAATCCTACAATAGTACACTGGAAATTCTAAAAAAATCTAATGTATGACCCTCTTTTAGTTACATACAAGTCTCCATTCTCACTTATTGCTCATTAGAGGAAATTTCAACTGAAAATGGGCCTCCTAAGGAAAAAAAATAAAATAATAGTTAAAATAATAAAATAATATTTATTAATTTTGGGGGAAGAAAAGAAAAAACTACTTTTTTGTTCGTATATTCGACATATCTCCTTGTCCTTTTACTCAAATTTTGATCGGGAGAGCTCGTTGGATGCGGAATTAAATTACGCATCCAACGAGTACCCACTCTGCATACTTTTGACGGGCCCCGCTACCCGCAAAACAAGAAATACTTGAAAAAACATGATGATGACATCATCATCACGTTTTTTCAGGTGTTTCTTGTTTTCTGGGTAGAGGGGGGCATCAAAAGTATGTTGAGTGGGTACTCGTTGGATGTGGAATTTAATTCCGCATCCAACGAGCTCTCCCGATTGAAATTTGAATAAAAACACAGGGAGATATGTCGAAAATACGAACAAAAAAGTTTTTTTTTTTTATGATACCTATCCCAAAATTTATATTAAAAAAATTGTTTAAGAGGTGCTCCCTTTTTGAATTTTAAAACATTTGGATTATCTAATACATGATGACATGGAATTTGTATTATTTTTAGAAGGCCCATTTTAAATTGAAATTTCCTCTAATGTACATTGCCTTTTCCTAACATGAACTGGGTAGGCTCACAAAATATCATGTTATACATGGGCACTATGATATGCTCACAAATATTTATATAATGTATTATAAAAACGTGTTCCTAAAGGATTTGGATATATACATGGATGGGCACTATGCTTGGTCACCAATGCTTTCACGTCTCTAGAAATATGTTAGAAACATACATCACATATAGCAAGTATGATGACATATAGAATGTTAGAGCGATTATGGTGGTTGTGTATTTGGATATGCAGGTGTTCTTATAACTGGCCTAACCCCCTTTCAACAATAATATTTGTAGATTTAATGAGTCTATGTCTAGTGCTCTTGGTCCTCATTACATTCAAGGATTCAATGTATAGGTCTCTGTAATCCACAACAACAAACACTACAAAAAATTAATTCAAAGGAGTTCCAAATGCCCTTTGTCCATTCACAAGCTTCATATGTATGCTTTTTCCCATTGGACTTTGGACTTTCAACATTGTCAAGCTTGAGATGATCTGTTATGCATATGCAGCAAATATAACACTGCAATTTATGCTAATATATGTCTGTACAGGACCTAGAGGTTCTCCTTTAATGGACTATATCCTTTAAAGAACATATCTTCACATTCATCTACATTTACTTCAGATATAAATGATACCGATTTGTTATGTTGGTCACTTCCCTCAGAAAGCATCTTTGACATGAGTTCCTTTTTCAAGGAATCTTGGTTAATCTCCTCTTCCAAACTTCTAGGTCACTTCTCCACTCTACATTGGCCCGACTGTTCATTTTCTTGGCCACTCCTCTCTCCTTACTCTACACTCATTGTTGTTGTAACCCTAACATGACTTGTTGTAACCAAAACCATTGCTCCGATTAAGTAGACATGACTTCTCTCCTTACATTAAGTCCACGTGCACATAACAAAAAGCAAAAGTGACTTCTCTCATTGCTCCCATTCAAGAACAAAAGTGACATGACTTCTCTCATTGCTCCCATTCAAGAAGAAAAAAGTAGACATGACTTATCTCCCTACATTAAGTCCATGTGCACATAATGACTAGCTTTGGTACTTCCTAACTTTTCAATATTCCTTTTGACAACAAAAGTGAAACATGAAACAATATCCTTACTTTCAACATCTTGCACAACTGATGGCTTTGATCGAACTGTATAAGTACTTTGTTCCCAAAGTAAATATTTTGAGAGCTAGGAAAGAAGGGGAGAGAGATAAATGCTTGAAGGAATCCAATGGAGGATGAATTGATGCCCTATTCTACCTACCCAAAGGTCCTTTTATAATGAATATTATCCCTAACTTATCATTGATTTGTATTCTTCTATTTTTCACCCATACTACTCAAAGAAACACAGTTTTATGTCAAACTAGTACGTATCTTCATGTCACAAGTTCTTCCTTGTAGATGAATATGGAACCCTAGAAGGTAGTGTTGATTTGGAAATATGATGTTACAATGTTCCATCCCATATTTAAGACAATATTGGAGAGTAATTATTGTATAAAATTAACATATTAATTTTCAACCCTAAGGCAATGCTAAGTTTAACAAAGCTGGGAGATTTCAAATAGGTACCACCACAATAATGGAAAAAATCAGACCAGCTGCTATAGGAATTCTTGGAGGACTATTTTCGAGTGGTAACCTACAACAATCATATATATATAATCCATGGTGGTGAACAACGGACATTTCCAGATCTGCTACTTGGCACATTTAGGAATGAAAAAAATGTTTTAAATACATTTTTATCAGTCTGTAATATTTGCTGATTTATTCCTTTTAGCTTGTTGTGATGATGCTTGTTTTCCCATATTAATTTTCAACCCTAAGTAAACACTAAATTTTTTTCCCATACTAATTTTCAACCCTAAAGCAATGCTAAGGAAATCCCATAGTAGAAAGAACCAAAAAAGACTATTCCGCACAAATCAAAAGGCTCTTAAATTAACTGTATCATGCCTTCCTCAATGATTTGATGAATCCTTTGAAATTGTCTTCTAAATATATTGAGACAAGGCTCAAAACACTTACCTAAATATAATGTTTCCTTTTCTCTTTATCATTAATTTCTATGATATTTGTTTCAAGTGATGCTAATGTTGTTCATCCTATGCTATTGTCTTGTCAATTTCCTAATAGGGTGGCATTAAATGGCTTGCATTCTACTTTGATCAATATGACAGTATTTTTCTACAACCAACCATATTAAACTTGAATGGATTTTGGACCTTTCCTCTCTTTCCACTTGGAGAAAAATTAGAAAATGGTTTGGTTCACCTCCAACTTTGACCCAAGTTCTTATCCTTTTGTGATCACTCATCAAGGAGGCATAGAAACCTAATGTTGTCAACAAGAACACCATCGTCTTATTTATCATTAGATTCTATGCTCTATGTTTCAAGTGACACTAATTCTTGTTGATATTTTATTATTTCTTATCATGTGTGTAAGATATTGTTTTTATTTTCACAAACTTTAGGTTTGAAACAAATTGTAGTCTTATAGACTCTTTGAGAGAGGCATCAATTGGTTTGTGTGGAGATTAGTAAGCATATACAGAAGGCTACAAGAAGAGAAGCTTGAATTTGTCCTTCTCTACTCCATCATCAAATAGGTTGAGGTTAGCTTCGTGAAAACCACATATAGGTTCACTATAATTGTCTGGGGATAAATTAAACCTTTTTAATCTTCAACAATCTCTACCAACAGAATACTCTATTATATGTACTAGGAGCTTCAGTCAAATCAAGAGAAATCTTCTACAAACATATGAAGAATAGTTTGATTTTGTAAATGAAGGGGATGAAAAAGGGCAAGGAAACATAAAAGATCACTCACACTAGGGAATGATTCTAAAGCTAACCAACTTTCTAAACCTTTAAGGTCATCTTCTCATGTTAAATGTAAGAGGGGAAAACAAAAATTAGAAACGGTGACAATTGACATAAAATGTTCAAATAAAGAATGGAGGACATCAAAATACCTAGTACTTTCTTCTAGACCCAAAGCATAAACCATAAGATTCATGATTGTCCATTAATGGCCAAGTATTACCTAACCCAATTTCCAGTGAATTAAGCACCTCACGATCGAATCAGAATACTGGGCCAAGTTTATTATAAATTCCAAGAAGCAGCTGATAGAGAAACTAAGCATCCACTCTACAAGATCTCCAAAAACTAACATCATTCAAGTGAAGGATGTATGCAGCCTGCTACAGACATTATATCTCTACTCATTCGATTTCCTACAAAGTATTGTAGCTTGCTTAGTGCTCCTCTCTATTTATCATTTACGTTCAACTTAATGGTGAAATCAATAAGTCCAGGAAAATCTTCTAGTACATCTCCTTTATAGTAATGGACAAATAATGATGTTATATCTTGGAGATCCTGTAGAGTGGATGTTTTAACCTCTTCAGTGCTACTATGTAGTGCATAAGCCAACACTTTAGAGAAGATTGTAATGGTTTTATTGGACATCTTGGGGTATCTTAATCAATTTCATAATTATAGTTCAAAGGAATGCTTTCCAAAATTCCATGGGCAATAGGATTCTCCTAGGTTTCATGTTGAATTACATATTGAATCTCTTCCAAGGTTGAATGTGGCCCTGAGGATATTAAGATGAATATGTTCAATATATATCTTATCTTGCAAAAACTTGACATAAGAAATCGGTATATATGGAGTCCTAGTAAGGGTGTATACTCAATTGTAAATATTCTCAGGTTGTTAGACAAGATATGGGATCCTATTCTTGATGAGGAATATTTTGACGAACCAGATTACCCTCCACAAAATCAAGCCCTTGAAAAAATCCATGAAGATTCCTTTGAAGAAGGCCCTGTTTATGAAAGAACCCATTCTCCTATTATATTATCTCATCCCAATAATATGAATTAGATGGTCCATATTGTTGAGATTCTGATGAGGAATATTTTGTAGGAATACCCTTGTTTGATGATGAGATGGAAAGTGCATGCATTTATCCATTTCATGAGTAGTTGGATGTTATATTTTAAATCAATAATCATAGTTTTGGGGACCCCGTATATGATTCATATAGTGAAGCATCTAATGAGGAACCTAAATATTTGGAACCTATAGAGAAACCAAGCATCCACTCTATAGGATCTCCAAGAACTAACATCATTATATCTCTACTCATTCGATTTCCTACAAAGTGTTTTAGCTTGCTTAGTGCTCCTCTCTATTTATCATTTAGTTTCAACTTAACGGTGAAATCAACAAGTCCAAGAAAATCTTCTAGTACATCTCCTTTATAGTAATGGACAAATAATGATGTTAGTTCTCTGGATATCCTGTAGAGTGGATGTAAATGTTGGCTCAAGCTCATACATGGGTTTGCATTAGTGTCCAACAAGGGTGGTCTATTATAGTCCAAGAATTGGCATATTCAATGCTTGGAGAGGGGAAGGTCAATAATAATATTTTGGGGGACCTCGTATATGATTCATAATGATAGAGTGGATGTAAATGTTGGCTCAAACTCATACACGAGTTTGCATTAGTGTCCAACAAAGGTGGTCTATTATAGTCCAATAATTGGCATATTCAATGCTTGGAGAGGGGAAGGTCAATAATCATATTTTTGGGGACCCCATATAATGATAGTTGGGAGGAATGCATTCCGAAATTCCATGGGAAATACGATTGTGCTAGGTTTCATGTTGAATTACATATTGAATCTCTTCCAAGGTTGAATGTGGCCTTGAGGATATTAATATGAATATGTTCAATATATATCTTAACTTGCAAAAATGTGACATAAGAAATTGGTATATATGGATTCCTAGTAAGGGTTGTATACTCAATTGTAAATGTTTTAACCTCTTCAATGCTACTCTGTAGTGAATAACCCAACACTTCAGAGAATATTCTATCCACTGTATCTTGAACATGTCCTCGGTACATTAATTTTGGATGCCTCTCAGTTGTAGTAATGATACTGATCAACTGGATGAAGAAGGCTTGAAAAGAGTTCAAATCTAAAATATTAGACCTTACCAACCTCAAAAGATTGAAGAGCTCTTTAAAATTGTTCTGAAAAAGGGCGCATGACAATAACACCCATCTCCTCGTATGTATTTGGGAAAGAGCATGGAGTATTTTGGTGTCCTTATTGCGTGGGAAATGACCTTCATCTAAAACTATTATTCCTGGTCTATAAAGTAGAATTTGTTGGAAAGATTCGCCCAATTGTTCAAATTAAACAGTTCATATTCTAAGGGTTTATTAAACATGATAAGATGAAAGACACTAGGGAATTGATTCAAAATCGGTTGTCACTACAATTTGGAAATTACTGGGTTAGGTTCAATTTGCTTTCTAATATAAGGTTTCTATAATAAAAAACCTAAAAGAAGAAATCCATAACATTTGGCAGAATTCTGGAAAACCCCTGTTGTTGCTACAATTTGGAAAATACTGGGTTAGTTTCGAGTTTATTTCTAACCTAGGGATTTTATAATGATCTTGAATTATATTTGAAGTTTTTTGTAAAAAACCGAGTGGTTAGGGCACATGTGCCTTCTCCTCGATTTCACACTTGGGTGCATCTATATTTTTCAGCTTTTTCCTATCATGCTATGTTTACCCCTATTACCTCTATTTTCATGGGTGTTGAATGAGGGTAACCTTCTCTAATAGCCTCTACCTTTCCTTTATTGGAATCCACTTATGATGCGTCTGCTCATTGGTTCAACTATATGCTTTGCAATAGGGTATGGAACTCTATATAGATATGGGTCAAATGCAGGTCAAATGAAACTGTCAAATGAAACTCTTTTTTTACCCCTATTAACTCTATTTTCATGGCTGTTGAATGAGGGTAACCTGCTCTAATAGCCTCTGCCTTTCCTCTACTGGTAATGAAACCCTGGAGATTTGCAGAACTATCTTAAAATTTTTAAAATAGAAATGAATTAGGGCATGGTACTCACAATTTTGGGATGCATTGTCTTGACTAACAGTTTCTTTTATAATTTCCCTCCTTTTCCACTACAAAACCACAATCCACTCTCCTTAGTCTTCGTGAGTCCAAATCGTTGCTCCCACTGTCTCGTTCTCAAATATTATTCTCTAGCCAAGTTGCTCAGATCATCACTGATCACTGAATGATATCGACAAGCACTCAACGAGATGCACAGAGGAAGAAGCTTTCTCATGAAGATGAAATGAAAATGGCACGCGACAAGTAGTTTTTTGTTATTATTTTATGTTTTATTTTATTTATTTATATATATGTATTTAAAATTATATATATATACTAAAAAATAAATTTAATATAAAGTTACAAGTAAGATTTAATTTAAAAATATTTAATTTTGATAAGTATAACGAGATATAATTATTAGGTGTTTGATATTATATGCATAGACTGTCTAGTGGTTAAGAGTCACATGGATAAAGGGTTAATTGTGATAATTGTTGGTGATGATAAGGGATAGGGTTTATAGGGGTTTGGGAATAGATTTTATGGGTATTATGTTTTAAAAGGGTTAAGTGTTTTAGTTTAGGGATTAGTCTCATATGAACCTTTGTTTATTTTCTCTAAGTACTATTCAATGTCCCAACAAAAAATACCTACCAACTTTTCATTATAGGTGTCATTATCTCTTTTTTCTTAATCCTCATCAAAGTGGCCACTCCACTTTCACTAGAAATGACCTTCAACATGTTCATAATATCTTCTTGGTTGCAATAATTTAGCACCATATACTTAAAGAAGTTGTACACTAGTTTAAACCTTTCATCAAGGATTTCTATACAACGTTGTTATGTATAAACAAAAAATTTATTCCATCTCATGACACTCAATGTACATGTTCCTTCGATTCTAGCATATCTACGTTAACCTCTTTTCCATATTCCTATCCTTGATCACACATTCATGTTAGACACACCAGGCACACGGAGAGGGGAGGTGAATCTATGTGTGCAGTATTTATTACTTTTTCAATTTTAACAATCAACAACTAATTCATCAATGCATTATTCTACCATTTACATAATCATTTGATAAACATCTACCACTTCATCATTTATAAATCATAAGCGTCTGAATCATGGACTCATAACAAGAACCATAGCACAAGAGAACACAACACCATATGATTTTGAGGATTATAATGATGATGATGATGATTATGAGTGGTATCATCATAATATGAAAATGATGATGATGTTGATGATGATCATGATGCTATCCATGATGACGATCATTATGATGATGATGATGATGACGACGAAGATGATGATGCTGATGATGAGGATGAAGATGATGAAGATGATGAAGATGAAGATGATGATGATGAAGATGACGACAATGATGATGATGAAGATGATGATGTTGACGATGATGAAGCTGATGATAATGACAATGATGATGGTGATGACCGTCTTTATATCATATGCAATGATGAAAATTCTAACGATGTTAATGATGATGATGACGACGACGCTGATGATGCTGTCGATGGTGACAATGATGTCGGTGATGATGACGAGGACGACGACGATGATGATGGATGATGATGATGTTGATGGATGATGATGATGATGTTGATGATGGTGATTTTGATGATGATGATGTTGATGCCAATGATGATGATGAGAAATCCTTATGAAGTTGATGATGATGATGATGATGATGACAACGACAATGATATGAAGTAATTAATTTGATCTAGGTTTACTTTTAATTTTAAAAATAATTTTAATGATGGTGTTGATGATGATGGCGATGAGGATGACGATGATGATGAAGATGATGACGACAACGACGACGATGATGAAGATGATGATGAGGGTGATTATGATGATGATGATGATGATTATATATGATGATGATGATGATGGTGATGATGTTAGTTGTCACTCTGTTTTAAAAAAAATAAGATAAATGAATAGGTCTATGATGATGATGATGATGACGACGATGAAGATGGGGATGATGGTGATGATGATGATAATAAGATGATGACAATGATTATGATGATGACGATGATTATGATGATGACTTAGATTATGATGATGACGATGAGTATGACTATGATGATGATTATGATGATGACGATGATTATGACGATGATGATCATGACGATGAAGATGATGATGATGGTGATGATGAAGACAATGATGATGATGAAGATGATGATGATGCTGACTATGATGATGATGATGATGATTATGATGATGATGATGATGATGATTATATATGATGATGATGAGGATGATGAGGATGATGAGGATGAGGATGATGATGATGACTATGATGATGAAGATGATGATGATGGTGGTGATGATGAAGATGACGATGATGAAGATGATGAAAATGATGATGATGATGATGATGCATGGTAACAACGATGACAATGATGATGATGATGATGAAGATGATGATGTCTGATGACGATGACGATGATGATGAAGACAATGATGATGATGACGATAAGATCATGATGAATATGAAGATGATGATGATGATGATCAACATGATGGTGATGGTGATGGTGATGATGTTAGTAATTCTTTTCAAAATTAATAAGATAAAAGAATAGGTCTAATTAAATATTTACCTTTCATTACAGTTCATCGTTGAAGATGACAACGACAATGATGATGATGATGACGATGATATAGACGACGATGACGATGATGATGATGATATGAAGTAATTAATTTGATCTAGGTTTATTTTTAATTTTAAAAATAGTTTTAATGATGATGTTGATAATTTTAATGATGATGGTGGTGATGAAGATGAAGATGATGATGAGGGTGATTATGATGATGATGATTATGATTATGATGATGATGATGATGATTATATATGATGATGATGATGGTGATGATGTTAGTTGTAACTCTTTTAAGAAAAATAAGATAAATGAATAGGTCTATGATGATGATGATGATGATGACGATGATGATGAAGATGATGATGATGGTGATGATGATGATAATAAGATGATGACGATGATTATGATGATGCCGATGATTATGGTGATGTTGATGATGACGATGAAGATGATGATGATAGTGATGATGAAGATGATGATGATGATGATGATGATGATGATGAAGATGATGATGATGCTGATTATGATGATGTTGATTATGATGATGATTATATATATGATGATGATGAGGAGGATGAGGATGATGAGGATGACAATGATGATGTAGATGATGATGATGGTGGTGATGATGAAGACGATGATGATGAAGATGACGATGATGATGATGATGATGTGTGATGATGACGACGACGACGATGAAGATGATGATGAAGAAGATGATGAAGATGATGATGACGACGATGATGAAGATGATGATGATGATGATCATCATCATCATCATGATGAAGACAATGATGATCAAGATGATGCTAATGATGATGATGATGATCAACATGATGATGATGGTGATGGTGATGATGTTAGTAACTCTTTTAAAAAAAATAAGATAAAAGAATAGGTATAATTAAATATTTACCTTTCATTATATTTCATTGTCTTATTCATCCATGTCATCATCTTCTTCATCCAATTCATCATGTATCATCAGATCTAGAGTCAACATTGTAAGTGTTGGCCATATCGTCATCGTCATCATCATCAATTACACTCATCGTGTCATTGTCAGTATAATCTTCATCGGCATTGTTTGCTACATCATCTGATTCAACTATTTCTTGGAGTACATCTTCTGTTGGATCATCATCATCACCTAACTCATGTTGATAATGCTCTTTGTCATCGTATCCCTCTTCTAGAGAACCATCTTCCTTATCATCGTCTAGGTTATACTTTACTGACCTTCCCCTTGGATCATGTCTCACAACAAATGACCAGGCCGATTTACTTGGAACTTTTGAGTAAAATACCTATTCAAATTGGCTTGGAAGAACATAGGGCTATGTTCTTGGCTCAAACAACCTTGTGTTTACAATGGTAAATCCATTATCATGTTCAATAATAGTTCTATCAAGATCACGTTGATTCAGTCATAACCTATACCTTTTGACAATGAATATAACTACCTTAAAGGATTTAAAGTCACACTATATAATATCTTCCAAATACCCATAGTATTGATTTTCTGAGACTTCTGGATGTCTCTCACTTCTAGATGAAACAATGGTCACCTAAAAGACAACAAATATCCCAGAATCTGATGTTTTCTTTGTTTCATCCATTTTTTTGATTCGATATCTACCTCCATTGTAGACCATAGCCTTATGGTGTTTTACTTGTAATAAGCAATACACGAAAAGATTACACAACCATTCAGTCCTTATGCAACAATACATGGGAAAGAACAACATGTACGTCAAAATGTAATTTGAAAAATAAAAGATTTAGAGGGATTGATTAATATGCTTTCCATTTTATCTTTTAAACCATATTCCAAATCAATTTCCCTTTCTATTAGATTTCTATCTCCATTGCGTTGTGTTGCTTTTACCAATGAAGCCACACCTTCCCATGACATTCCATGTCTCGATTGTTCACATCATTCAATCCATACCTTCATCCAATCAATATTGTTTGCAATGTATAAATTAATTGCATCCCACTCTCGAGCAACTGTTTGATGACAATAACCATTAAAATGAAAGGAAGGTATAAATCTCCTAAACACAGTATATGCTCTTAGTTGAAGTAATAACTAGAAAATCAAATTAGAATATGAATGATATAATAAACATCCACTAGCTAATAATTACCTTTCAGCTTCCTCAATCTACATTTGCCCTTTAGTTTCCCCCATATCAGAATTTTTATTGGATTTTGGATCACAAATGCGATATAAATTGAGCTTTGACGCTAAAATAGGAAGATATTCACTAACATACAACATGTTTTGGTATACCATATATCCTTCCATCATAGAAACCGCAGCATGTGCTCAATGTCTCACCAAACCCTTCATAAATTTCAAGTGTCTCTCAACCATCCACATGGACCTTGAGTGCACAGGTCCACACAACTCAATCTCCTCAACTTGGTGTATGAGGTAGTGTTCCTATGCATTGAAAAATTCTGAAGGTAGATGCTTCTGCATTTCACACATGAGATGAGGAATTTCTCTCCTCCAATTCTTTATATCTTCTTTATGGATTTCTTTAGATGTTAACCATCTACAAGTGACACAAACCAATAACAATATTTAAGAAAAAAAAACATTAAATTACATATGATGAAATAGTGCACAAAAATACAAATATAAATTATATGGAGAATTAAAAAAACACTAAGAACATGCAAGTAATCTCTAGTTACCTTATGTATTTACCAAGATTGTATATAACTTGTTTGAAATTGTTGTCGAAGTTTTCCAACAGAGAGAGAGGTAGAACATACTATATCAATATACAAACCACTCCATTTATTAAACAAAGAGTATACAAACAAGAAAAAAATACGCAAAAAAATGAAAAAAAAAATATATGGACATAGCAACAATAATTACCTTTATGAAGACGTGCCAATCATGTGTTTTGACCCCTGCAAAATCACCTTTTTTGGTTATGATATTCTTCAAGTTTGCACAAAATCCAGTGGGAAATCTAATTTTATGCATTACTTCTTTGACAACATTGCTTTGTTGCTCCGTAAACATCCATGGAATTGAGTTTATATTAACTTGTTCTCTGTTGCTATGAAATTGGATGACGTCTTTCATTACATGGTTGCTTTATTGAATGTCTTTGCAAGCTTTCACAACTTTATCTTTCTCCCTCCTTAGCTCTAGTATTCTCCATAATGTTTTAGTAACATTCTTTCCAATATGCATTGTATTGAACAAATGAGCAATTTGTAGGTGCTCATAGTAGGGAAACCTGTTGAATTGAATAGGATAACTTTTCATTCCTCATGGAAGCCCCTTAATGCCTTCGTGATCACGATGGACACAATGAATATTAGTTTATAAATAAATTACATCATAAATAAAATATGTCCACAATAGTAAAGAACTCACAATAAAAATTAAAATACATAACAATTCATATACGATGATCCATACATACCATGATGACGATTTCTATTGTATTGCATCTTCCAAAGGTGAGGTGTCATTCTCTATGGTTTTCATGCAGTATCCTACTTCCCATTGAAAATATTTTTTTCAATTGTTTTATACCTATGATTCTTAGAGAGGAAATGCATATACTCATCAAACACATCCTTTCTTAAGATTTTTGAATGATGAGATTTTATCTTAGGACCACAAATTGGACATGAAAATTTACCCTTTGTTTGAATACCTACAATATTTAGATATGGAATATCTATGTCAAATATATTCATATATAAGCTATTCTAACTACTCCATATAATTGAATGCAATTAAAGTGGAACTTAAAATTAAAAACCACAAAATGAAGTTAACCCAGGGGCATTGTGTATTTTCCATACAAACATTGCATGGAATTGAAATTTCCTTTCTCGTATTGGTCTAGATATGTCATACATAGTGATTCCATTCCATAACTTCAGTAGCTCATCTATAAGAGGTTCGATGTATACATTCATATCTTTGACTTGGAACTTACCTGATTGATTTGAAGGACATATAAAATATATCATTATGAGAACCATTAAGATATATAAACCACGCACAAGAGTAAAATAATAGATATATATATATGAAATTAGGAAACATAATACAAAAAATGAGATGCCACAACTACATTATAGATAAAATAGTTTTAGACAAAAAAACATGGAATAATCATCGAGAACATTATGTGCTCCCTGTTTATTGACAACCATGGAGGAATGCTATTGTTGACAACATATATAGGCCACACCGCGTAAATGGATTTCATCTGTGCAAATGGATTAACACCATTTACTGCCAAAGAAATCCTAACATTACGTGGTTCTTCTTTAAAGTGAGGCCACTTTTCCTCCATATCTCTAAAAGAAAAACCATCTGCGGGCATTTGGATAACATAGTATTGAATTCTGTTCTCGACATGGTAATCCATAAATTGTGCTATTATTTTGCACCTGAACAATTGTTGCAAATGTGGAATGATGGGAATATAATGAACCTTATGAGGCACCTTTTTTGTTACTTTATCTGTACGATATCTACTTAGATGACATTCCAGACATTCTATTGAAAATTATCTTGATTATAATATATAACATGGTCATCGGGGCATGCGTGAATTGCTTCATAATGCATTCCAATCTCTTTCATGATGGAATATAAATATTGATATGTGCGAGGTAAAATATTTGATGGTGGTAACAAAAATTCAGCTATCAAGCTACAAAAAAAAAATGTTAATGTAATAAATAAATAATATTAATGAAACACGCTGCATCAATACGATGATCAATAATGAGTTAACAATACAATTATTAGAGGAATACAGATAAACTTTATCACGATCCTATATATGTGATGGATTATTTTACATACCTTAGCATCTGTGTGATTGCAATGTTTAAAAGACCATTCATAACCTTCAAGTTCATTATCAACAATACAGCAGAGAGAAGATTTGTTTTGGAGCCTTCATAAAGCAGTTCATATGCCTTATCTAAAAGAGGTATATCATGAACATCATCAAAGTCATCATCATTTTTATTATCATCGTCATCGTCATCGTCATCATCCATTTTAACATTAAATGAATCATGGATCAATGTATTCGTACCATCATCTTCAACTACATTATCAGTATGATCATCTTGTTCAATATGATCATTCACTTGTTCTCCATTAAACATACATGCTCCATGATCCTAATTATGAACTTGTTCTGAAAGAACTTCCTATGGACGATATGTTGTATGGTGTCTTTCCTTTAATATAAATACATGGAAACATCAATAGATATACATTAATATATAAAAAATAAAATTAATACATACAATTACCAAAACAAAAAATATAAAAAACTTTATAATTCTAAACCTACAAATGGATGATAATCGTTCCCCCCCTCAGTGTGTCCATGTTCCTTGCAATGTTTTGTGGCTGTTGAGATCAATATTTTTCTCCTCTTAAATCCCCTGCATTGAGTACACAGACAATAAAATTTTCCATCACCCCTTCATTTCGCTGCATCTCATAGTGTAGAAAGCAATTGTCGGTTGTCTTCATTTGGATCTAGAATATTTCTATTTGACATTTTGTCACAAACTTCATGAATGAATATAACCGGTTGTCTTAAAAAATCAAGTTCCACGCATCACAATTTTGTCAAAAGGAGAGAAGTCGAAGAGGAAAAAAATCCTGGCAAACTGTCTGTTGAAGAAAAAAAAATTCCCACAACCACCCATTGAAGAATAAAACAATTCCTGAAAACATCCATCGAGGAACAAATAACTTTCACAAATTTTTCATCACTTCTACAACAAACATGTCGAAATGTTTAAAAAAGTTTAAATTTATGATGGCCCCATCGTCGGATATCCGATGCCTTGAACATAGTTACTGTTGAAAATATGGGACCAATAATTTCAAACCTTTCAAATTTCACATTATTTTCTTTCAAAAAAACCTACGAATTAACGTCGGATATCCGACACTAGTGCGTCGAAAAACCTACAGAGCAAGTGTCGAATATCATACACATATACCCCAAAAAACCGGCTCAAAAGTATCAGATATGCGACATCACAGATGTCAAAAAACCGATGCCAACGCGTCATATATCCAACACACTGATGCGTTGAAAATTTGACGGTGCTATAAAAATTTCCTAATTGCTATACTTCTCAATGATTGTTTCCCAACACATTTGTACGAAACGTCGGATTCTGTCGTTGGATTTTGGGTTCAAATCTTGTTGTGAGTAATGTGAATAAGGTAAACAGATCTAAAACTTGATTTAATCCCCGATATATGAGAGAGATATCACTCTCATTAAAACATTCAACAAACAAAATAGCATTGAAAGTAGGGCTCAGTCATATGAGTCAGGTCTTGGCGACGTGGAATAAAGATTTTGCATAAGATTTACTTAGGGTTTGGGTCTTCCCAAGGGTAGACACCCTATTTTCTCTAAGAAATGATGAGGTATAGTGAATTAAAGGAAATGAAGAAATTGCACTATATGAAACATGGTATTGGTTTTCCCATTGGGATTTGCCAACCGGATCTTGAAATCACAAAAGAAAAGATAACAAATAGCATTTATATAAAACATGAGATTAACACCCTATGTGATCGCCCATTCTTCTCTAAAAAACATTAGATTACAATAGATAGTATTTATGTGAAGCATGGGATCAATTCCTTATTTGATTTCCCATATTGCTCTCAAATTCATTAACATACAAAATATAACATTTATATAAAACATGCAATTACCAGAAGAAAAGGATAGGCTCTCCATTTTCAGAGGATGCCTCTCAACTCATAAAATGCATTACGTGCACATGCAATCAATTTGAAATAAGGGGTTAATTGAGGCGATCTCCCTCATGTGATAACACCACATAAGAACAAATGAGAGGATGGATCACCATATAGGTCGCACATATCCTTCTAACCCACAACAAACAATGAGAATGTAAAATGATGGAAGTGGGGTCAACATTCTACATAGAAGGGGATTTGCGCTTTGAGACCACCCGTTTAAAACTGCCAAAAATAACAACATATTTCAAGTGGAGCCGAAATTCCTCAAAACGACCACCCCTTCCATCCTATAAATAAAACATAAGCACAATAAAACAGTAAAACCACCCCTTCTACAATAACATAAGGAAGTATGATCAACAACCCAAAACAAACTTGTCTCCCAAATGTCACACATCGTTCTCTCAAATGTAGAAAATATGCAAACATGAAAAAATATCTTTGCAATTGTAGGTCCTTGGGTCGACTCTCTCATGAAGAGGCTTCCCTCCTTTAGCCCCAAAACAATAAACAATAGAGAATATAACAACAAAATGACTCACCTTAGAAGAGGACGCCCTCAAGCAAACACACAAAAAAAACACAAATGTTTAGGTCGCCTCCCCTATGATTCCCTATATATCATAACAAACTACAATAATAATGAGTAAAGGAAACAAAATCAATTCACCTCCCTTCATCATGCAAACCCTAAATCATAAACAAGATAATTATATGTGCCGAGTGGCACTAGCATATATAGACACTCTCTCACAATCAAGGAGACAAACTACCAATGATCTATTCAAGGAAATTCATATCCTCCACAAAATATATAACCAATTTTCAATATATGCTTATGTTCCTTGTGTCCCTATTTTTATGTCACCGCAAGAGTGACATATATGGATGGTTCAATTTAATTAAATTTGGGTTAATTTTTTTCTTGCTTTTTAATGTTTTCAAAAGTTATAAATTTTTTAATTTAAATGTCATTTAAAAAAACTATTTATTGAAATGGTGATTGGTCTAAATATTATTGGCATTAAAATTCAATTTTTGGTCTCCATATTTGGCAGTGTAGCAAGCGTTATAGCATGCTACAGTGTTTTCAGGATCTGGAAATTCAAGTCCTCCTATGATTGAACCCCTTTTCTTGTATCCTCCCACCTCGTCCTCTTAGTTATGTGTGAATGGTCTAAGAGATTATAACACATCCTTAAATCATTTTATCAATTAAATGATGCAAATCCATGTTTCAAAAGGCTTCCATATGCGGTACATTTGTAACAAATGTGTCAGTGTGGGCGAAGCTAAGCTACATTTCTCTACTGCAAATCTGTGATGTAAAAGTATTCTATCCATGCTCCATCTATAACAAACGTGTTGTGGGAGAGGTTGAGCTACCTTCTTTATCTATCTGTCTATCTCTTTGTGTTGTCAATTCATCATTATACTTCCTTTGACATGAATGAAACACCTTCGAAATGCTCACATTTATAACTAGAGAGAGCAAAGTATAGTCTATGATTGTGCAGTGATTGAGTGGTTGGATGTGATTTGTTTATCGTTCATTTCACTCTTTCTTTTGTTTCAATATTTTAATAGATTTTTTTAGTTATAACTACAATTATACATGCCTACTAAAACTAATACTTTCTTCTTTCTCGTTAGTCAATATTTAATTAGGTTTAACGGGCATGCATGCTTTGATGACCATGGATGATGGTGATGGGTTATGTTCATCTTTACACATTGTAGAGCAGCATCAGTCAACCATACTAACCCAACAACGCCACTTTTTACTCTATTGGGGTTTTAGGGTTTTTCCCAATGTTTATTTCTATTTGAAACACCCATTAATACCAAATGGTTAACAAGATGGTCCCATGGAAACAACACGTTTCAACCACAACTTGATCATAAGGAAAGGGGAATAATTTCTATGTTTGACATGAGAGTACCCCTCAAACCAAATTTCCTCACTCACCAAGTCTAAGTGAGCGATCATGGCAAGTGCAATAATCCAAGTGACATCTTTCAAATTTCTATGTTAATACTCACCTCAATGACGTGCACATATTCCCTTCAGCTAATCTATATTATAGGATAGTAATTCAATGTTAATCAATATTTTTAATTATTACATTTAAGTTTTATAAATTTGTGTGATTGATGATGATTTTTTATATCACAAAAAAACCATAAACCAATTTACATTTTACTTATGCTTATTTAATGTTTAGTTAGATCACAGTTTTAAAAAATAGTTTTTTAATTTTACATAGCATATGAACATTGTTAGAATTTTAAAACACAAATTTAAAGTTAATTTAATTTCATTTTAATCCAATATATCTTTGTATAAATACCCCCCCTAGAAATGATTGTGATATGTTAAGTTCCAAGGTCAATAGAAAATCCCTTCAATACAATGGCAAAATTGGATACACAATGAATAATGCAAGTATAAACGAAATGTTGACAACTTTAGATCCCTTTCGTCTCTTCTTTGTTTTAATAGAGTAATTGATTTTTTTGACATCAAATGACATGAATAATAGATAGGTAAATAAAGAGATTACTTATTTGTGAGGGTCTCATTTCTCATTGTTTTCATATGGTTGCAAGTCATCATTGAGTTTTCTTCGTTGAATGTTGATCTTGATTTTAAGTTTAATTTTCTCTATCTAATGATATAAATAGTAATAAGTTGGTAAATAAAGAGATTGCAAATTTGTGATGCCCTTTCTTGTTAATATTCTCATTAGGTCATAACCCATCATTTGGTATCGTTAATTTAAATGAATTTACACCTAACTCCAATTTATAATTTTTTTCCTACAGTTCCTTTTAAATATATTTATGCATACCTTATATATGAATGATAGAATTATCTTTACATTCAACTAATTAGGTTTCTCTGAGGTGGAAGTGGCATCCTCAAGGTTTCCTTTCTCATAAGAACCTTTAAGATCTCTTTGCATATATAAATATAAATGAGCTCCACTCATAATAACTACTCTTGGGTTTTTACGGTAGGCTTACGTCACTTGTCAGTCACATAGTTACTAGATGTGTAACCATAACTTGTTCACACTCAATCACCTAGGCTCACAAGATAAGTATTTCTAAATACTTTATCATCAACTCAAAGGTATCAAGATTCCATCTAGTGATCATAGATTCAGTTCTCCAAGTCTTTACTATATTTTCTTATTTCCTTTAGTGGATTCTATTGTTCTTTTCATTTAATTTTTCATGCACATTTATCCCCTTGGTATATTTCATCATTTTCAAGTACATCACAACGTCTCGATGCTTTAACTAGCTCATGGTTTGACTAGGATATAAAAGTCTTACACATGATTCACTGGTGGGGCCTTGGCTTTGAGATCCTCGCCATGAGCTAGTACATAAATACATTTACATTTATATTATAAAACTAGGGGTTTATGAACAAAATATATTACAAAAACTTTGAATATGAAAAGATCTAATACAATTGCCAATTTATGAACAAGGTAATAGCAGTGGTCAATCAACTAAGAATTAATGGAGCTTGTGGATACTAAGTTATGTGGTCCTATGCAAACACAGTCCTTAGCATGACACTTTTATTTTCCAACTTTATTGATGATTTCATTAAGAAGACTTGGGTGTATTTCCTAAAACACAAATATAAAACTTTTGACAAGTTCAAGGAGTTTAAGGATTTAGCAAAAAAAATGGTCTGTACATTAAATTTTTGAGGTTTTATAGAGGAGGTGGGTATGATTCCAAAGAATTTGCAAACTATTGTAGACATCATGGCATAACAATACAATTTACAACCATATATACTCCTCGACAAAAAAGGATAGAAGAATGGGAAAACATAATCATAATGAATATGGCTAGAAGTATGCTCAAAGAAAAACAACTTCAAAATTAATTTTGGGGTGAAATCGTTGCGTGTTCAATATATATATATATATATATATTGAAAACATCACCTACGAAAGTTGTCAAAAACAAAGTTCCTTAGAAGCTTAGAGTGGAACAAAATCAAGTGTTTCACATTTTAGAGTAGTTGGTCGTGTAGTTTATGCACACGTTCATGAACAAATGAGAAGAAAGTTGTCTAATAAAAGTGGAAAATGCAATTTTACTGGGTATCATGAGCATTCAAAAGACAAAAACCTAGTCACCAAGCAATCTATAGTTAGTAGAGACATGGAATTCAAGGAAGAAAAACCTTGTAACAGCCAAGGTGAACAATCAACTACAACTGAAAATTCAACACCCTTATTATCATGAGAATATCAAATGAAGCTAACTAGAAAACAAGGATCTCCATATAGATTACCAACATTGCAGGTTCAAGGTGAAACCTCAATACATGGAGAACAACATCTCACAATCCTCACTCTACTAGTGATTCAATTGCATGTCTTTATGTGGCTGACATGATCTACATATGAAATTTAATGATGAAAATTTCAAACCAATCATGAAAATAGAGTTTGAAATGATAGATCTTGGGTTAATGAAATATTTTATTGGCATTGATGTTGAACAATCTGATAATGGAATATTTATATGTCAACAAAAGTATTTTACAAATGATTTGAACATATTTATAGTGACACATTACAAGCTAGGAGACACTCCAATAGTAACAAGTACAAAAGTAAGCAAGTCATATCAAGGAACAACAATGGATCCCACCCTATATAAAAGACTTGTTGGAATCCATATGTATTTTACACCTATAAGACAAAACATTATGTATGCAGTCAATTTAATTTCCAGGTACATGGAGACTCCAAAAGTTTTCCATTGGCAAGTAGGTAAAATCATTTTGAGGTATATTGCAGGTACAATCAATTTTGGCATAATGTACTCAACCACAAATTCCATTTCTCTAGATGGATATATTGACATTGATTTTGCATGAAATATTGATTATAGAGAGATAACTTCAGGTTATACATTTAATCTTGGATCAAGTTTAATTTCATGGGTATCCAAAAAACAATGGCATTGTGACAATATCTTTACCAGAAGCAAAGTATGTGGTAGTAACATTAGCAACTTGTCATGTTGTATGGTTGACGAGGATACTAGAAGATCTTCAACATAATGAAAATAAAACAACACACATCTTTTGTGACAACAACTTAACCATAGCACTATCCAAAAATTATGTATTCCATCGAAAAAGCAAACATATTGATACTATATATCATTTTAACTGACTCATATCTTCACTAAGCCATTAGCAAAAGACAAATTTATATTTCAAAGAAATAATCTATGTATAGGTACTCATGAAATATATAAGGTAGAAATTAGAAAAAAATAATTTATGCGTGTAACATATGTAAACAAGTCTATGTGTTACCTATAGAAGTATGTTTCTTAATATGCATGTTATATGTGTTACCTATAGAAGTAGGTTTCCTAATATGCATGTTATATGTGTTTCCTATAGAAGTATGTTTCCTAATGTGATAATCTTAAATAAAGTTAGGTAGTTCAATCAATACGGAAAACTTCTCGAACTAGTTTATGATTTGTTTAGATGTATATAGTCTGATTTCAATTTTATGTAAAGAGACTATAGAAGGTTTGTGTTAATAATAAAAAGTTATGTCACCTATATCTTTGAATATATTTTTGTTTAATTTCAATGATTGATGGGTGTTTCTTATCCCTGCCTTTCCAACGCTCTATTCGGTCTTTTCTTTAAAAAACAAAAAAAAATGAATCCCCCGTCATGATATGCTTTTCTTATATTTTGTTATATGTTTTTGGGATGATATGGGTGATTTTATGAGAGTCATATGTTTACATCCCTTACGCAGCTTTCAAAAAGATAAAAAGGCTTCAAAGGTTGTCTTATCTAGTTGATTTATCAAAATTTGAGCTTTTGCTTTATGGTTAGTTTTATAAAGTTTAGTTTTTAATACTTTATTGGTTAGTTGACTTCATATAATTTGAAATTTTGTTTTATTGCTAACTTTATATATATATATATTTATTTATTTATTTATTGAGTAAATTATTAATCTTATAAAATAAAATTTAGTTTTTAATATTATACATTAAAGAAAAAATATATTTATTTTATATTTTGTAAAAATATATGTATTTTTAATTTAACAAAAAGTAATTTAAAAAATTAATGTTATAAAATAAAAATTGAAACCAACATGGATCTATTTTAAAGCCAAATTTATTTGTTAGAATAATAATACAATGTTTAGTACCTTGGTTTATAATCTTAGTCAATTTCATTTGCTTCTTAGCATTAAATTGCTATGGTATAAACTTAGGGAATTTGGCTAGGAGGTGAACTGGTTATTTTCAGACCTTTCACACATGCACCAGCGTTATAGTTGGTCAACCCAGCACATGCGTTCCCTTATTTAATGCCTTGGAGTGATAATGCCTTGGAGTTGTGGCATTGGGGTATGCAAACCAACAAGCTAGAATGTATAAATTCTCAAAATTTCTTCCTAATTAGAGAGGGAAAGCACTCTTATCTCATGCCAATGAGACCTCCAAGCTATGGCATGAGAGGTTTGGCCACTTGAATTACAAATTCCTTCAAGCACTAAACACGGATGGCATGGTGGAAGGGCTTCCACTATAAAGTCCTCGAATGGTGCTTGCATTGCCTGTGTGGTGGGAAAGGATCCAGAGTACACCTATGAGAAGGGGAAGACAAGGAGAGCAACACAGACACTTCGATTGGTACATTCAAACCTCACTAGTCCTCTTCCCACTCCCTCCTACGTAGGATAAAGGTATGTACTCACATTCATTAATGATTAATCAAGGTTCTATTGGGTGTACTTCCTTAAGTTTAAATTAGAATTATTTTAGACAATGAAGATTTGGAAGGCCCTAGTGGAGAACCAAAGTTGAAATAGGATTAAGATTCTTAGGACTGATAATGGTAAATAATATTTCAATAAGAATTTGCAGCACCTATGTGAGGAATGTGGCATTCAGATGCAACATTTGGTCCCTTAGACACCACAGCAAAATGGTGTGGCAGAGAGGAAAAATAGGGATCTAAAAGAGATGGCCGCATGCATAATTGAGGAAAAGGATCTAAGTACCAAACTATGGGATGAAGCCATCAATTGTGATTCATATATTCATAACAAGGAATTCCAAAAAATTAGTTTAAGGAAAACCCCCCTCGGAGGCTTAGTTTGGCCACAAACCAAACATCTCAGATTTCAGTATTTTTGGCTCAAGGGCATGGGCTCGAATTCCATTAGAAAAGAGGAAGGAATTGAAGCCATAGAGTAAAGAATGTATCATGCTTAGTTATGGTGAGGACACAAAGGGTTATAATATCTTTGATCCATCCATACTTAAGAATTTTAGAGGAGTGTGTGATCTAAAGAGGAACCAATACCAGATTTTGAGCTTGCACCATGGGAATGCTCTTCTCCCCAACACCATGATGATGAAAGTGATGATTCAAAATCTGATTTTTCTGATAATTCTGATAATGACATGGCTGAAAGTGAAATTTCTGTACATGACTCACATTCAAGGCCTAAATGGGCTGAGAGAACAATACAAACTGTAGTGGATCTAGAAGGAAATCCTTTAGATCCTAGGAAAACAAGATCCTAATTTCACAACACTTGTTATGCAAGTGAAATTTCTCTTGTTGAGCACTATTATATGATGATTGGATCTGATCCACATTCATATTAGGAAGTTTTTCATGATCCAAGGTTTCAATTATCCATGCAAGATGAATTCAATTTTCTCCAAGAGAATGAGACATGGGAATTGGTTCCCTTGCCTTGCAAGAGGAAGCTTGTGCAATGTAAGTGGGTATTTCGAATCAAAATTGTTGCATATGGTTCTGATAATAAGTACAAGTCTAGATTAGTTTATAAGGGCTTCTCTCAAGTCCAAGGAGTGGACTACACCGAGACCTTTGCACTGGTTGTAAAGATGGATTCAATCAGGCTAGTCTTATCCATTGCTGCTAGTAGAGGTTGGGAGGTTCACCATATGGATGTCAAGATTACATTATTACATGGTGAGATACAGGAAGAGATATACATGCAATAACCTGAAGGTTTCCAAGAGGATCCTTCACTTTTTTGCAGGTTGAAGAAATCACTATATGGGCTCAAGAAAGCCCGTAGGCTTGGTATGCTAAAATGCATAGTTATTTCCTCTCAATTGGTTTCATTCGATGAAAGTCTGATCCAAATGTGTATTTGTAGAAAAATGATGATGTATTGCAGGTTATTGTATTCTATGTGTATGACCTATTAATTATAGGGAGCTGTAGCAAACAAATTGGATCAATTAAGGCATCTTTACACAGTGAGTTTACAATGACAAATCTAGGATTGCTAAAACAATTTCTAGGATTGGAAATCGGGCAATCTAAAAGAGGAATCATGCTCAGCCAACATAAGAATGCTTTAGAAATGATAATAAATTTTAAAATTTCTGATTATAAGGCAGCCAAGTTCCCATTTCTTTCTGGCATAAAACAAGGTGAATTTGGTGATTCTCCTTTGGTAGATTGTTCACTATATAGGAAGCTAGTTGGTAGTTGGTTTTACCTTACACATACTAGACCTTATTTATCTTATGATGTCAGTGTTTTAGCAAGGTATATGCAGAAGCCACATGAGGTCCATTGGAAGGAATCCAAAAATATCCTTTAGTATGTTCAAGGAACCAAGAGTTTTTGTGTACTCTATGCAGCTAGTTATTCACTAGAACTACTAGTATTTTTTTACTCGGATTGGGCCGGAGATCTTAATGATAGAAAGTGCACTTTAGGTTTTGTTTTTATGCTTGGTGATGGTACCATTTTCTGGTATAGTAAGAAACAACACACAATTTCTCCTTCTTCAGCAGAGGCCGAATACAGGGGAGCAATGAATGCAACCAAACAATGTGTGTGGTTGCAAAGTATTCTTCGGGAGCTTGATGTTGCAGTTGATTCACCCACTACCATTTGGTGTGAAAATAAAAGTTCCATAAAGATATCTATATATCCATTACATAGGCAGGGAACAAAGCACATATATATCAATATGCACTACATTTGGGTCTTAGTGCATGACAGGGTGATTTCGTTGCAGTATTGCCCATCCACTGAGCAAACTGCTGACATATTCACCAAGATTTTTACTGAGAATACCTTCACTTAATTGAGATCATTGATTTGAGTGAGTGATGGATGGTGATGGATTCCATTCACTTACAATTTTTCAGCCTCACGTCCATTTTAGAGGGGAGGTTTTGTTCCCATGAGGTTTTCCTCTTTTCCTCATTTTTCATGGACAAATAATTTTTTGTTTGTAATTAGGTGATTTGAGCCTTTGTTGCAAAGGCATTCAATAATATTTCGATGAATTATAACAGTAATCCAATGCTTTTTACTTTGGGTTATATAACCTTAGTAAATTTCATTTTCTTCTCTGCATTAAATTGCTATGGTTTAGACTTAGGGAATTTGTCTGGGAGGTGAACTAGTTATTTTCATACCTTTCACACATGATCTAGCGCTATAGTTGGTCAAACCAACACATGTACACCCTAATTTAATTCCTTGTAGTGATACATCCTTGATTTGGGTGATCTAGGTTTGACTAGGGGGCGCTTCGATGTAATTTTGTCCATTTTGGCTCTCCTTGGAGCATTTATTGTCACCTAGAGCCTCCCACACACCTCTACTTGCTCACCCACACATTCCATGGAATCATAATTTCCATAGAACACTTTAGACACATCCACACCTTGGTTCGTGACCATTTGGACTGAGTTGGAGCTTGTTTGGTCCACCTAGGGGGGATTGAGGCCAATTTTGGCCATGTCACATGTACACTCAAATTTGGATTCCTAAGCCTCATGAATTTATCCATATGTAATATATACATGTTCTTAAGACATTCACATGTTAGACAGTTCAATAATATTCAGTTTTTGTTCACATGTGTGTGTAAAATTGTTCCTTCTTCAAGCTTTTTTGCTGGTTTTTGCAAGTAATTTGAATTGTGAGAGTATATTAAACTCCTAGATCCTATTGTAGATCAAATTATCACACTATTAAACAAAAATAAAGATCCAAATTATTTATATTTAGTTTGTTTCTTAACATATAAAAAATATAAGACAAAAAAAAATTACACTTTAAAAAATTGGATCCATAAATCCAAGTTTAAAACGAATCTATGCTAATTATATATGAATTATAAAATATTTCATTATGTCATTGATAACATCTCTTCATAATCATTTGTCTCTTTATTCTTATGACTATTTATCTATAAAAAATAAAGTTTGTAAATCTAGATACTTGTAATGTTCTAATGTCCTATAAACCATAAAAAAAATCAATTCAAAACCATTAGAATATACACCATGTGTACCAACTCCACATTGAATAGCTAAATCTATAAGTTGTGTCAACCCAACTATATGACATGTTCGGAATGGTCCTCACCTAATTTCACTAAGATGCCAATGCTTGCATGTTCATAAGGTTTGGAAGTTTTTTTCTAATGTAATATATTTCATGCTTGCAATGGTCCTCACCTAATGCTTTCTTTGGTGTATTCAAGGATTGTGAACATGGTCATCCTAGAAATAGATGATGTCTTGATGCAAAATATGTAAGAATTCATGCACTTATATAGCATAATTAGGGATGAACTAATTAAGTCATTTTTTTTCCTTATAAACTTTGCAAATGGCATAAAGTATTTAGTGTGGAGAATTTGATATTGGACTGAAATTTGAGCGTATTAAATAAGGAAAATACATACTTGAGTATTTTGAAGCAATGCTTTTATTGAAATTAATTTGTTGGTTAAGGATTCTAGCATTGTGTCTACAAACAATTAATTAAAGAAAAGGGGAAGGTCTTTAAAGGAAGAATTGGATAAGGGAATCGCCATATAGGAAGGTGAATTCAAATTTATGAGAGTTCAAAGATTTTCTCATATCTCATAGTATTTATGGAGCTATGGGTTGATATTTTGGGATTTCTAGAAAATTTTCAATATTCATATTGTGGTAGAGAGCATGAAGGTAATGGGTTTATTTTTTGAATATTAGTATGGAGGTGTGGGATGATATTTTAGGATGTTTGGAATGTCCCCTGTCACTTTGGTGGATCTTTGAGATGTCAGGGAACTATTTTGAATTTCATTTTTCAACTTATCCTTCTTTGATACCACTCTGTCACATTTCCCCTTGACCACACTAACCATTGGAGGGGACATTAAGCAAAAATGGGATTCCAAAATTTTCCCAAACAACCATCGTCGATCTCATAAGATTCAAAACACAAGTACCAAAATGATTAGCAACTTAATATTCACTAATCAACTCCTTCATTAACCTTACTGGAAATCCTGATGATTAATTTCTGAGCCCCGCTGATTATTTCACCCTCACACAACTAAGTTACATGTTACTAACATTTCTTTACCTTTTCGACATTGCAAACATTGGGAGTTGGAAATATGAACAACCATATACCATACTCAGGACAGTTACCCAACTTTGATGTTACAGACTCAGAACATGGACTCCTCTGAGATCGAGAGTTGAGAGTCGGAACTAAAAACTAGGTTCCAAGGAAATACCCTCTGAATTTTTTATTCTAAACTTCCAACTTTGGAAGTTGGAAGTGAGAACCACAAAAATGGTTCTTAACAAAACTTCCCTGACTTGCTGAATCTGTTAACTATATTCCATACATCAGGATTCAAAAGTCGAAATGCATAGTATTCTTCAAACAAACAATCCTAAACCCTTCACCTTAATGCCTACATTTCCATCTTCTCAAATTTTTCGACATCAAGAGATAGATCTCATCATCGCACAACCATTGTTTAACAACTACCTCCAGCATTCCCTTCTCGATGTCTATACATTGGAATTCAAAAGTCGATAGGGATGAACAACAACCTTTCAAAAACTAGTCGGATGTCAATATAGGCATTGAAACTGAGGTGAAATCCACACACATGTTACCACCATTCACCGAGATGAAGTCTAGGAGTTGGAACACCACCATTACTCTACTATGAAACTGCAATCCCCGATTTCCATCATCGATACCCCGGTATTGGAACTTTGGAAATGAAACCAATACAACTACTGTACCACAAACATTACACCAATTATGATGTTGGAACTTCAGCGGTTAACACATAGTTTAACTACTTAGCCAAATTCTTCATTTTTTCCTAAGACGTTTTCCTTGCTACCTCAACCATCAAAGCTAACCAACATTCTTTTGATTTTGATGTTGGACACTTAGTCAATTAATCCATACAACTAAGGAAAAACTTTAATATTTTTATTTAAAATACAAGTGCATATGTAAATCAAACATACAAAATAGAAAACACAAGTTGAACTACATGTGAAATTCATGTATAAACTAGTCTACTCATCACATGCATAACAACAATAAATTCATAAACAACCAGATAAGCTCATTTCCAAACTATGATGTAACATAATCCAAATTTAATTATTAAGTTAGGTCAATTAATGTAATAAACTAAGAGGTGACTTGAAAAGTCACCTCTCTTCCCCATTCACAGTATAAATTATCAAGGCCCTATTATGTAATACATCTTCTACATTATATAAATATACAATTCTACGTTATGTTTCTTCCTTGCAACTTCTTTCTTCTTCCATTGGTATCAGATCCTCTCGACTCTCGGGACCTGCCACCACTTGAATCCTCCACAACTCCTCGTCCGTTGCATCTACCTCTGCCTTACTATCTGCACACTTTCTCCACCCTCCATCCTTCATGCTACACTCTCCATCCACTTGCTCCCTCCACCCACCTGCTCCATCCTCCATCTACCTGCTCCCTCCACGCACACTTGATTCCTCCATGCATGCGATCTCCCTCCACCACTCTGCACACTTGCTCACCATGTCCCACGCTCTCCACATCGCTTTCGCCTCTCCATGCCCATCCTCCTCTCCACTTGCTTCATCCTGTTGTTGCTCCATCCATGTCTCCTCTCAGCCACCCTTCCATCATTAGCCATTCTCCACCAGCCGCCCACCCCTCTCTGCCAGCTCCTTCTCCCACCTTACTCTCTCTTTGTCATTCCCTTTCCTCCACTCTCTAGATCCTTCTCCTTTGTTGCTTCCATTATCATGGTTTCTCTCCCTCCCACCACCTCCATCATCCTCCACACCACCTGTTCCATCCCCACCTCCACTCCATCCTTCCCCATGCTGCCTGCTCCACCCCACCTCCACTCCATCCTTCCCCACGCCGCTTGCTCCACTCCACCTCCACTCCATCCTTCCCCACACCAGCTGCTCCACCCCATGCCACCCGCTCCACCTCCACCTTCGCTCCATCCTTCCCTCCACTCCATCCTTCCACGTTAAATTTTTTTAAATTTTTTTCAATATTAATAATATTTATTAATATTAATATTATTATTTAATTTAAAAAAAAACTACATTATAATAATAATTATTATTATAATTATAAAAAAGAGAGAGAGAGAACCATGGCGAGCTGGCATCGTACATTAAAGAAAAATAAATCGACGTTTAGCGCCGAGAAAATTCCATTAATCACCAGATCAATGGATGCTCGATTCAATCAAATCAATGAGAAAAATAACAAGAAACACGAGGAACTCCATGAAAAGATAAAAAAAACAGTGATAAATTGACATCAAAGTGCACACAATTTATATCACGAATTGAGAATAGCTTCCTCACTCTATAGGAAGACCAAAAGAAAAATCAAGCCATTTTAACCACCATCTTGGACAGATTACAAATCTTGAGTGACCTGCAACCAAACTCCCCTAGAACTCAGGAGTAGTCAGATCCTCCATTCAACATGTCATCCTCTAACACATATACACAAGGACGCCAAATACGGGTGAAAGTCGAGTTACCCAAATACGATGGGGACGAACGATAATGTATAGTGTGGATTAACAAAGTTGAGGAAACCTAGACATCCACAACATCCATTACGATGACGAGAAAATTAAATATGCCTCCATGCATCTAGAATGTAGTGCTTACAACTAGTACTTATGGTGGAATAATACTGTAGGAATATGTTCTTACATCTCGGTTAGCTTTAGGAACGACCTCATCAAAAGATTCCAAGGTGTTGAAGAAAAAGACTTCTTTGCCAAGATCACAAGGTTACAACAAAAAAATAGTGTCAATGAGTACACCTGTGACTGGGAAGCACTGTCAACTCGAGTCCTAGAGTTAACCGATGACCAACGACTATAGACCTACATACACGATCTAAAACAACACATCCGTGATGAACTAGAGTTACACAACATCTCTACCATGGAGGAAGCATGACATAAAGCCATGATTATTGAAAGAAAATTTGTTCATACAATTGTCGACCAAGACGACCCCAAAAAGAAACCCCTCCAATTAGGATACACAGGAAATCCAAGGTATACACCGCCTCAACTTAGGGAAGGAACAAAGCCCAGTTTAGAGGCCCAGAGAATAAAAGAAGGAAAATGTAAATTCTGTGGGGACAAATGGGATCCTAAGAACATATGCTTACATAAGAAATTATATGCCTGTGAAGCAGAGCTAGAAATTAATGAACCAATGGAGAACGATGCGAATAGCCAACAAAACTACCACCTAGGAATCGAGGATGACTCCCCACAAATATCATTAGCCGCTATTACCAGAATTTCCCAACTGCAAACATTG
Organism: Pseudotsuga menziesii; assembly: GCA_001517045.1. Classification (NCBI taxonomy): domain Eukaryota; kingdom Viridiplantae; phylum Streptophyta; class Pinopsida; order Pinales; family Pinaceae; genus Pseudotsuga; species Pseudotsuga menziesii. Next base: position 62,822 of record LPNX010037738.1, on the reverse strand, counting down.
AATATTAAAGGACATATAAAAAATAATAATGTCACAGTTCTCATCGACTCTGGAAGCACCCATAACTTCATTAATGTCACCCTTGCTAAAGTAATTAACTTATTTATTCGTCTAGTACCTAACATGAAGGTTATGGTAGTAGATGGCAAGAAGATTGACGATGTGGGGAAATGTCACAAGGTTAAGTTACAAATGCAAGAATATAACTTAGAGTCATATTTCCTTGCGGTACCACTGGGAGGAATCGATGTAGTATTAGGAATACAATGGTTACAAACCTTGGGTACATACTCTGCAAATCACCAAGAACATTTTTTGAATTCCATGAGTTCGGGAAAACACACAAATTATATGGGTACCAACCACCTCCAACACAACTGGTTACATCACATCAGATGGAAAATCTACGTTGGAAAGATACACCAGTGTACATACCTCAATGTCAAGAAATGGAGATTCTAACAAGTGAAGGAGATATGGACAAACAACTAGAGACATAAGAGCTAATTCGAAAACATCGCAAGGTGTTTCAAGAATTACCTATGGCACTCCCAACAATAGAAAAACTAAATCCATAATCGAAATATAATGAAGGACAAAACCTGCTAGTAATAACCCATACATATATCCACATCAGAGACGTTGTGACAGTTCACGTAGTCATTGTCGTCAAACAAGCTTTGAGGACAAAGCTTCCTTAAGGGGAAGGCAATGTAACAAAAGCCAAATTTAATTATTAAGTTAGGTCAATTAATGTAATAAACTAAGAGGTGGCTTGAAAAGTCAACTCTCTTCCCCATTCATGATATAAATTACCGTGGCCCTATTATGTAATACATCTTCTACATTATATAAATATACAATTCTACATTACGTTTCTTCCTTGCAACTTCTTTCTTCTTCCATATGAACAAACATCCTATTCGACAATTCAAGTTATCATGTCATTCAATTCAACATGTATAAATAATCATCCATCACATCGACAGTCTAGGAATTCATAAACAATAGAAACACTTATATTTTAACTAAAGTTGTGCAAGAAATTTGCTATGTGAGGACAATGTTTCACCCAGCTGTAGGTCTCTGTCCATCCTATATTCTTTCAGCTAAGAGAATACCCCTGAGTTGGTCTATGTTATCCACTAATGAGGACAATACAGACTCACTCATAGTCATGGAGACACACACTCAGGATATGACAACACATAACCTGATTTATCAATATCACAAAGAGATAAAAACAATTACTATTAAGATAGTGATCTCAACCACAGAGCTACAAGAATCTCAATTGGGTTCATCTAGCCTTGGAACCCACATCACCCACCACACCCAACACAAGGAAATTCCCTTTATTTTCTACATAGTCCCTTATGATTCCCTTCCCTCTAGTGCTATTCAGGTTGGTATAGAAGTCCCAAACTGCTAAACCAATAGATATTTCATGCCTTCAATGGTTTTCACAAAAAGAATAAATTATTTTCATCTCCAACACTTTCAGACTTCCCTCTTCCACTATATGTGAGTTCTATTGTTGACATTTCTAGGAATGAACAACACATGGCTAATTCATGAGCAGTTCTCCATGATGGGATCAGGATGAACGGAAACACATTTCCATAATGTTAATTCACTTCTTGATCAAGCAACCTTGCTCATACCCTGTCGTACCAATTTTCTCAATTTGGTTCATGCTCCATTCAATGAATGATATTATTTATCATCTACCTTATTACATAGAATTAAAGAGTGTCAAGGAAATCTACTTGGATTCTAAATATGACACATAGAAATAGAGGGTTGACTCTCCCACACCCCCTCACCTCTCCCTATTGGATAAATGAAACCCTCAAACTGTTGTTGTCTCCATAGCCATCCTTAGAATTTTTATTTGTATTATAAATGATTAATGCATTTACAATTTCCATGGCTTAATAGCACATGGACTACACCACATAAATACTTGTCTTTAAAACCGATCATTAACTAGTGAGGCCTTGGAATTGAGCTCCACACTATAAAATATACATCACATATGCACAATATTTACATATACTTGGAAAATAAAGTACAAGGGTCAAAATGGGACATTGCAATCCCCCCCCTTTAAAAACTATCATCCTCAGTGTTCTCAAAACTGAACAAAAATCGATACAACATTCTCATGGAATCCTCCATCTTCTAGGTGGCTACATTAGATCCAAGGTGCTTCTGTTACACACTTACTTGTCTGATGGATATGTTTGAGATAAATGTCACATTATTTTTGGGAATGCACGTAGAATCCACTTGGAACTCTCCCCGGCTTTCCACATGAATCACATTCCAATCAATTATGTGATTAGTATCATGTACATACTTCTTAATCAAACAAATATGAATAATATTATGATATCTAATTTTAGCAAGTAATGTAATAATATATGCAATTGGTCCTTTCCTATCAAGGACTCCAAATGGCCCACAATATCTTGGTTCCAAATTGGCACAACTCCCCAACTTTAAGGAAATTTTCCTTGGATTTATTCTTAAGTAAACATGATCTCCAACTTCAAATTCTTGATGCACCCTTTTTAAATATGCATTTCTCTTTTGCACGTCCTGGGATACCTTCAAATTATTTTGAATATATGTTGTGATTGATGTAAAACAATGAAAGATGTCAAATATTTCTAAGGATCAAAGATGTCAAGAGATCGAAGTATTAAAGGACCAAATATGACAAAGGACCAAAATTCAAAAGAATTAGATGAAATCTCTAATAGACCTCTCTCACATCCATCTTGAAGAAATACATATCAAAGAATAAGGAGGTCACATAAAAGCGATTATACCATAATGACATTGGTCACAAATGCACACATATGTATGCACATCGAAGAATATTGTAAACAACACAGATGCACAAATATTACTTGTGAGTAAATAATATTGTGTAATATTCCCACAAAAAAGTTGGTAAGAAGTGAAAAGTTTTGCAAAGCAACCCAAGTAATAAATGTAAATTTGAGCATATATATCTGTAGACAAATACACAACTCATAAAGAAGATCTCACAATTTACTCAGCAATCCACATGAGGAAGTTCGAATTGATTAGACTCTACTTGACTGTAGGTAACCAAGACCTTGTCTAAATCACTATCGGAGGACCCAGTAGTTAACTGTCCTTGTCTAAACCATAACCGGAGTTCATCGGAGCTCTAAAACACAACTCAAGTGTTACATTTAGTGTTGAATAATGGTTAACTGACTGTGGTAGGTGAGAAATGCACCCCACATGTGTGTAGTCAAGTAAACCTAGTGCTAACTAAATGTAGAGGACTAGAACTGAATGGAACTGACTCCTAAGTTAGCTTGACTAGTCATTAACTGAAGTGAACTGACCTTGGTTGGTTTCAGCACTCCCAGCGGCTTCCTAAATTGTAGGGATTGATCTAGGAGGCTCATAAACTTATGTAATCAAGTGCAATAAGTGGCAGTGAGCCTCAATTAGTGTTCCCCACACTTTAGTAACTGAAACATGTGCCCCAATTAGGTCAAGTTTACCCAATGGTGCTAATGACTATAAATAGACTGGATGGACTCCCGATTTAGACATGACTCCCAATTTAGACATATGACCAAATTTGGACAAGGGAGGATTAATAATCCTAACACCCCTAGTAAATGATAACTTGGAAAAACTATGGGCCCTAGTAACTAAGACCATAGGTCACCCATTACATCAAGTAAAATAAAGTAACTGCTTAATACAAGGAGCTAGGGCAGAAACCACATGGGGAAAAATCCCTCCCTCTAGCTAAGTAGGTAGAATCAGGTCTCAAGTTTGAAAAACTTGAAAATATGTTGCTGTAATCTTCATCTCTATGATGTAGTGAAGCAACATGCATGGTGTGCTGTGCACACTTATTTTGGGGCCTGGCATGTAGACTTCTCCTTTTTCTCCAAAAATGATGATGGGAGGAAGGAGGAATGTAACCTTTGTCTCTTGCTGAATGAAGAGGTGTATGATCATATCCATTCTTCTGAATGTAGTAAGACTGATCCCTTGCCAAATTGCATCTTACAGGAAGTCTATTGCATCTCCCTAAAGGAGGTAAAATAGTATGACATAGCACAAGAATCTTTCCTTTCTGAGTGTCAGGTGAGTTTCCAGTCATTTTCCTAGCTTCCAGTTTGGAAGTAGGGTCTGAATCTAGATCTGAGTCACCCTGAATCTCAATGTCATAAACTGATATAGATGGATCTACAATACTAGTAGAAGCTGTAAAAGAATTAGATGCAATGGTTTTACCTTCCCTTGCAAGTGGCTACTGAGAGTGCACTGGTTCTAAAGGAGGAATGAAATGTGAGAACTCATATGCTTTTGAAGCATGATTCGCAATACCCTTTGTTATGATGCTCCTAGTAGAGATATCTGTGATCTCCACTGAGTCAGGACCAAAGATCACTTGCTTTGGAGATCCAGTATGGGTCATCTAATAGACAGATAACAAGTTTGAAGCCAGGGAGGGAACAAACAACACATCTTTGAACCTTCCATGTTCAAGTTGGATAGAGCCCTTCCCTTTGGTTTGGAATTTACTGTTATTGCCCATATGAATACTAGGACCATCAAAGGACTGAAAAGAAGAGAATGATTCTCTGGATGCAGCCATATGGTTGGAAGCTCCAGAATCAATGAGGAAGGCAGGTGTTGATGTGCAGCAAGCCTTCAGTGCATGTCCTTTCCTTTGGTATCCTTCTTCTTCTTCTTCAGAGTCTTCCTTCCTTGTGCTAGCAAGTACATAAATGTTGTGATTTTTCAAAAGAAGTGCCATTTCATCAAGTTTTCTTCTCATACAGGAGCTTTCTGAATGGAAGCCCCTTCCACAGTAAGGGAAGAGGACCTTGCCTTTGCCATTCTTCTTGCTTCTCTTCGAACCTGAAGGTTCTTTTGACTACTCAGACTCATCTCTTTGCTTCCCTTTGTCATTCACTACCTTATCTCCTCTTGCAACTAGAGCTAGATATTTGGGAGATCGAATGATCCCCATTTGGATCAATTTATCATTCTCAGAAATAAGAGATTGGATGAAAGCATTAAGAGTGGGCATCTTCCAATTTGGAGTAGTGATCCTTACTGTTTGGAAGGTGGATACAAATACTGAGTAGTCTAAATTGAGCTTTGTGAGAATAGCAAGGATGAGCTGATATTCATCCTTCTTCACTTTGCATTGCTTCAACTGATATATCACGTTCTTGAACTTTGAGAAGAATTCATTTAGAGATTCGAAATTTGATGGATTGAGAGTAATCAGATCATTTTCTAGCTGATGGATCCTCATCTCATCATGCTTAGCAAATAAGGAAGCAAGCTTGTCCCAAACCTCCTTGGGAGTGTCCAAGTCTTGGATGTGAAATCGAAGATCTCTAGAGACTGAGGAGAGCATGAGTCCAATGGATTCATCAAGCCTGTTCATGTACTTAGCTTTGTCTTTATCTTATTCTGGCTCTTCCTCTGTTTCTTCTATGAGTCTGAAGAGATGCTTGGTGCGGAGCAATACTCTCATTTCATCCTTCCACTGGTGATAGTTGAAGGGAGTGAGAAGCTCCACTAGATGAGCCATTTTGAATGTAATAAGAAAGATTGATCTGTTGTAGTGAATGGAGTGAGAAGAAGAGGCTACTTGTAGCGAATGCTGCAAGAAAAGCTGATAACCCATCACATAATCAAACATACAAAGTAAGGTCGATAGTCTGCACTTTTGGAATTTCCTTCACACCCAGCTTAGTTAATCAAGCAAGCTTGATCAAGAATTCCTTTGCTTGGGGTATTATGTGGTAAATTCTCCGCTTTTGGTGCAATGCTGGAAGGAGCAATTTTGCTCAAAAAAATGATCTAGCTAGAGATCTGAGGAGGAGAGGAGTCTTGTCCACCAAGGCTCTGATACCATGTAAATTTGAGCATATAGATCTGTAGAAAAATACACAACTCACAAAGAAGATCTCACAATTTACTCAGCAATTGAAGAATGAAACAGTGCAAAAGGCTTGCAGCTATGAATGCTTTCATTAATAAAAAAAAGTAATCTGATTATAATTACAATGAAGTAAAATGGCTTTAATAGCCAAAAGCAATTCGAATCCACATGAGGAAGTTCGAATTGATTAGACTCTACTTGACTGTAGGTAACCAAGACCTTTTCTAAATCACTATCGGAGGACCCAGTAGTTAACTGTCCTTGTCTAAACCATAACCGGAGTTCATCGAAGCTCTAAAACACAACTCAAGTGTTACATTTAGTGTTGACTAATGGTTAACTGACTGTGGTAGGTGAGAAATGCACCCCACATGTGTGCAGTCAAGTAAACCTAGCGCTAAATCAATGTAGAGGACTAGAACTGAATGTAACTGACTCCTAACTTAGCTTGACTAGTAATTAACTGAAGTGAATTGACCTTGGTTGGTTTCGGCACTCCCACTAGCTTCCTAAATAGTAGGGATTGATCTAGGAGGCTCCTAAACTTATGCAATCAAGTGCAATAAGTGGCAGTGAGCCTCAATTAGTGTTCCCCACACTTTAGTAACTGAAACATGTGCCCCAATTAGGTCAAGTTTACCCAATGGTGCTAATGACTATAAATAGAGTGGATGGACTCCCGATTTAGACATGACTCCCAATTTAGACATATGACCAAATTTGGACAAGGGAGGATTAATAATCCTAACAATAAATTGATGTATGAAATAGTCTCACAAAGGCATTGGGACATTAGAGGAAATTTCAACTCAAAATGGGCCTCCTAAAAAAAATTAATAAAATAATAGTTAAAATAATAAAATAATATTTAGTAATTTTGGAGGAAGAAAAGAAAAAAACTACTTTTTTGTTTGTATTTTCAACATATCTCCCCGTGTTTTTACTCAAATTTCAATCGGGAGAGCTCATGGGATGCGAAATTAAATTCCACATCCAATGAGTACCCACTCCGTATACTTGTGACGGACCCCGCTACCCCAAAAACAAGAAATACCTGAAAAAACGTGATGATGACATCATCATCACATTTTTTTTCAGGTATTTCTTGTTTTTGGGGTAGCAGGGTCTGTGAAAAGTATGCTGAGTGGGTACTCATTGGAGGCACAATTTAATTTGGCATCCAATGAGCTCTCCCGATCAAATTTGAGTAAAAAAACAGGGATATATGTCGAAAATACAAACGAAAAAAGTAGTTTTTTTATTATACCTATCCCCAAATTTATATTAAAAAAGTGTTTAAGACCTATACAGTATTTCAAATTTAAAGCAATTTCATTGGCTAACACATGATGACATGGAATTTGAGTTAAAGTTAAAAGGCCCATTTTGAGTTGAAATTTCCTCTAATGCATGTGCGTCATAAACTACAATGATAATTTGTAAAAAATGGCACGCCGACGAAGGACCCAAATTGCAAAAGATACAATCCAATGGGACACTATCTGAATTCAAGGGACTTCATCAAGTGGACACATATCTTGAGTTAGGATGATTATAAATTAGCAAGATATGGATGAGGTGAAGTAATCTTGTTAAAATGAAGATCTAAAATAACTGCTTGAGAATATTTGGAAGTTTTTGGGGTATAAATGGCTCATTGATCACATATGAATATATTTTTGTAGCAGAGTCACGGTGCGAGATGAGAAACATTGGGTGAAAGGATACCCAACATCTGAAAGGTTTTGTTCAATAAGATGCAGATTATAGAAAAGAAAGTATAACTGACCTAAAAGTCTTCGATTGACACAGAACGCAGACTAGTTGATAAAACGTAGCTTGAAGTTGTTTTCAAGACAACATATTTTGGGAAAGTGTTCATTATAGGAATAGAAACATATCAAGGATTGTGATAATTCCCTAAATTGAAAAAAGTAAGATGCATATCAGAATTACTTTTGTGACATTTTGGGAAACTACCTGACATAAATAAGAATATTTTGACAATCATATATTTTGAAGGAAATATATTTTTGTGGCCCGACGATTTTGGAATTGCAAGGAAGCTCGTCATTGAAGAACCTATAGGACCCCAAATATGTGTTGAAGGCATAGACGTGATGGATGTTAGGCTGAGCCTGACTGCTCACTACGTAAGGAAACCTCTTCTCATTATATAATCTCTTTCTTTCGTTCCGAATAGGAATGGTAGCATAAGTCATGTCCATCTGCAGGCTTCCCTTCAGATACGAGGTCTAGGATCTTGACAATAGAATAAAAAATTTGGGTGGGATGTCGACCATGACGATGTCCATGATCAGTCCCAGACATTTCACTCTTTTAGAATTAAAGGAATACAGGTCTTTGTAAGGCCTAGTAATCTCCAACCCCAATCTTTCCACCACTCCTTTCGGCATTAGATTGTGCGAGGCTCCCGAATACAGCATGGCATTGTGTAACACCATATCATGCACGTTCAAGCTCATGTAAAAGGGGGGTACCTCCTCATCCTCGTTGTCCATGCTGTCAATTTTAGACCCCAAAACAATAGTAGGATTGTCTTCGGTCAACTCCAAGATATTAGGGTGAGCTTCCCCTTGATTCACAATCATATGCATGATAGTATCCCTGTATTCCTGATTTCTCAACAATTCATTAAAAGGAATCGAGATCTTTGGTTTAGCCAACTCGTTTTGACGGTAAACATGGGGAAGGACTTGATAGGCTCGACAGGTGGCACTGGTTCCGCCCTTTTCACATTACTGCTTTCCTTTACCACGTTTATAGGTGCCATCTTCCCTTTCTGCTTGTCATTTTCTTTTGTGGGACTGGTATGACTACTAGATAGCTGGTCTAGGTTTAACCCTCCTTTAGGTACAACAGTGTCCCCTGTAGAGTCGCCATCTTTCTTTTGTATGGCCATGTCCCTATTTCTTAGTTTGATCTTCCTAACATCATCGATAGCATGCATATAACCTTTATGATACTGATCCAACTCCTTGGTCAAGGTTTTTCCATCTACTTTAGAGAACATGTCATGTTCCTCTTTTGTCAAGTAAATCTCAGAGTCCACGTCACCGAAATGATGGATGTGATCTTCAATGGACTTAGCTTCATCTTCAGCAGCTACATAGTTTTCAGGAAAAGGAGGTCTCATAGGATTCTTTTCAGGATTTCTTGGATTTCCTCACATCCCTTGGTCTATTGGGTTGGAGTGGAGGAGGGACCGGCCACCTAAAATTAGGATTCCTTATCAGAGGCTCGTTCGGTTCCTTGTTCACTGGCATGGTTTCTACCGTTAGCTTGTCCGTCAAATTTTCCATATTTTTGAGCATCAGCTCAAATTTCACATCACTTGATGAAGAAGTGGAGGTAGAGGGATGTATCTCTTCTCGACCTTTCCTCCTGTCAATATCTTCCCTGGGTTTGATTTTTCCATATTCCATCATATTGGCTTCTACCTCTAGGGCGTTAGTGAACATGGCCGGGAGGGTGTTCGACTTTCTTTCTCTTAACAGTAAAGCAAATTCGTTGTCAAAGGCGTCTTCATAATCAAGTTTAGCTACGCTGGGTAAGGGTTTGATATCGATAGGTATCAAGTTGTAAACCCACATGAATCGGCCAGAAAATTCATGGACGGATTCAAAACCTCCCTTCTTGAGATTATTATATTGGGACAAAACTTGCAGGGGGCTCTGCTTGTTGTCCCATCACTCTAGAAATATGGTCTGAAAGCTAGCAAAGCTATAGATAGACCTAGGTGGTAAATATTTATAACATTTCTTGGCCTCCCCAAAAAAAATCTGAGCGAATAACAGCATCTTGACATCTTCATCATATACCTCCTCCAGGTCAATAAAGTCATCAAACTTATCCACATGGTATCTTGCTAAAACATTTCCCTCCCCGTCGTAGAGTGCAATCCTCTGGGCATAATTCATGGGAAGGTCATGCAGGACCAGAGGTAGGGCTAATGGGGTGAATATAGAAGGATCCATTGAGGTGGGTTGGTTAGGAATGGACAGGAAATTGGGCACTTGAGTATTTTGAAAGATAGAGTATATTTCTTCAACTTTGGGCGGGGTTTCTAGGTTCATCCAAAAAGAATTAGCAGATGGGTATGCAGCGTATTAGGACCTACCCAAGCCTTTCTCAGATTGAACTTAGACTTAGATTTGGTTAGCATTCTTTCAGCTCCAACCCCCCACTCGGGTTCACTTAATTCGTACCAGGCATGAGATGACAAAGTATCAAACAATGGAGAACCTAACTTCTCCTGATTCCTATTTCTAAGTATCTTTTCTGGATTATCCACACTAAGCAAAGTTTCGGTATCAGAATTACCTCTTGTGTGGATCTTTCTGGGAGCCAGGATAGCTGGTGCGATACTGATCGCAGTGATCTTGGAGTTGCTAGGACAAATGTGCCACCTTTTAGCAACTTCTGGAATGTTTGTCTCCAGAAACCCCGTCCTTATGATCACCGGTCTCCTCAGTGGAATCGCCTCTTGGAATCTTTTAGTGGAGTCACTAGGGAAAAAGACACAACCTTGTTCACATGTAAGAATCTCTGTTTGCCCACAGGAACTCTTTATACTTTGAATCTTTGTGGTTTTTCCTAGGGATGATATTCAATCTCATCCCTGGCAATGGTGCTGGTTTGTTAGCACCAGAATTGAACCAAAGGTTGTGGAAGGGGTCGCTTCCTGGTAAAAACAAAACCACTTTTGAAGAGAGAACTGGCCTTCTGCTCTTCTGAGAGGGATCTCTCACTAAATGTATGACAGTGGCATATACATATATACAAATGGAAATTATAAATCATTTATGGAATTGGTTGAAACAAAAGACAACATCATTGGGTGATGGAGTCAAGATATAGAACAAAGATAATCAGAACTTAAATGAAAATGTTTTCATCACAAGGGCAAGGTAGCCATTCGATCATAGTCGATTCATATTTTTCTGGTGAAAATGAGGAACATGAACAAACCATTAATGCAGAGCATTGTGAGAAATGAATTCTACATTAACTTTGGAAGAAACTTTGGTGAATACCTGAAACAACAGACGGAGCATAGCAAGTATGAATTTCGAGCTATTATACCCTAAGTCTCAGATATGAAAGAAAAAAATAATGGAAAAGGTAAACTAGAATAACATTCACATAAGAAAAGAAATAACAGACTGTAAGTGTGAATGACATAGGAATCATTGTGTGAAAAATGCCAATCTTGGCTCTGTAATTATATTAAAACTTTCTTGAAAAACATACACAGCAAAAGAGTACAATGGTTTCAATCCCTTCTCCCTTTTTAGGAGGTATATTTATAACGTTTCTATCTTTCCCAAACTGACATTTGGGAATCAAAATTGGTTGCAATAAAGGATGTCTTCTAACAGCTTCTTATGTGTCATGTCGGATGCAGCTTGTATGAAACGGCCAGACAATGATACATGGAGCATGGGAAGAAAAGGCACAAGAGTGTCCCATACCCCCACCTGGATGATGTTGACTGTATAGACCCCTTTGAGATAAGCGACCATTAGGGTGAGCATGCAACACTTGGAAAATATTTTGTGGCACTGTAACCACTATTTCTATCGGGGTGGTGTGAGCTGGACGGACCCAAACTGGTGGATGGTTTTCCATGTATCAGGACCAGGGAGTGGCGCAGCAACCATGTCATAAGCTTGTGCCCGGAGCTCCATTGCTTCTAAGTATGAAGTCATAGGGACCTTGGATCGCGTGGCTTTAAAATCAAACCATAACTCGAAATCATTTGCCAACTTGTCAAAGATGACCTTCCTAGACAACGCTTGTTCCATATCTCCGAATTTTTTGTGGTCTAACTGGAAATCCCTATAATCCTTCTGATATAGTAAAGGACCTCTCTCTTCATAGAAAAAGGGGAGTCCTCTACTCGCTAGTGTCCTGAACATCCTGAGGATCTCTCAGAGTTTGTGGTCAGTGATGTCTATTTGGGCGTGCACCGTCTCCATCATCCTGTGTTTAGTTATCACCCTTCGGGCTCCAGAGATAACAGCGACCCGGTTTTGAAGACTGAAACTGTTAGAGGCTTCGTCTAACAAGGAGCTTAGATAGGTTATGGTCCTTTCAGAAATCTCCCAAGGTCTTTTGTTCACTTCAGCTCCTACTTCCTGGACTTGTATTTTGGTTTCCTCAACAGCTAATCCCAGGTCTATAATAACATTGAGATAGGGTTGAAACTTGTAGGCTTCCATGATAATCTAGTCCCATATCAGATGCTTTGTGCCTTGTAGTGCAAGCTTGTCGATCACTTGCTGGCTCAACTTACCACTTTGTTGGGTCAGTTCTTGGCATTTTTCTTTGGCACTTTCTCTACCCTGTTTCTCTTCAACTCTTTCCTTTTCTAACTCTGCAATTTGTTTCTTTAATTAGATGAGTTTGGTATCCTTTAGGCCTATCTGTCACATTGCCTTGGAGAGGGTTCTGGTGTCCACTTCTTTAGTCGCGCCCGTGGGCTAAATTGCCTTCTCTGCATTCCTGCTTTGAAGCTCACTTTCCTTAGCTGATAGTCTAAATTTTAACTCTGTCTCGCTATTCCTCAAGATTTGGATATCTACTTCCCATTGCATCCCCTTTTCCTCAAGCTTCAGCAGCTTCGCTTGGCTATCAACAAGCTTGGAATTCAGTGCCTCTTTCTCCTTTTTGAATTCATCTAATTCATCTACTCTAGCAACCTGAGAGATGGGGATTCTTAATGTCTTTGTCAAAGCCTGTATTTCTTTGTCTTTGTCATCGAGAAATTTCTGGACCATGCTTCCTTTCTATCCACCTCCCTCCATCTATATAGCTTCCTTATGTAAACTGTTGATTTGGGCTTTAAGTTCTTTGATCTCCACTCTCAATTTTCTTAAAAGATTAGAAGTTTTAGCCTTACTTTCTTCTGAATTGGACAATTGTATGCTAGCTTTAAGCAGTCTGGTATTTAGTATGGCTCCGATCTCTTTGCTTAGATGTATAATGTCGAAATTTGGAACCTTTGAAAGGTTTACATTGACCTCAGACACCTTGCTCCTTGCTGCCAAAGCTAAGCTGAGGGTATCAATGGCATGATCCCTTACCGCTTTCAATGCCACATTGGGCTGAATCAATCGTGAGGCTTCACGGTATAGTTATGCTATATTCTCAAAGGTTTTGTCAGCTTTATCTCGGTAAGACTTCAGCCACTCTTCTTTGGACGCTTGTTCATTTTTCCCTTTGAATAGATACTCCTATATCTGCAATTTGGCCACCTCGGGCTCTACCTGATGCTGTATTTTTAATACATTCTTCTTCTTCGCTTGTCCCTTTTTAGCCTGCACAATTTGCTGTCTAGGCTCTATTTTTTGCCTCTTGGGCATGCTGGCAGTGTCCACTTCTTCGGTGTCCATCGCCTCAATACCCCCTCTCTTTATCGAACTTGTCGAGTAACTGACCAATGATGAGTATCCCCTTGCAATCATGACCATTTCAGCCAACTCCTCTTGGGGGGAATTTCCTCCAGGTAGCTGCGATCCAGAGTCCTATTTGGCACTGGTATCCATTGGGATAGTATTAGGGAAGTCATCCCAATTCGCTTTTTCTCTGAGTCCAGGCACCTCCGTGTGCTCAAAGGGATGGCATTTGAGGGTCGTTCTTCTCTTGGAGATAACTTGATGAGGATCATATTTTATTGCTTGGTCTTGAGGAAATCCCACGTCTCTGAGAAATTTGGAGACCAGTGGTAGTGTAGCCCTGTTTCTGACTATATATGGTCCTAATTTCCAAGGAAAGACCAAATTCGAATACTTCCTGAAGTTCAATGAGTGTTCTTCTTCGACCATGAGTTTTTTCTAGATTAATTCCAAATAGAATATCCTGGGGGTCAAGAAAGCTGGCAGGATGTATGGCAAATGTACGAAGCTGTACAGTGTTATGGTTGTCCCAAAATCTGAGAGGAACCAGTCTCCTATCCTCCTTCCTTTCGACAATTTCAGAATTTGTCTCATTTCAGGAAACACCCGAGGCAATCTTTCCTGGAAAATGACTTCATATATTTCGGCCATCAACGGGTTCATGAATTTACCGTAATTATTGTCCATTTTAGCAGTGACTGCCAATTCTGGTAGTTGCATGTCTTCATCATTGTAGGCTATGGACATCCTTAGCAGAAAGGACTAGAACCTGAACGTTCTGGCATCATGGAAGTTTGTTAACTGAGAACAGATGTTCTTAGCTAAGAACTCATCAAACATAAGGCAACAAGACTGACCCGACTGTCCAGGAAATTCAGGTTTGGCCGGGTAGGTATCTAAGATGAATAAAAGTCTCAACAATGACTCTAGGACGTATGCATCAGTATCTAAACCTAAGAATTGACTGGTCAGGGTTATACACCACTGAGTCTCTTCATTGAACTGGCCAAAGTTAATAGGGTAAGATAGGTTGATGGGTTCACTATCAGGTTTAGAATAGGATTTCAGGAAGGCTTCTTTACTTTCAGTAGGAGACTCTCTAAAGCAATGAATAATTTATTATTCTCGATAGTCTTGGGTCTGATGGGCAAATTCGTTGGGGACATCCAGGTTTTTGCAGACGGTAGAGGCTTTGACAGGGTAGAGAATTTTAGACTTGGACTTATTCATGATAACTCCTTCGGTGACAGAGAAATTCTCTACGCACCACTTGAAAAACTCAGGGAACTGGGGGGTTTTGTTGACAGAGAAAAAATCAAAGAAAGACTTAAAAACACCGCAGGTATCCATACCTTAGTTCTTACGATCTTCCAATTTTCCCCTGGTGGCTTCGATAGTTTCCCCCACTAGGAAGGTATCGTAAACCTCAGAGTTTGCATTGAATATATGTTCTTCCATATTCTGACTTGATACCTCTGGTTCTATATCATCTCTTACCCCCACTACTTCCATTGAGACAATTTCTAAATAATATTGAAAGAGTTTCAAGGGCCTACCTTGCTCTGTAGCATGGTCCCCTGGCTGGCGCTTTGGATGTGATTTAGGTATTTGACAGCTTCGAGGTTTCAGAAAAAACAAATCTTTGCAACTTCATGTGGGCCTTTTATAGCTTTTTACACGTCATAGCTCTCGCGTATGTCCCGGGAAGCTTGCACCTTGGATTCACCCTTTGTGTTCTCAGACCGTAGATCCGTGGGGCTCCTATTTCCACATGTGTTTTTATTTTGTGTGCAGGTTTCCTAGCCGTCGATCGGGACCAAATTCCTCCATGACCATTGATTTAAGCAGACCCCACCCCTCTTCATGCAGTGGAGTTTTGTTTCCTCCCATGCTACTTCAGATTGCGAAATGAATTATAGCCATTGATCTACCTTTTCTTGTACTAGTGCCATTGATCAAAACAGCTCGTACCCCTTTTCGCAATCCATATTTGCGTCTTACTCCTTGTAAGTTCAGGATGCGAAATGACTCACCACCGTAGATCTTCTTAGGCTCCAATCTTGATGATCTGATGCACCCGATCTTTAACCCATTTCGCAAGGCTGGGGAGTGGCTTTTGGTCGGGAGATTTCATCTTGTGAAAAGATCTGACACCGTTGATCTACATCTTGGCTATTTTCAGTCATCGATTGGGAACCCACTTTAATGCATCCAACGCTGCCCTTTGGCCCGATTTTCCTAATCTCCAGACCATCCTGCTGTTGAGCGCCACCCTACACATGCCATCAACTCCCTTTTGTTGTCTATTCGCCACTCCTCGATGAAGTCAAAGAACGCAAGGAATAGCCATGCCCAAAATTTAATTGGGTGTTAATAGCTAACTCCATGAGGGATGTTATCCTCCCAGTGAGGTAGCAAAGAACCCCCCGTAGACCCAGTACCAAAACCATTGAAAACCTCATACAACCTAACTATCTGAAATAAGAAAGTGAACTTTAAAGGATGGTTACCTCTTCTGATCTTAGGGCCTTCTCCACGGGCTTCAAATCTTCCGATTCACCACTAGTACTAATTGAAAAATGAAACGTATTTACACTATGATACATGGGCCTTAGTCTCCTCATTCCAAGTAATGTTTTAGGAACCTCCCATTCACTGTGCCCCCTTCGTACTGCAACCCATCTGGATACTCTAAAACGAAGGCGTTGTCTCCTCTATGAGAAAAAATGAGGTAAGGGCCTACCCATAAAGGGTTGAACTTCCCATGTTTCCATTTATCATCATGGTAGACATCCCATTTTATCACTAAGTCACCAACTTGGAAAACATCTTCCTTTATTTTTCTATCAAAGCTATTCTTCATCTTCTCCTCGTGCACTTGGACCTTATCATAAGACTTATCCCTCACTTCACTAAGCTCAATGATCTGGTTGATTCTTCTCTGAATGGGATTTGGCTCATCTAATGGATCTCATAGCAATTTCATGATTGGGACACCCAGAGAGGCAGGGAAAATTAATTTGGTTCCATCAACTAACTGGAACGATGACATGCGGATAGCTCTCTTGGTACTGATTTTGTCGGCCCATAAGGAATAATTCAACTTGGTGTGCCAAGATTTCTTATTATCTTCTAATAACTTCTTAATAATCCTTACAAGGATCTTATTAGCAGATTCGGTGAATCCGTTCCCCTGTGGGTAATACGCAGTGGAGTGATTCAAGCTTATATGGTATTTATGGAAAAATTTTATCATCTTCTTAGATTTAAATGCAGGGGCATTGTCAGTCACGATTCTCTTTGGGCAGCGGAACCTTGCCCGGATATTTTTTTCTATGAAATCCATTATCACCTCTTCTATTGCCCTCTGAAAGGGTATAGCCTCGATCCATTTTGTGAAGTAATCCGTGGCAGTCAGGATCCACTTGTGCTATCCAGAGGAGTTTGGATTTATCTCACCGATGAAGTCGAACCCCCACTGTTGGAATGGAGCCTCCACCGATATGGGGTTGAGAGGGAGAGACACCACCTTCCTTCTTCCTTCAAAGATCTGACATTGCTAACACTTCATGGTTTCCTTGTAAACATCTAAGAACAACGAAGGCCAATAAAATCCTTCCCTCAGGATCTTGTTTGCAGTGACTTTCCAGGAATGATGACCCCCATAGTCCCCTTCATGAAATTCCTTCGCCATGTGTCAAGATTCGTCCTCCAGAAGAAAATTCATCAATATCCCCCCAGGGTCCTTCCAGTAGAGGTACTGTTCTATGATGCAAAATTTTTCAGCTTTCAGTTTGACGGATCTAGCTCAGGTTTTGCTCAAACCAGCAGGGGGTTGTAAATTCTGCAATATAAAAACAATGTCAGCATACCAAGGGGATGTAAAGAAGGCCAGCTTCACTTGAACCTCGGCTTCCTCTGGACCAAATTGATAGGTAAGAATATTTAGTTGCAGAGAATCACAATAAGAGTCAGTCATCATCTTAGCCAATCCCTACCCTTTGACCAGCTTCGTGGGCTTGATTTCTATGTCATACTCCAGGAGTACTGCAACCCACTTGGCTCTCTTTCCTTTCCAGTCCGGCTGGGTCAGTATGCTCTTTACAACACTTCATGGCATAAAGGAAATGATGTGGGAATGAAGGAGATAGATCCTGAAATCTTTCAAAGCTTTGACCAAGGCGTATGCTTGTTTTTCCATTATGTTGTACCTCAACTCCCTGTCTCTCAATATGTTACTGAAGAACGCTATAGGCTGCTCCTCACCTCAATCATTCTTTTGTAGCAACACTGCTGCTATGGTGTGTTATGAAGCGTAAGAAAATACCAAAAAATACTTTTCAAAATATGGGATGATCAACATAGGAGCCTCTGAAATGGCTTGTTTTATACCTTTGAAGGATTTCTTGGCCCCTACCGTCCATTTAATTTCATGATCCTTCCTTAGCATGTCAGTAATGTCCATCATGATTTCAGCAAAGCTAGGAATGAATCTTCTTAAGAAGTTGACTTGATCGAGGAAGGATTGGACTTCTTTCTTCCTCCTCTGTTCTTCAACCTTCAAGATGCCTTTTACCCTATCTGGATCGATCCTAATCCCTTCCTTTGAGATGATGTGTCCAAGCAATTTCCCCTCTTCCAGGGTGAAATTTGACTTTCTGGGGTTTAAGGAAATGCCATACCTCAGACCCTTTCCAAGTGCCTGATATGGTCTTTAGCCCACCTAGAGTACACTGTAATGTTATCCATGTATATCACCACAAATTTTTCCTTTTCTTCTGCAAAAGTGATATCCATGGCACGTTGGAAAGTAGCTCCAGCATTCATTAACCCAAATGGCATCTTCGTGTACATGAAAGTACCCCACGGTGTGGTGAAAGCGATTTTTTCTTCATCTTCAGGTAACACCTTCACCTGGTTGTACCCAGAAAATTCGTCCATCATATATATTCTTTCTGATCCTACCACCCTCTAAAGGATTTGGTCCATTTTGGGCAAAGGGTATTTATCTTTCAAAGATACCTTGTTGAAATTCCTAAAATCCACACACAGCTGTATTTCTCCGTTCTTTTTTCAAACGGAAACTAAATTGGCCACCCATTTGGAAAACCCTAGAGTTACTATTATCTTTGCATTGAACAACCTCTTTACTTCCTTCTCAATGATGGGTACTAGCTTTGGATTGATCCTCCGAAGATTTTTCCTGAAAGGTTTCTCTCCGGGTTTAATTAGAATGGTGTGCTGGATGATGGAGGTGTCATATTCTTTGATATCTTCATAACTCCATGCAAACACATCCGTGTATTTCTTCATCAGCTTCACATACCCATTTTTCTCCTCATCGGGGAACTTCTTGGACAACTTTATAATTTTCGGGTCTTATTTAGTGCTGATGTTTATATCTTCCATAACATCTGTGGTGGGTTTGACCTTAGGCTCTTTAGCTACATCATTTTGGTTGAATAGAGACTCTAAAGGTATCAGGCCCATGGGGATATTGTTGCTTTTCAACTAGACTATATCCTTGCCCCCCAAGGAGTCTTTCAGTTTTCCCATGCCAAAAGTTTCCTTTCCTTCCCCTTCATCATCTAAGAGGTTTTTAGGGTCGGAGTTGCCTTCATCAATGTGAGTATTTACAAACTCTCCAGACATCTCCAAAAATATTTTGATCTGCATATCGTCTTTGAAGACCTGCCAATGTTTGATGTTGTCTAGTATGGAAGGTCTGTTTACATTCTCCAACTTATATTTCTTCTTTCGTGTCATTGGAGCTTCAAACTTCCCTGCTACAGTTGCCAGAGAATCCGCCACCGTGTTTTCATCTCTAGGAATCACTTGGACTGTGTATTCGATGAAGAAATTCCCGAATATATCCCGCACCTTGTTCTGGTAGGCTCTCATTCTTGGATGATTAGTTTGATAAATATCATTCACTTTATCTATTACAAGTTCTGAGTCCCCAAAAATTTGGACCCTTTTCGTGCCTACATCTTTCAGCGCATGTAAGCCCAACAACAAGGCTTCATATTCTTCTACATTGTTAGAGCATTCAAAAATTAACTTGTAAGAATAACCTTTGGCATCTTTAGTGGGGGAGATAATATACACACATGCACAGGAACCCGCTTTGGACACATAGCCGTCAAAATACATCTTCCACAATCCTTCATCTTTCTAAATTTCTTCCTCAACCTTTAGCTTGTCGGCTCCTGCTTCATCTTTTTGTGGCCCGACGATTTTGGAATTGCAAGGAAGCTCATCGTTGAAGAAGATAGAGGACCCCAAATCTATGTTGACGGCATAGATGTGATGGATGTCGGGATAAGCCTGACTACTCACTACATAAGGCAACCACTTCTCACTCTATAATCTCTTGCTTTCATTCCAAACAGGAATGGTAGCATAAGTCATGTCCATCTGCAGGCTTCCCTTCAGCTTCAAGGTCCAGGATCTCGACAATAGAATACCAAATTTGGGTGGAATTTCGGCCAAGACGACATCCATGACCAAAACCTTAGAAGGGAGCTTGTTTAAAGAAACCACCATGTCTTTGATCAGTCCCAAACATTTCACTCTTTTAGATTCAAAGGAATACAGGTCTTTGTAAGGCATAGTAATCTCCAACCCCAAGCTTTCCACCACTCCTTTCGGCATTAGATTGTGCGAGGCTCCCGAATCTAGAATGGCATTGTGTAACACCATATCATGCACATTCAAGCTCATGTAAAAGGGGGGTACCTCCTCATCCTCGTTGTCCACATTGTCAATTTTAGACCCCAGAATGATAGTAGGATTGTCTTCGGTCGGCTCCAAGATATCAGGGTGAGATTCCCCTTGATTCATAATCATATGCGTGATAGTATCCCTATATTCTTGATTTCTCAACAATTCGTTAAAAGGAATCGAGATCTTTAGTTTAGCTAGCTCGTTTTGAAGGTCAAACATGGGGAAGGCCTTGATAGGCTCGACAGGTGCCACTGGTTCTGCCCTTTTCACATTACTGCTTTCCTTTACCACGTTTATAGGCACCATCCACCCTTTCTGCTTGTCATTTTATTTCGTGGGACTGGTATGACTACTAGACGGCTGGTCTGGGTTTAACCCTCCTTTAGGTACAACAGTGTCCCTAGTAGAGTCACCACCTTTCTTCGGTATGGCCACGTCCCTATTTCTTAGTTTGATCTTCCTGATGTCGTTGATAGCACGCATATAACCTTTATGATACTGCTCCAATTCCTCGGTTAGGGTTTTTCCATCTACTTGAGTGAACATATCATGTTCCTCTTCTGTAAAGTAAATCTCAGAGTCCAGGTCACCGAAATGATGGATGTGATCTTCGGTAGACTCAGCTCCATCCTCAGCAGCTACATAGTTTTCAGGGAAAGGAGGTGTGATAGGCTACTCTTCAAGATTTCTCAGATTCCTCACATCCCTTGGTCTATTGGGTTGGAGTGGAGGAGGGAACGACTGCCTAAAATTAGGATTCCTTATCGGAGCCTTGTTTGGTTCCCTGTTCACTGGCCTGGTTTCTACCATTAGCCTGTCCATCAACTTTTCCATATTTTTGAGCATCAGCTCAAATTTCACATCACTGGATGAAGAAGCGGAGGTAGAGGGATGTATCTCTTCTTGACCTTTCCTCCTGTCAATATCTACCCTGGGTTTCATTTTCCCACATTCCATCATATTGGCTTCTACCTCTAGGGTGTCAGTGAACATGGCCGGGAGGGTGTTGGACTTTCTTTCTCTTAAAAGTAAAGCAAAGTCATTGTCAAAGGTGTCTGCATAATGAAGTTTAGCTGCCCCGGGTGAAGGTTTGATATCAGTAGGTATCGATTTGTAAACCCGCATGAATCAGCTAGAAAATTCATGGATGGATTCAAAACCTCCCTTCTTGAGATTATTATATTGGGAAAAAACTTGTAGGGGGCTCTGCTTATTGTCCCATTGCTCTAGAAATATGGTCTGAAAGCCAACAAAGCTACAGATAGACCTAGGTGGTAAATATTTATACCATTTCTTGGCCTCCCCAGACAAAATCTAAGAGAATAACCGCATCTTGACATCTTGATCATCTACCTCCTCTAGGTCAATAAAGTCATCAAAATTATCCACATGGAATCTTGCTGAAACATTTCCCTCCCCGCCGTACAGTGCAATCCTCTTGGCATAATTCATGGGAAGGTCGTGCAGGTCCATAGGTAGGGCTAACAGGGTGAATCTAGCAGCACCCATCGAGGTGGGTTGGTTAAGAACAGATAGGAAATTGGGCACTTGAGTATTTTGAAAGATAGATGATATCTCCTCAGCTTTAGGCAGGGTTTCTAGGTTCAGCCACAAAGAATCAAGCATATGGGATTGCAGCGTATTAGGACCTACCCAAGACTTTCTCAGATCAGACTCGGACTTAGATTTGGTTAGTAGTATTTTAGCTCCAACCCCCCACTTGGGTTTAGCTAAGCCTTACTAGGCATGAGATGACAAAGTATCAAACAATGGAGAACCCAACTTCTCCTTATTCCTGTTTCTAAGTATCTTTTCTGGATTATCCACACTAAGCAATGTTTCGGTATAAGAATTACCTCTCGTGTGGATCTTTCTAGGAGCCAGGATAGCTGGTGCGATACTGATCGCGGTGAGCTTGGATTCACTAGGACAAATGCACCACATTTTAGTAACTTCTGGAATTTCTGTTCCGGAAACCTTGTCCTTATGATCACCGGTCTCCTTAGTGGAATTGCCTCTTGGAATCTTTTAGTGGAGTCGCCAGGGAAAATGACACAACCTTCTTCACATGTAAAAATCTCCGCTTTCCCACAGAAATTCTTTATACTTTGAATCTTTGTCGTTTTTCCCAGGGATGATATTCAATCTCATCCCCGGCAACGACACCAGTTTTTTAGCACCGGAATTGAACCAAAGCTTGTAGAAGGGATCTCTTCCGGGTAACAGCAAAACCTCTTTTGAAGAGAGAACCGGCCTTCTGCTCTTTTGAGAGGGATCTCTCACTAAATGTATGACAGTGCCAGATATATATATACAAATGGAAACTATAAATTGTTTATGGAATTGGTTGAAACAAAACACAACATTATTGGGTGATGGAGTCAAGATATACAACAAAGATAATCAGAACTTAAATGCAAACGTTTTCATCACAAGGGCAAGGTAGCCATTTGATCATAGTCAATTCATATTTGTTTGGTGAAAAGGAGGAACATTAACAAACCATTAATGCAGAGCATTGTGAGAAATAAATTCTACATAAACTTTGGAAGAAAATTTGGTGAATACTTGAAACAACAGATGGAGAATAGCAAGTATGACTTCCAAGATGTTATACCCTAAGTCTCAGATATGAAAGAAAAATAGAATGGAAAAGGTAAACTAGAATAACATTCACATAAGAAAAGAAATAACAGACTGTAAGTGCGTACGACACAGGAATCCTAGTTTAAAAAATGTTGATCTCGGCTCTGCGATTATATTAAAACTTTCTTGAAAAACATACAAAGCAAAAGATTATAATGGTTTCAACCCCTTCTCCCTTTTAAGGAGGTATATTTATAGTGTTTCTATATTTCCCAAACCGACATTTGGGAATCAAAATTGGTTACAATAAAGGATGTGTTCTAATAGCTTCTTATGTGTCATATCAGATGCGGCTTGTATGAAACGACTAGCCAATGATACATGGAGCGTGAGAAAAAGAGGTATAAGAGTGTCCCATACCCCCACCTGGCTGATGCTGACTGTACAGACCCCTTTGAGAGAAGCGACCATTAGGGTGAGCATGCGACACTTGGAAAATATTTCGTGGCACTGTCACCATTATTTCTACCAGGGTGGTGTGAGATGGATGGACCCAAAATGGTGGATGGATTTCCATGTATCAAGACCAGGGGGTAAGATTATGCCCTGAGCTCCATTGCTTCTGAGTATGAAGTCATAGGGACCTTGGATTGCGTGGCTTTAAAATCAAACCATAACTCAAAATCATTTGCCAACTTGTCAAAGATGACCTTCCCGGATAACGCTTGTTCCATATCTCATAATTTTCTATGGTTTGACCGATAGTCTAATGGGAAATCCTTATAATCCATCTGAGATAGTAAAGGACCTCTCTATTCCTAGAAAAAGGAGATTCCTCTACTCTCTAGTGTCTTGAACATCCTGAGGATCTCTCAGAGTTTGTGGTCAGTGACGTCTATTTGGGCCTGCACCATCTCCATCATCCTGTGTTTAGTTATCACCCTTTGGGCTCCAGAGATAACAACGAACTGGTTTTGAAGACTAAAACTATTAGAGGCTTCATCTAACAAGGAGATTAGATAGGTTATGGCCTTTTCAACAATCTCCAAAGGACTTTTGTTCACTTCAGCTCCTACTTCATGGACTTGTTTTTTTGGTTTCCTCAACAGTTAATCCCAGGTCTATAATAACATCGAGACAGGGTCAAAAATTGTCATCTTCCATGATAATCCGGTCCCATATTAGATGCTTTGCACCTTGTAGTGCAAGCTTGCTGATCACTTGCTAGCTCAACTTACCATTTTGTTGGGTCAGTTCTCGGCATTTTTCTTCGGCACTTTCTCTACCCTGTTTCTTTTTAACTCTTTCCTTTTCTAACTCTTCAATTTGTTGCTTTAATTTGATGAGTTTGGTATCCTTTAGGCCTATCTGTGACATTTCCTTGGAGAGGGAGCTGGTGTCTACTTCTTCAGTCGTGCCCGTGGGTTGAATTGTCTTCTCTGCATTCCTGCTCTGAAGCTCACTTTCCTTCCCTGCTAGTCTAACTTTTAAATTTGTCTTGCTATTCCTCAGGATTTGGATATTTGGTTCCCATTGCATACCTTTTTCCTCAAGCTTCAAAAGCTTAGCTTGGCTATCATCAAGCTTGGAATTCAGTGCCTCTTTCTCCTTTTTGAATTCAGGAAATTCATCTTCTTTAGCGAGCTGAGAGCCGAGGATTCTTAACCTCTTTTTCAAAGCCTGTATTTCTTTGTCTTTGTCATTGAGCAATTGCTGGACCATGCTTCCTTTCTGTCCACCTCCCTCCATCTGTATAGCTTCCTTCTGTAAACTGTTGATTTGGGCTTTAAGTGCTTTGATCTCCACTCTCGAATTTCTTAAAAGATTAGAAGTTTTAGCCTTACTTTCTTTTGACTTGGACAATTGTATGCTAGCTTTAAGCAGTCTGGTATTTAGAATGCCTCCAATCTCTTTGCTTAGATGTATAATGTTGGAATTGGGAACCTTTGAAAGGTTTACATTAACCTCGGACACCTTGCTCCCTGCTGCCAAAGCTAAGCTGAGGGTATCAGTGGCATGATCTCTTACTTCTTTCAACGCCACATTGGGCTGAAGAAATCATTAGGCTTCATGGTATAGTTCTGCTATCTCCTCAAAGGTTTTGTCAACTTTATCTCGGTAAGACTTCAACCACTCTTATTTGGACGCTTGTTCATTTTTCCCTTTGAATACATACTTCTGTATCTGTAATTTGGCCACCTCGGGCTCCACCTGTTGCTATATTTTTACTACATTCTTCTTCTTCGCTTGTCTCTTTTTATCCTGCACCATTTGCTGTCTGGGCTCTATTTTTTGCCTCGTGGGTGTGCTGGTAGTGTCCACTTCTTCGGTGTCCATGGCCTCAATACACCCTCTCTTTATCGAACTCGTCGAGTAACTGACCAATGATGAGTATCCCCCTGCAATCGCGACCACCATAGCCAACTCCTCTTGGGGGGGATTTTCTCTAGGTAGCTGCGATCCAGAGTCCCGTTCGACGCTAGTATCCATTGGGACAGTATTAGGGAAATCATCCCAATTCACTTTTTCTCTGAGTCCAGGAACCTCCGTGTGCTCAAAGGGCTGACATTTGAGGGTCATTCTTCTCTTGGAAATAACCTAATGAGGATCATATTTTATTGCTTGGTCTTGAGGAAATCCCATGTCTCTGAGAAATTTGGAGACCAAAGGTAGTGCATCCTTGTTCCTGACTATATATGGTCCTAATTTCCAAGGAAATACCAAATTCGAACACTTTTTGAAGTTCAAGAAGTGTTCTTCTTCAACCATGAGTTTTTGCCGGATTAATTCCAAATAGAAGATCCTAAGGGTCAAGAAAGCTGGCAGAATGTATGGTGAATGTATGCAGCCGTACAGTCTTATGGTTGTCCCAAAATATGAGAGGAACCAGTCTCCTATCCTCATGCCTTTCGATAGTTGCAGCATTTGTCTCATTTCAGGCAACACCCTAGGTAGTCTTTCCTAGAAAAAGACTTCATATATTTCGGCCATCAACTGGTTCATGAATTTACCATAATTAGTGGCCATTTCAGCAGTGACTGCCAATTCTCGCAGTTGCACATCTTCATCATTGTAGGTTATGAACATCCTCAGTAGAAAGGACTGGAACCTGAACGTTCTGGCATTGTGGAAGTTCGTTAACTAAGAACGGATGTTCTCGGCTAAGAACTCATCAAACTTAAGGTGACAAGAATGACCTGACTGTCCGGGAAATTCAGGTTCGACTGGGTAGGTATCTAAGATGAATAAAAGGCTCAAAAATGACTCTTGGATGTATATCTAAACCTAAGAACTAACTAGTCATGGTTATACACCACTGAGTCTCTTCGTTGAACTAGCCAAGGTCAATAGGGTAAGATAGGTTGATGGGTTCACTATTAGGTTTAGAACAGGATTTCAGGAAGGCTTCTTTACTTTCAGTAGGAGACTCTCTAAAGCAGCGAATAATGTCCTCTTCTCAATAGTCTTGGTTCTGATGGGCAAATTCGTCGAGGACATCCAGGGTTTTGCAGATGACAGAGTCTTTGACAGGGCAGGGAATTTTGGACTTGGACTTATTCATGATAACTCCTTCGGTGACAGAGAAATTCTCTACACACCACTCGACAAAATAAGGGCACTGGGGTGTTTGGTTGATAGAGAAAACATGAAAGAAAGATTAAAAAAAAACACAGGTATCCATACCCTAGTTCTTACCATATTCCAATTTTCCCCTGGCGGCTTCGATAGTTTCCCCCACTAGGAAGGTATCGTAAAACTCAGAGTTTGCATCAAACAGATGTTCTTCCATATTCTGACCTAATACCTCTGGTTCTATATCATCTCTTACCCCCACTACTTCCATTGAGACAATTTCTAAATAATACTAAAAGAGTTTCAAGGGCCTACCTTGCTCCGTAGCATGGTCCCCTGGCTGGTCCGGGCTAGGGCTTTGGATGTGATTGAGGTAATTGACAGCTTTGAGGTTTCAGAAAAAACAAATCTTTGCAACTTCGTGTGGGACTTTTATAGATTTTTACATGTCATAGCTCTCGTGTATGTCATAGGCGGCTTGCACCGTGGATTCACCCTCTACGTTCTCAGACCGTAGATCCATGGGGCTCCTATTTCCGCATGTGTTTTTATTTTGTGTGCAGGTTGCCTAGCTGCCGAACGGGAACAACTTCATCTGCGAATGTCGATTTAAGTGGACCCCACCCCTTTTCGCGTAGTGGAGTTTTGTTTCCTCCCGTGCTACTTCGGATTGTGAAATGAATTATAGCCGCTGATCTACCTTTGCTTGTACCAGCATCGTTGATCAAGACGACCCGTACCGCTTTTCACAATTCGTATTTGCGCCTTACTCTTTGTAAGTTCAGGATGTGAAATGGCTCACCGTCATAGATCTTCTTGTGCTCCAATCTTGATCGTCTAATGCGCCTGATATTTAACCCATTTCGCAAGGCCAGGGAGTGGCTTTTGGTCAGGATATTTTGCCGTGCGAAAATATCTGACACTAATGATCTATCACTCGACTGTTTTCAGTCGTCGATTGGGAAACCTCTTTAATGCATCTAACACTTCCCTTTAGCCCATTTTTCGTGATCTTCAGACCATCCTGCTGTTGAACGCCACCCTGCGCATTCCATCAACTTCCTTTTGGTGTCTATTCACCACTCCTCGACGCGGCCAAAGAACGCGAGGAACACCCATGCCAAAAATTTAATTGGGTGTTAATAGTAATATTAATACAATAGACTTGTGAGTAATATCAATTCCTACAAATATACTCATGTTGTTAAGTGGTGTACTTTACTATGTAAAGTGGTTATACTATGTGTTGTATTACCTATCATGGTCAATAAATTTTATAAGTCTCCTTTAGGCATTAGCTACCCCTAGAGTAATTTACTTTAGCATATTACTATATGACCTGGGGTAATACATATCATCATAGGTTGGAAACAATTATTCTATGTATGATATGATAAATATGGTTAATTAATTAAACAATCATGGACCATGAATAATTAATTAAAATGATAAATGATATAAGCACAAATATAGTGTGAATATTTGAATTGCCTATGTCAGACCTCTAGTGAACACGAATTGCAAATACATCAGCTAAGTCTAAGTTGTGGAAAACATGTTTCAGTTAATTAAGTAACCTACTCCTTAATTTATGCAAAGTGGGTTTTGAAAATGACACTAATGGTGAAGCACTAAATTCATTCAGTTAAACTCCTAATTAATGGCCAAGAAATTAGTTATTCAATTCACATTTAGTTCTGATCATTTCCATTTAGTTCAGTTTAGTTACATTCAGTTCTATTTAGTTTAGTTCAGTTACATTTATTTCCATTTCATCCCAGTTCATTTCAATCAATTAACACTCAGTTAGAGGCAGCGAACACCAATGAATTAATGGAGGGCACATATCTTCATTGTGGGAGATAATTACAAGGTGACAACTTGGAACCAAGTCAAGGAAAGCACAATAGGTAATGTGTGGATAGTGCACACAAATTTCATAGTGTCAATAGTGCCCAAAAATGATACAACCATTCCCTACCTTCGATTGTATGATTGAATAAGCTTATTATTAGAGTGTTATGGGGCAAGGCTATGACAGTATTCTGAGTGATATCTACTCTCTAATGCTGATTAGATATCTCTTATCAATCAATATTCAAGTGTTGTAAAATAATTCTCTACCATTATCTATCATACTCAAGGATTTTTTGATGGGTTTTTCATCCTCCATATTTTGGAGGG
Organism: Pseudotsuga menziesii; assembly: GCA_001517045.1. Lineage (NCBI taxonomy): Eukaryota > Viridiplantae > Streptophyta > Pinopsida > Pinales > Pinaceae > Pseudotsuga > Pseudotsuga menziesii. Next base: position 34,364 of record LPNX010037738.1, on the reverse strand, counting down.
TTTTCCTAGGGTACATCATGTGTCTTATGGCTTTATTAATTTGTGTGTTTGAATTGTTGATGAGATCTACATGGGCTGAATTTGTTTATCAAGAGTTTTAAAGTTCAAGTATCTTCATATTTGCTCAAACATTAACATGGTATCAAAGAAAGGGTGTGAAAGAGCTTAGTATTGTGCAAACATTATAAACCTACACAGGATCTTTAAGCATTGAGAAAATATTGAAGAAATGGCATTAATATCCATCCGACCATAAGATCGACTTGAAGGAACAACAAACTTGATCACATGGAAGCTGAGAGTGCTCAAGATTCTCAAAGAGCATGGTCTTGAGTACTTTCTGACCATCATGATCGAATATCCTACTACAATTCTGAACCAAATATAAGAATAACCAAGCAAAGGAAAAGAGGATCATATATGACTTTGTGTAGGACAACCTCACGTCCTTGATCCCACCATTGAAGACGATAAAGGAGTGTTTTAATACACTCATGAATATTTATGAGAAGAAGGGACCTACTCAAAAGAGGGTTTTGAAGAACAAGTTGTACAACTTGAATATGGAAAGAGATGAGCCTCATAGCCTCATAGTTCAAAAATATTTCATATGTGAAGGATCAACTGGAAGCATCGATGTGAAGATGGATGACGATGATCTTCTTCAAACTGCCATTGATGGCCTTCCCGCATCATGGGAAACATTTCTTGATACTATAAATGGAAGATAATATCATCACAATTTTGAAATACTTTTGCATGATTGCATCCAAGAAGAGGGAATCATCCAAAGGAAGACACCATGCCCTAAACAGGAAAATCTTTCTCTCACAGCAAGAACCAAGAAAGGGAGGAAGTCATTCGCTCCCAAGAAATTATTTCATGCAAATAAGAAAGAGTTTTAAATAAATTTGGAAAATAAAAGTTTAAATGCTTATGCTATTGAAAGATAGGTCACTTTGCAAGAGAGTACAATAAAAATAAGAAGGATGAAGAAAATTTTCATGCCTCCACTATCGTAGAAGAAAATCCATAAAAGGATACACCTGAGGACAAAGGGACAAGGAGGGAGTATTACCTTGTCTCTTATTTTTTTGGGTCTCTCACTACGGGATAATATACATGGATGATTCAGAGTGGTGCTTCAACTCATATGTCAGGATACAAAGGTGCAATCTCCAACCTAAAATAAAAACAATTTGCATGCATGGTAGAATTGGGAAGAAACTCCACATACTAAATCCAAGGCGTTGGATCAAAATCCTTCTAGCAAAACTCAAGAGACACATTACTGTGAAGGAAATTATTTATTTCCCCAGATTTAATAAGAACCTACTCTCTATTTCTTTCCTTAAATATAAAGGATCCCGAGTCATCTTATTGGAGAATAAAGAATATTTGTGGCTGAAGAACCAGAGCATTGATATTGCTATTATTATTGGAGTTTGAGAAGGAGGAATTTACAAGATACCAGGAAAGTATATTACATCCATGACACATGATAATATCATTCCATGTGATATTTTGAATAGAAGGATTGGACACCTACGCTTCATAGAGCTCCCTGGCTTGCAGCGAATGGTGAAAAGTATGCCTAGTTTTGATTTTGTTCATGATACTGTTTATCGAGGTTTTGCTTTAGAAAAGAATGTTAAAAAGAATTTTCCTTGCAAACATACTATATCTAAAGACATATTACATGTAGTTAAATTAGATGTGTGTGGACCCATGTCTTCCCCATCCATCAATGGGAATATCTACTATGTTTTATTCATCAATGATATCTCTTGTAAGGCCTGGATTTACTTCATGAAAGACAAAAGTGAAACCTTTAGAAAATTCGAGGAATATAAATCATTAGTTGAGAATCATACAAGTATGTATATTAGTTCCCTTAGATCTTATAATGGTGGAGAATTTGAATCAAATGAATTTTTTTAACACCAAAAATTGTTCACCTAACTCTCTATGCTCCAAACCATAACTATACATCATGATCCCACTATTATTTCCTCCATTTTGACCTTCACAACTAAAATTACACAAAAAATGGTCCAAAACATTATTATTCCTTCCCCCATAAATGAAGGGAAGTTGATCAATTATTGTGACTTATCCCTCCTCTCTCCAAAAAAAGACCAAAAACACCTAAAATGAGAATGGGTAAAAAACCATGGACAAATACCATGCACAATAAAATACCATGGGTTAAAAAACCTTGGATCACCCTATAAATAAATTTTGAAGGTCTCCCCCCAAAAAAATTTCGTTAGATTCCTTATTACATTAAATGACATAAACTTTTCACCATTCGCAATTGTTCCCATATTTTTTTCCATGTCATACCCACGATGTATTTTGAGCTTGCTCCATACCCTCTTGGATCCATTCACCCTTTTTGACATCCATTAGTGGATATGACTTGAGAACCATACCATGGAGTTGGTCGACCATTTCCTCAGACTGCTGTAGTGGCCTATATTACTGAAAGGTATGCTTGTTCTTGTTTTTATTAGTTAGAAAAATATATATAAAAAACTGTAAAAATATTGTCAATGTTGTTTCTTATTATTTCAAGTCAAGTTTGAGGAATCCCTTGAACCATGAACTCTACCCTATGATCTATTTGATATAATGTAGGTTCTTTTACACATAGTAGGGGAGAAATCCCCATAATAGATTTCATGACTCCATTGTCTTGATCCCATTGAATCTCTATTTTTACAGGTGTTTTTACTGGTTTTTTCTACTTGGGTAGCTTCAACCATCATAGATCTGACCCCCTGCGATAGATCCGAACCAGTATTGTCCTAGTGCCTTCTCCCTCAACCCAAGTCAAAAAAAAATTATTCAAAAACCTTAGTGACAGACAGTTCACACCTGTTCGACAGAACGGTGTGACCCAACTCGCACCCTCTTTCTCGATAAGCGCGACCTATGTCACTATTTCTGCCTTGATAAGTGCAACTTGGCCCAAAACACCAGAGCACACTTGTCCACACTTTTGAATTGATCTAGGTCGCTACTATGACCATGTTTTGTGCGTCATATTGTGCAAAACCACTATTTTGTGCGACATAATTCTTTCGACTTATTTTTTGTCCCGATTGTGACCGTTTCACAATTCTGTGCAACCTTGTTCGCACCTATTCCATTGATACGTGCAACATACAATTTTTCGGTCCTTTTTGGTGTTTGAGACCCTTTTACCAGATCCCATGTCTGTGTTCTACCCCTTCCTGAACTATTTCCTTCCATATTTGATCACTTACAACCCCCTGGTTTTTTTGTGGTCCTATTTTCCTTGTATGTGACCCCCCTTAGTTGATATTGGTAGTTACGACCCCCTATGTGTTTCCTATATCCTTTTCATTTTCTTATGCACTCATTTACTTGTGTACATTTTATTTTTTGGAAGAATTAGTTGTTCTAAAAAATATTTACTGTCATTTACTGTTATTTATTTTTCACCATTTGAATCTCATCCATGAGATCGGTCGGGTTTAGACATTACACATAAATTGTGCACACATCTCACACCCTAAAGTAAAATGTTTGGTTCATGACCCCAAGATGAGCCTAAAAATTAACTTAACTCAACCAACATTGTAACATCATTTGAGGACCAACAAAATATTGTAGTTAAGTTAGGACACCAGGGATAGGAATTCAAATAAAACCCCTTTGTCACTTACATATGAGACATAGTTGTTTTCCACTATGGTACCAAAATAATCTAGTACTTGTTGACACGATCACGACTGATTTATCCGAAGGTACCCCACTTGTTAGGATTATTATTAATCCTCTCTTTGTCTCTATTGACCACATAAAGTATATTTGATTAATTTCCCTTGCTTAGGAGGTCTCATCACTTCATCATTGCATGAGGGACATGACTAGTGGACATCGACCACTTACTGCACCTATTTGCATGCTTTTTGGAGCTCCAAGGATCAATCCCTATTTTGTAGGAACCCACTCGGAGTGCCACTAGCAGTGTCCAACAGTTGACTCCAGCAGGTCATCTATTATCCTTAGTTAACATCTAACCCCATAAGTTATATCACTTCCAGTGTCTCTAGAACCCATTTTTCATGCATGCAGGGAAAGTGGCACCTTTGTTCACCTACCCTCTCTGTTAACTGATTGTAATTGATTGTAATTGGTTATTAACTATTTTAGTGATCTGGAATTGCACTAGTTAGCTATAGTGGTAATTTTCCCAATCCTAGTTAGCGCTAGACTCAATATAGGTTGGTAGATTCAACTACCTTATTAGGTATTCAAATTATTCCATATGTTGTGTTATATATTCACTCATAATGTGAATAATAATTGATGGAAGATTTATCATATTGTTCTTCAATTATTCTTCTCTTATTTCTCTTATGCAATCTATGTGAAGACCATTTTTGTCCCAATATTTTCCTGCCAGAATCTAATATGGTATTAGAGCCTAGTCGGGCTATTCTAATATCCCTCATATATTTCCATTCATGGACCAAAAGAAGGTGGGTTTCCACATAAATCTAGGAATTTGTTCCTTGGTAATTCTAGATTCTATCTAGAGAAGTCTCTCTATGAGTGACAGACTCTAAAAATGTGCTCTTTGTCAAAATAGAGGTTGATTTCTCTAATCTAAATTTTCTTTCTAGTTTTTTGTAGGTACAACAGGTTATGTATTTGATATCAGTTCCTCGTCTATCATCCTTCAACTATTCTGAATGGAAATTGAAGATTATTACATATCTTAAGATCTATGAGCTCTTTGATGTGTCTATTGGAGCTATAGAAATGGCAGAATCTGATGATGAAAAATTTATTTGGTTCAATAACTGTGACAGAGAATATGGAACCATGTGTCTAGCCATTCCTCCTAGGATGCGATATCTTATTGATGAGATTGAATTCCCAAGTGAAATTTGTTCTATATTGGGCAAAGCATTTGGCTAACAAATTGAAGAGATTAGTGCAAAGCACCCGAAGAGTGCATCTGACATCTCCTTTCAAGTTATTATTGCCTCCATTACTTATTAAGAATATGAAGTTATGTAAGATAAATAAATGATAGAATATTAAAAAATTCAATTTGAAACCAAACCCATTATGTTGTTACTCTCGAAATTTTTGAGAAATTTGATGTCTCATTATTTCATGCAGCTACCATGGAAGAAGAGATTGAAACCTCCACTATTGAAGAATTATCCATCCATCCCACTGATACTTCAATTGATTCAATTCAAAAGAAGACTCATTTTGTTGTTGCTTTCGATTTTTTTGAGAAATTTGATGTCTCATGTTTTCATGCATCTAGTCCAGATAATGAGATTCAAACCTCCATTGTTGAAGAACTCTCCACTGAGTCTCTGACCTTAATTTGTTAGAATACATATATTCAAGACGTCTCAGTTATGCTTGTAACTTATATCATCGTTTTTTGTGAGAAAAATAAAGCACCTTAAGGCTCTTTCACAATTGTTGTTGGGGATTCAATGTCAATATATTATTATGAATTGTTGATATTACATTTTGTGATTTCATGGATATTTTTAGAAGCTACATCATATTTTGGAGCTCAATCATTCACTCTCCATGGTCCCAGGTCTTTTGTCTCTTCTTGCTTAATAACATACTCATCTCCTCATAGTGTTAGAAATGATGGAGACTCTCTTGCATTTGCTTGGATGCATGCTCCTCTCATCTAGAGCTCAATCTACTTCACATGGTTCAAAGTATCAAGAACATCAAGACTCATTCGAACCTAATTTCAAGATCAAGTTAAATGAGCACTCATTTTTTCTCTTTTTTCATATTATCTCAGTTGGTCTACATGGTCCAATAATATCTTATGCAATTTTGTATGTTCCTGATCAATTTGAACACATTTCTCTTATTCCCAAGGAGAATATACCTCGAGACATCTAATTAAGTTCACACCTACTTGGACATGGAGTAGTTTACTTTTGGTGTATAATAGTCCATTTTTGAGGAAGGATTTTCCCCATGAGGTTTTTCCTTTTCCCTCAATTTTTCATGGACAAATGATTTTTTCATTTAGATTGTAATGGGTGACCCTTGGTCTTAGTTACGAGGTCCTAGATAGTCCAAATTTAGGACTAAAGGGATGAGTTAGGATTATTATTAATCCTCTCTTTGTCTTCTTTGACCACATAAAGTCTATTTGAATTATTTCCCTAGATTAGGAGGTCTCATCACTTCACCAGTGCATGGGGGACATGACTAGTGTAAATATTCCACTTATTGCACATGTTTCCATGCTTTTTGGAGCTCCAAGGATCAATCCCTATTTTATAGGAACCCACTTGGATTGCCACCAGTAGTTTCAAGCAATTGACTCCAGTAGGTCATCAATTATCCTTAGTTAGAATCTGATCCCCATCAGTTAGATCACTTCCAGTGTCTCTAGCACCATTTTTACATGCATGCAGGGAAAGTGGCGCCTTTGTTCACCTACCCTCTGAATTAACTGATTGTAACTGGTTATTAAATATTTTAGTTATCTGGAGTTGCACGAGTTAGCTATAGTGGTGATTTTCCCAGTCCTAGTTAGCTCTAGAGTCAGTCTAGGTTGGTAAATTCAACTACCTCATTAGGTATTTGAATTATTCCTTATGTTGTATTATATGTTTACCCATAATGTGAATAATAATTAATGTAATATTTCTGATATTGTTCTTCAATTATTCTTCTCTTATTTCTCTTGTGCAATCTATGTAAAGACCATTTTTGTACCAAGATCTTCCTGTCAAAATCTAATACCGCTCTGCATGAGTAAGCCACAACAAAGGGGTTCCGGAAGTGAGGGAGGAATACTGCACTCCATTATGTACTGAAGGATTGTTAGGATTAAAAAAAGGAACATTAAATAACAATATGCGAGAAAATAAACATTGCAAGCAACATTCAAGATAGACACACAATATACCTTGGAAATCCCATGCGGGGAAAACCAGCACCAATGGAGATCTTCATTACATGGCCAAAATCAGCCATCTGGGCCAAATGAGCTAGCCACCGCTCACCTCCAGGCCTATTTTACAATGGATCCTCCTCAAGCCTTATAAAGGTTTAATCACATGCAATACCATGGGACAATACCATGGGCTACAACAAACCATGTGCCCAAACCATGTGCAAGACCTAAACCACCTTTGACTCAATCCCGAGTCAAGGTTAACCCTAACAATACCCCCTTTAAACTTGACTTGGAGTAATCACCAACTCCCCTCAAATATTTACAGAGGAATCTTACATACACCCCCTATCTCCTAGGTCTATCTCCCGACTTTACCGGTGAGTTACTAGGGGTATGCATGCCTTACTAGGTCTTATAGCCATATGCCCATTTACATGCAAACCGCTCCATTACATTTTATTTTTTTCATGTGCCTTCATGGTGACTACACCATCACCATCTATTACTTCATCCTCTTGCTTTCCATGCTCGCTTCCTTGCTCATCTTTTGCCATGCTCCCTTTGTACCTACATCCAAACTCTATCATTGATGTCCATATAAAGAAAAATCCATCTACCGGATTACATGAGTCATCGGCCGCTGTAACCACCAGTTCTCTAGGAATTCTCTTCACATACATGGCTCATCAATCTTGGTCCCAAAACTGAGATTAAACCATCTCACATTTCTCCTGCAATCTAACACTCAACCTCTCCAATCCACATCAAGCTAGGCTATGAGTACATCAAGTTGCGTGGTCTCAGTAAATGGTTTTTTTTAATTGTTGCTTCCTTATAGCCGGGCCTACGATCTGGATGCTTAGAAATTGGGAGAGCTCTCATGAAGTTGTCCCTTCCAGTATAGTCTGTCCTTTTCCTTAAATTAAAAACGTGGCCTATGCTTTATCCAAATCAGGTGGCCAGCGTTTTAGTACAGATATGGTTTCCACGCTCTGGTTGCTTTAAATATCTAGCTAAAAGATCAAGCCTCACCTTGCTTCTTATTGCATTTTATAGCAGAATTCGATAGCTTCCTGCGGCTTCAGGAAATCGGTTGCTACATAGGAGCTACATGTGAAAACATAGTTCATACCTGAGTCTGCGTTGAGGGATTCCTGCAAGTTGGGTAACTGAAATGCCTGTGTTTGTGTCTATTCTATAGTCCCATAACATGCATTATCTATTTCAGATATTTGAAATGTCTGCAACGAATAAAGAGTTGGGTAATGTGTATGCTTGTGTTTTTGCCTTGCAGTATTATGTGGAGATGTAGAGCCTAGATGTGGTAGAATACTCTTGGCTTTCAGAGATCAGACATATATTTATGTATATATGTACATAGTTTCTGCCCTTTTCTTTGTGTTGTGTTTATACATATCTGGGATGATGCATCCACACCCGGAGTTGGAAGGGTCGCATTGCAAATCCTAATTATGCACTTAGATTGGGGTATAGCTCTTGGTTGATAGTATGCTTTTGGTGCAGGTCAGTTGCTACATGTGTCCGACCTTTTAAACATGTCTAAGTATCATATTTATATATCATATGGGGAGATGAATTCCAAACTAGATTAATAGTTCTGGGAATGGCGTATGCGTTAGCCCATTATAACAGTCTTAGGATATGAAGATATTTTATAGGCGGCTTCTGCCTATTAACTATATCATACACTTGCAATGACTGTACTCTTAAAGGGTAAAATAGAATCTATGAGGATTTCATTTTTAACCTTCACATCTATATAAGGATGCATGTTTTGGGTTATTGAATGAATTCTAGATAAAGGTAAGAAACTGTTTCATCCCCCCTTGAGAACTGATTTTCCCTGCGTTGGATACAGTTAGTCTTTTGATCGATGAAGTTTCCCTATATTAGAATAAGTGGAAATGGGAGGCTCCTTAAAAACTCAGCAAACAAAAAGATAAATACCTTGTTAATTTTTCCTTTTGGGTGTTAACCATTAACTGATTTCAGATGGGTTGTAATCCTTCCCTAGTAGATTCGTCGCCTAGCTCGGGGGTGGCTTTAGGCAGGATAACCAACACCAAGTAAATCCAATGGTTGGGAGGAAAGTCGCAGTCAAGTTCCCATTCGCTTGAGACGTTTGGCTTTTGTTGAATGAATTTTGTATCTTGTATGCTTGAGAAAATGTCTTAAGTAAATGTTGAACACCTGAGTAGTTTTGTTTCAGAAGGATGTTAGGATTATGTGCCAGGAATGATGAATGTAGTTAAGTAGTCATTTTTATTCTGATTTATGCTTACATGTTTTCCTATGTCACACCCATCGTAATATTGTTCCAAATCTTATTATGAGCTTACATATTTAACGACAGGTTGTGAATGTAGATCAGGTCTAGCAAGGGAAATGGAAAACTTTGTATGTCTACGATGGGAGTAACCATGGATGTCAACTATATCTAAGCATGTAATTTGATTGTCATAAATATAGGTTTTTCTTTATTCATTTCATCATTATCTAACCATGAATTTACTCGACAATTTCATACCTATACTTCTCCGACTATTTCCTAGAAGATTGGAAATCTTAGGCGTAGTTAAAAGATATTGTTTTGTGGTGTGGTCTCATTCTAAGAGCAGTCCACTCACAAATATATGGTATATGTCTTATGATCTAATCAATTATTCAATATCATTTAATGAAAGAGCTAAGATTTTCCTATCACATGAGTGTGTTGAGTAACTTGCAGGTTTGGGGAATAGCCCAAGGACTTACTGAGTTTCTCTTGCAAGGAAAGGGTAAGAACATATTGGTGGATTTGAGAGAAATAGGTATCATCTAACTCTTATAGCTGGAATGTGTAATTCTATTATGGGTTTGGTTTACTAAAGGAAGAGGTATTTGAACGATAGTAGAAACAATTACTTGATATTATGGTGTTAACAATCAAGGTTTATCTTGGCTTATGGTTGGCTCTATTGAGTTATCCCTAATTTAATTAAAGATCTTATCGGTGATACATGAAATATATATTGGGAATTGGTGAAGGTCATTTTTGATGAAACTAATGAAATTGGTACACTTGAAAGTTATAAGTTCAAATTTTCACTGCGTAACCTAAACACCTACAAATTGTGTGTAATAGGTGTATTGCAAAGATGGTCATTATAGATTATGTAATATTGTTGGTATGTATGCAGCATAATTTAATAATGTGATGCCTTGGGTGTGGTCTCATCCCAAGGACAAATATGCGACCAAAATGGTGTACTTGTCATACCTTTGTTATACCTTTGTTATTCAGGTCTATTGTCTACTATGTAATCTGTGAAGAATCTCCTAATTGCTGCGTGTATAGAATTATTGAAGTGTAGATATAATATTTGAATCGTCCTATTAAGAGAAGGGTAAGAATCGGGTTACAAACTCAAGCTAAATATAAATAAACATAAATACCTTGGAATCGGTTTTATGAAGTTCAATTGTAAAGAAAGTGGCACTTGAGTGAATGGGAAATAACCTCCTCGTATGTCTTGTTTCTCTTTATGAATTAAGGTGGTTGATTTCAGTGTAGTGTACTTAACAACTTAGGATCATATTGGTGATGACCAAGAGGTATGTTATAGAAATTATTTGTGGTATGCCTTAAGAATTCTTATGATTAAGTAACGAGCTTAATTTTAGTTGGTATAACTGAATCTCCTTGTCAAAAGAAAACACCTTATACTGCACATCCATCTTACAATTATGTTGTTGGTATTACGGGTACGCTGCATCAAGGTTTTTGTTATTATTAAGAATTACTTTAGGAAGCGCAAATGGAGGAAAATCCCTCATTATAAAATACAATATAAGAGGCTGCTAGGAAGATCATGATGTAAAAGGACACCCATAGATTTTTCCTTGTGTGTGTTGTGATTAATTGTCAAGGTTGTAGGTACGTCCAATAGAACTCTTTTCTAAGATAGCATTACTTGTGGTTGTACTAAAGATATAAGTAGTTTCTTTTTACTTTTGCTTTTCTCACTTGGGGATATTATAGCACATGGTGTTGACATTATCTAATATGGTTGGACATATTTTAAAATCCGTCACTAACGTGATTGCCTCTTTTTTTTCACAACAAAACATAAATCTTACCCCTGTGTACTATTTTCATGCATAGCGGCACTTAGGGCTTTGGGGTATGCTACAAGGACTTATTGTTTTCCCAAATTACTACAACTCTAAACAAGATTGAAATTTTTGTTAAAAGCACATCCATTAACAAAACATACACAATCCCATTGGATAAACAAAATTACAGTTAAAGAATAGTGACATGCAATCCCTTAGGGGTCTTAAATATTAAAGGAATAATCAAAAAGACATTCGTATACTTTTTTCGTTGAAACCCCGTCTTAGTCCCAAAAACAATAGCAGAATCAAAATGAGGATATATTATCACTACTTCAAGAAGTGGTATAGTTGTTAAGTGTAATGTCCCCAAAAATTGAAGAAAAAAAAATTATAGGCTAGTGAAAAACTACCCAAACTAGATCATTATTACTCATATATAATTACATGTGCTTGTTATACTTTTGATCTCTTCATAAACTATCCTTACTATCTTATAAATCTCTTATCCTTTCAGTGATTATTTGTTCATTCACTTCTTAAGTCTTAATTTTGTTATTTAAACTATTAGTATATCTTAGTTATTACTGTTGATGGATTAATGAATTGTATAGTTCATTTTTTTACTCTTGCACATGTGTACTTTGTTTATTTAAATATAAACTAACTTAACATTGTTGATGGGAATAAAGTGGTGGAGTGGTGGGACTAGTTCTCCCATCACGACTTGAGAGGTAAGGTATTACTTGGTTACACAAGTTACTTAGTTCATTCGAACTAAGGCACTTTTCTATTTTATTTACGCAGTTCATTACTTTGCGATGGGATTGGGTGTGAGGTGTGTTTGATCGTTTTGATCCTAGAGGACCCACTGTTAGTTGTTACAATACTTGTTCACTTGGATTTATAACTTGGTAAGTGTCGTTATCATCATTTTCTCTATTACAGCTAAAATTTCCTGTACATTGATTATTCTTCATTATGGTTTTAATTTCATCATTCTAGATGTCATTAATATATTTTTCGTGCTATGTATACTTTTACTAAACTTTTTAACATTTCTTATGTTCTTTTATTGGCAGGTTATTAATGGTTTGAGAGCAGAGCTTTGTATTTGATAGTCAGAGAGATTATCATGGCATACTTTGTATGCCATGGTGCTTAAGCCTAAACATCTTGTTACTATGGTATTAAAAAACCTAAGCTCTAAAAATATGGACTAAACCTTATCTACATACCTAAGTAAGGGTTCTTAGAACTTGGACTAGCGCAACCTATGACTAAGTATTATGGTAATACTATCATAATGCAAGCTTTGTAAAATGTTAACATTGATATTTAGAGTTTGGGATTGACATGACATATGGTATAAACCATACGTTTCCAGGGTTCAAGCATTGGTATGGAGGGTGGCATTAAATGATACCTTGTATCAAGTGTTGACTATGGGAGTGGGTTTGATAAATCGTTGATGGTCTCCATCCTAGTGCATTTAATGCTCTTTGTAAATCATGACAGCCTTCCCTTACACTTGGATCACGATAGTTGTGCAATGTAATTTCATTTGGGGTTTTGTCATTTTGGCTCTGCATAGAGGGATGGCCATGGAGGTGACCTCCATACTATGATGTATTCCCACATAAATTTATAATCCTGCACATTGGTTTGGTTTTCAGTTTGAGAAGATGGCATACTCCTCATCCCCATATTGGTTTTTTTGCTTGCAGGTGTTGAAAGGAAAGGAGGAGTAGCATGGCTACCACACAGTTGACTCCAAGTGTTGCATTCATGGCCACGGTAAGCCTGCTAAACAATCTTACGCTTGTCACCCTTCAATCCTTTGAGCAGAGCTACGTTTCAACTGGTTCTTTGGTTGGGGTTTGATGATGTAGTGAATTCAATTTTTCCTTCGGGCTTTGAATATAGACTTGGTTATTTTTAATGTTGAGGCGTTATGCTTTGAATCGTTTCTCAGGCCACTCGGCTTTATGTATTTTTTTTTAGTTATGTAAATCGTTAATGTTTTGATTTTGGGCTTTTATAGCCATGGGTTGCACCATTGCTTGCAATGGTGCCATAGCCCATTGGCATGCCTCTATAAAAGCTTGTTCTCGACCTTTAATAGTGACTATGTACAGACATTGGGATCTCTATGTAAATATATATAAGTATTGGTTTTATAAAATGTAATGGTTAACTTCATAGATGGTGTATGCGATTTCCTTCTGCCATTTTTCTGGGCACTGTTTTTAAATATGTTGGGGTTTTAAAAAACAGAGGCATAAGCCTTATCGGATGCTCTATGTGTAATTTCCATTGATTTGTTTGGTTAAAGTAATATATTGACAGTGTGGGTAAATTCCATGACATAAATGGCATTAGCCTTCCCACAGTGCTAGGATAGCTTGTAGTTTATTTGATTACGGTTATTTCATTTTTATGTAAAGTGGGCTATGGAAAAACCTTGGGTTGGGAATCGTGGTGGAAAATGCTTATAGCAGGGTTATAATTATCGGACTGTGTATTAAAAAGTTTAGTGGCTGAGGTTTTTTTGTACTTAGAGTCTTACTACCTCTCTGCTAGCATAGGCATTTTAAATTATATGCCAATTGGTGTGAATCGTGGGCTATGTAGCGATATAAACAATGGGTTTATGAAAAGGATTGATTCTTGTTCAAAACGTTATTTAAAAGGCTTTCGATGTGTTGGTAAAAACACAACCTAAATGCTTAGAGTAAATCGTGGCTTGTGTGATTAATACTGTGTGTTTGGATTTGGAAAAACTTGGCCCTGGCCAGTGACTCAGTATACAACCTTTGTGTATTTGGGCCAGGGAAATTTCAAGCTATGAAATATTTTATAAGAAATAAAATAAATGGTAATAGGTATTTACTTTATGGATTTTGTTATGCATTTTGATTATGGTGATGATTTGTGTTAAGGTTCTTAGTGTGAAGTTTTTAATTTTGTTTATGAATTGAAGTTGTAACCTATGAGGGTCGATACCACAACCTTTGTTTAAAAATACAGAGTTATATGAATTGTTACTTGGTAAAATTTTAGGAGGATGTTTATGATGGAAAAAATATGGGACATTTAAAGATATAAAACATGTGATTTATGGTATTTTAATATAGATGTTTAAGACTATAGATTTTGGGGCAGAGTCTTGATAAGGACCACATGGATCGTCATGATATCCCTCTGATTAAATTTAATGTTGGATCCCGTTTTGTAAAGTACTTTGGTTTTAAATGATTATATGAACAGAACTTAGAAGGTCTAGTTTAAAATATAAAATTGTATAGTTAACATAAATAACATTTTAATTAATTATTAGTGATCTAGTTTATTTAAAATCCTAGTGCAAGCCTGTGTGACAAATGGAATATGCCACCAAAGTATTAAATACAGAGAACACAATATAAACATAATCCTAAGATTGAAAAATATTTAATATAGTAACATTTATGAAGGACACCACCCTCAACATAAACAACATGTAATAAAACTTCTCCAGCATAAGATTAGTAAATTGAAATTACAAACCCTATCAAATTGTTAACCATAAAACTTAACCCTTAGGGTTAGAAATTTCATTGCAGCCATTACTAAACATAAACAGTAATGAATCTTTAGGAAATAAACTAGAATAGGTTTTCGAGGGTTTCATACCTGAATTTGAAGCTTTGTCAATGGCTGCACCTGCACACTTAAATAGCCATCATTAACAATTCAATGCAGATTTGACCTCTGTTTGATGACCAAATCACTTGGGAACTATCATGTTCCAGCCAACCATGACCTGGAACCGTTCCTAGTTTAAATCCGGATCCCCCCAAGGTGGAATCCAACATGCAAGTAGCTTAGAGCTCCTAAGGTAGTGTTTCCTATCTCATAATTAGATCTATATCAATCCTCCTTCCCTTGTAGGAGTAGCTCTCCAAGAAAACACTTGAGAGAAAAAAAAGGCAAAATAGTAATTCTCCTAGATAAAAATCATCACCCCAAACCTTTGCTTGGCTTGATTCTTTATAGACAGACTTTTCAGTCTAAGGGGTATTTAAATCAAGAAATCCTTGATTTCTTGATTTAACCCTTTTTAATTTACTAGGGTAATTTTCAATTCTTACCCTAGGAACTTTTGACTAGTTCCTAGTTAGTCTTTCATAGATGTTTCACTATTTATTAAACCTTAAATAATTAATAATAATTGGTGGAGCTTCTCTCCTTTCTTTATTCAATTATATAATTAATCATAGTTAATTCTTTATACATACTATGTATAAAATACATAGTATTAAAATACTTGTTAACATTTGTCTTCGGGCATCATGTATCATGATCCCTAGACTTAACGACACTTCTTTATGAAGGTCAAGAAGGTATATGGTTTAGGTATACTATGCTAGGAAACTCGGAACATCCTTGCATGTTGGATTTCCCTCGTATAGCGTGCTAGCTCTTCAGTACTTTGATGAGAATACAGAAAATCAAAATTTCATTTTGATCCGGAGGATTATTCATCTTCAAGTTACACTGATCCAATATGGTACAATAGTAGTTAATATATGGTTTTAACTCATATGCTAGCCATTATATGCACAACCGCATAGCTTAGCGCATGCCATGCAGCTTATCGCAAGGTGCACAGATTATCACACCCACATAGTTATAGCATGGTACGTAGTTATCACATGGGGCGCACAACGCAGTTTGTGCATGAGATGCGCAGGTGTAGCATGGGTTGCGCAGTTTGCACACCGTCAAGTTTGTGGAGGTTACTCATATACTGCGACATTTGTATGCTGCAAAAGCGGATCGCGTATGTGGCAAAGACCTCATATGTTGCGACAACGGATTGGGCATATGGCGAAGTCCTCATGCTGCGACTTGTGTGGAGTTGGTGGTGGTAGCAAATGGTTACGTTACGTGGCATATCCCAGTTGCAAGTTATTGCAACGTGTTGAGAGCCAACATACGTGTGTGGAGTTGGTTGTAATAGTTCAGGAATATGGAACGTTGTGGTAACATAACGCTTGGCGGAATTGCATGGTTCAGTTCTAGCATATGGTTGTAACGATAATAAAGAAGATAACAGATGTGGTCCGTTACTCATCCTCTCACAAAATGCTTCAATAGAGGATACTGGCCACAATAAGGAAAAGGTAGAGAGACACATATTATTGTTAGAGCATAGAGCATCGTTTCCCTGTTATGAGAAGCATAGAGAGATTTTGCTGCAAAGTGTCTAGATGCTGTGTTGTAGAAGTCGACATTCTCTCTTAAATTTTAGCTTTCTTTGTCTTTGAATGCTAATTGTAATTCCCAGAAGAGAGGTCTTAGAGACTTTGTGCAGCATTCTATCTGCAGTTTTTGAAGTTGATTCCAGAACCATTTTTGTACCATTTTAAAACCATTAATTGGATCAGTACCCATTGGAGAGGGACTCGGAGACGTAGCCCAGTGGAGGGGGTGAACTCCATTATCAACTTCTATTTGTGACTCCCTGATTTTGTGTTCTTCTTTTATATCTGTTTATCAGTGTTGCTTTTCATTCCTATTCTGAGCCTTACATTTCTGTCAATGTGGTTCCATTAATTAACCTGTTAAACGTATTCTTTTGAAAAAAAAATTTTAATGCACATAAGTTGAGGTCCGACGGATCATATTATGGTATTAGAGCTGGTTGACTGCTTGTGCAAATTTGTGAATGCTTACTAGGTTCAGGTTAAAGCATGGTGAAGGAGAATTAATTGAAGGAGATCTTGAGATTGGCTCAAGGAGAACATTCTCAAGAACCATGTATTCTCTACGAGGGGAAGAAGGACATACAGAACGAGAAAAACCTGTTATTTCATAAAACTGAGTTTCTAGAGGCTTTTATGAGCATGAAAGCCATGATGGAAATTCTACTCGATGATCGAGTAGAAAGGAAGAAGAAAGAAGAAGGATCTTCATCCAAAGATGTAGAAGTGAAGCAGGAAGAAAAGGGTAAAGGAGTAGGAGGTGATGGTGATCCTCCTGATACTAATCAAACTTTCTCTTCTTCTCATACTTCTCATTCAAATAATGCAAGTCCTAATATGCCTTATTTCAAATTGGATGTAAAATTTGAATTACCAATTTATAATGGATATTTAGATGCTAAAAAGTTAGACAATTGGATCAAGCAGCTTGAAGTATATTGCAGGGTGCAGGGCATTACTGATGACCCTTCAAGAATTCAATTGGCCACTTTGAGAATGAGTGGAATGGCTCTTACTTGGTGGGAGAGCAAGATTCAGCAAGATCTTCGAATGAATGGTAAAATTATTTCCGTTTGGAATGAGTTCATTGAAGTATTAAGGAAGCAATTTTATCCTTTAGGTCACATGCAGCAATTAATAATGAGCTGGAAAATTTTTAGACAAGCTAAAGGACAAGGCATTCAAGAATATACTCATGAATTTAGAAAGAGGGCTATTGCATTGAATGTTGCATTAGATACACATGAAACTCTTCTTAAGTACATTGGTGGTATGCATACGTATCTGCGACATACCTTGCTGATGTTTAACCCCATTACCTTGGATGATGTATGTGTTCAAGCTACACATTTAGAAGCTAAGGGTAAGCATAGTAATGATACTTTTGTGAAGAAATCCTTTAAATTTGACAGCAAATCAAAAGGTAAAGATACAGGGAAAAAGAAGATGGATACCATTAAGAAAGAGGGTGAAAAGCCTACCTGTTCTCATTGTCAGAAGGGACATGATGTATTTAAGTGTTGGAAACTTCATGCGGAGTTAAGGCCAAAGAAGTACGGAGGAAACAAAGATAACAGCAAAGCAAAAGCTACTGCAGCAGTTATTCAGGAATTAGGATCCGACTCAGGCGATGAAACAAAGGTTAAAGCTGTCGGAATCCAAGGTAAGAATAAAAGTATCTCACTACCCATTGATGCAAAGCCAAGTTCTAGTGCAAGTACAAATCTGCCATCTACTTCTAAGAAAAATGATAAAAATAGAAGTGCACTGTTTCATATTCGTGTCATTGCAAATCACACAAAGATTGATACATTGTTTGATAGTGGTTCACAAGTAAATCTGATATCTGAAGAAGTGGTTAAGAAATTGCAGTTGATTACTATACCTCATGAAAAAACTTATCCTCTAGGTTGGGTTACTAATGATACACGGTTGCAAGTTACAAAAAAATGTGTATTAAAGTTTGCAATTACTGAAAAGTTCATGGATGAGGTAGAGCTAGATGTAGTACCACTTGAAATTTGTGGAATTGTACTTGGGAGTCCATATTTGTATGACCGGAAAGCAGTCTTTTATAGAGAGCAAAATAAGTATCATCTTTTTAAAGATGGTGTAGAATATATTGTACGAGCACATAAGATAAAATCCAATCTAGCAATAGTTTCTGCAGGACAAATGAAGAGGCTGGTAAATGCTAGTAAGAATTTTGTGTTAATGATGGTTAAGGTGAAAAATGATGAGATCTCTAAATATTTTGAAGGATGTGACCCTAAGCATAAATCTGAACTGATTGAAATCATTTCTGAGTATGATGATTTGTTTCAACATCCGAAGGGGTTGCCACCAAAGAGAGAGATTCAGCATGAGATACATTTGCAGCAGGACGCGCCACTCCCGAACATAGCCATGTACCAGATGTCTGTAATGCAGAATGAGGAAATCAAGAAGCAGGTTCAGGAGCTGATTGAGAAGGGGGTCATCCGGCTGAGCACTTCTCCTTGTGGCTCTCCTATAGTCTTGGTTCCGAAGAAGGATGGGTCTTGGAGGATGTGCATCAACTATAGGGCCCTTAAAAAAATCACCATCAAAAACAGGTATCCTCTTCCTCGCATTGATGATTTGCTTGATCAGTTGAAACATGCAATTTATTTTACAAAATTGGATCTGTGTAGTGGGTATCATCAAATCAGGATTGCTGAAAATGATGCTTGGAAAACAACGTTTAAAATAAAATAGGGTTTGTATGAATGGCTTGTGATGCCCTTCGGGCTTTGTAATGCACTTGCTACTTTCATGCAGGTCATGAATGATGTCTTTCGTTCATTCATTGATGATTTTGTAATTGTATATCTGGATGATATCCTTGTGTTTATCAAAACTTGGGAAGAACACATAGTACATGTGAAGAAAGTTTTAGATGTACTGAGGAAGGAGAAGCTTTTTGTAAAAATGTCTAAATGTGAGTTTGCTAACACTTCTTTAGTATATCTGGGCCATATTATTGGTGGATGCCACCTGCAAGTGGACCCAACCAAGGTTGTTGTCATTGTAAACTGGCCACGACCTAACATCGTTACTGAAGTCAGAAGTTTTTTGGGTGCGGTTCAGTACTGGAAGAAATTCATTTTTGGGGTTTTCTTCCATTGCTGCTCCTTTACATGTGTTGACAAGCATTAAAGAAATTTTCCAGTGGGGAGGCAAGCATCAGAGAGCCTTCGACACTTTGAAGGAAAAGATTAGCATAGCACCAGTTCTGACATTGACAGATTTGCAGCAACCATTTGAGATTGAAACCGATGCCAGCGGGTTTGCCATGGGAGTCGTTTTGATGCAAGGGAGGAACCCAGTCTGTTACCATTCAAAAAAATTCTCTACTACAGTAAATAACTATCCGAACTATGACAAAGAGTTGTATGCTTTAGTACAGAGTGTAAAGAAGTGGAAACATTATATCATGGGAAAAGAAATAGTCATACATACTGATCATCAGCCACTTCAATATCTGCAATCTCAAACTAAAATGCAACAAAGTAGGCATTTAAGATGGATGGGATTCTTACAACAGTTTCATCTTGTAATTAAGTACGAAAAGGGAATTCATAATAAGGTAGCAGACATGTTATCAAGGCCTCCTACAAATGTTTCAATCATTCTTCAAAATAGTTCATTAACACATGAAAGTTATATTGAACAGTATGCAGGAGATAAAGATTTTAAGAAAGTATATTCATCACTAATACATGGTAAATAGGAAGAGAACTATTATGTGCATAATCAACTCTTGTATCATCTTGGTAAACTTTGTATTTTAGAGAAAGAAAGAGTGCATGTGATTCTAGAAGCACATAGTTCATTGATTGCAGGACATTTTGGAGATAGTAAAACACTGTCCTTATTGCAGAATCATTGTTATTGGCCTCAAATGCAAGAAACTGTAGCTAAGTATATAAGGGGCTTTGTTATGTGTGCAACAAGTAAGCCTAGAAATAGGAAATTGGGTTTGTACACTCCTCTTCCAGTTTCTTCTCGTCCTTGGGAAAGCATCTATATGGACTTTGTAGGAGGGCTACCTATGTCTAGAAAAGGACATGATTACCTATATGTTGTTGTGGATAGATTCAGCAAAATGTGTATCTTAATGCCATGTAACAGACAGATCACTGCTGAACAAACAGCTAATCTATTCTTTCAGAATGTTTGGGTACATTTTGGACTACCATGTCTATTATATCTGATCGAGATTCCCGGTTCTTGGGAGCATTTTGGTCAGCATTATGGAAGCTTATGGATGCAAAACTTAAGAAAAGTACAGCTTTCCATCCATAGACCGATGGACAAACAGAGGTAGTGAATAGGACAGTGGTTCAGCTGCTCAGAGGGTATTGTAGTAAACATCCTAAACTTTGGGATGAGTAGTTGCAGTATATACATCATGCTTACAATCATGCAGTTCATTCTTCCATGAAAATATCTCCTTTTGAGACTTGTTTTGGTTATCTGCCAAAAACACCGATGGATTTCTCTTTTGGAAAAGATGCAGTGGATGGACATCATGATGCAGATAAAGCTCTAAGGTTCATTCAGAGAATCCAAGCAGTACAACAGGCAGTTCAGGAATAGTTGGAGAAGAGCCAGGCAAAGTACAAAGCCAGGCATGACAAGCATCGAGTTGATCATCAATTTCAGGTTAGTAATAGAGTTTGGTTACATATCACCAAAGAAAGAATGAAAGGTGAAGGTAAAAAGCTTAAGCCTATCAGGTATGGTCCTTTTGAGATCTTGGAAAAAATTGGTACTAATGCTTTTCGCTTCGATTTACCTCCATACATGCAAATTTATTCAGTTGCCAATGTTGAGAATCTTAAATTGTATGAGCCTCCTATGATCATGGATGAGGAAACTAACATACAGATTCCTTCAGTTGATGATTTGGCACCTGAATATATGAAAGAGTTGCAGAATGATGTTATTCTTGACAGAAATGTAAGGACTTCACAAAGGGGGAATGCTGAGTACCTTCGAGTGGGGCTTAAAGGCATGCATCCTAGCAAAGCAAGATGGATGGAGATTGGAAAAGTGAGGGAGTTGTACCCTCACTTACTTGCCAAATAATTCAGGCTTTTGGTGGTCCAAAAGTTCTCCAATGTGGAGGAATGATCCAGAGGATTATTCATCTTCAAGTTACACTGATCCAATATGGTACAATAGTAGTTAATCTATGGTTTTAACTCATATGCTAGACATTTAATGCACAGCCGCGTAGCTTAGCGCATGTCACGCAACTTCTCACAAGGTGCGCAGATTATCGCGCCCGCGCAATTATAGCATGGTGCGCAGTTATCGCAGGGGGTGCGTAGCGTATTTTGCACATGAGCCGCGCAGGTGTAGCATGGGCCGCACAGTTTGCACACCATCAAGTTCGTGGAGGTTACTCATATACTGTGACATTTGTATGCTGTTACAGCGGATTGGGTATGTGGCAAAGACCTCATATGTTGCGACAGCGGATCGGGCATATGGCGAAGTCCTCATGCTGTGACTTGTGTGGAGTTGGTGGTGGCAGCAAACGGTTACGTTACGTGGCATAGCCCAGTTGCAAGTTATTGCAACGTGTTGAGAGCCAACATATGTGCGTGGAGTTGGTTGCAACAGTTCAGGAATATGGAATGTTGTGGTAACATAACGCTTGGTGGAATTGAATGGTTCAGTTCTAGCATATGGTTGTAACGATAATAAAGAAGATAACATATGTGGTCCGTTACTCATCCTATCGCAAAATGCTTAAATAGAGGATGCTGGCCACAGTAAGGAAAAGGTAGAGAGATGCAGATTGTTGTTGGAGCGCAGAGCATCATTTCCCTGTTAGGAGAAGCGTAGAGATATTTTGCTGTGAAGTGTCCAGATGCTGTGCTGTAGAAGTCAACATTCTCTGTTACATTTTAGCTTTCTTTGTCTTTGAATGCTAATTGTAATTCCTAGAAGAGAGGTCTTAAAGACTTTGTGTAGCATTCTGTCTACGGTTTCTTAAGTTGATTCCAGAACCATTTTTGTACCATTTTAAAACCATTAATTGGATCGGTACCCATTCGAGAGGGACCCGGAGACGTAGCCCACTAGAGGGGGTGAACTCGTTTATCAACTTCTATTTGTGACTCTCTGATTCTGTGTTCTTCTTTTATATTTGTTTATCAGTGTTGCTTTTCATTCATGTTCTGAGCATTACATTTCTGTTAATGTTGTTCCATTAATTAACCTGTTAAACGCATTCTTTTGAAGCAAACTTTTTAATGCACATAATTTCAGGTCCGACAGATCACATTTAATCACTTATAAATAAGTATGATGATGATCAATATTTTCTCGAGTCGTTTTCACTCAAAATTTATTAAATTCTTTTCAGTAACCCCTAGTGCTTACCAGAGCTCATACTCATTGCCTATAGGAGGGAGTTACAAACATAGTGCAATTCCATAGCTTTCTCTCAACACTAAATGCTAGGATGCACTTGTACGATAAACCTAGGGATACAATGGAAAAAGATACGATGCTCGAGAGCTTATGTTCAACATCAACATGGAATGATCCAAAGCTTATGCCCAACATTTCCAATTATATTTTCATGTGTTCCAGAGCTTTATGCTCAACACAAATCATCTCATTTATCATGTTCTTCAGGGTCCACACCCACCACAAAACATTTCATCAATTATGTGCTTCAAGGTCCATGCCAAGCATAAAACATATATATACATATATATCATCAACAATTGGCTTATGCCCAATATACAAAAAATCCATCATGTTCATATGCAGTGGGGTCTTCGACCCAAAAATAAAACATCAATACAATCATCATGATCAATAGGCTCAAGCCTATAAATGGTAGGTCCAAAATTCAGGATATTACATTAAGACTCCACAGTTAATGAAAACCCTCTTACTTTTCCAAAACTTTACATAGTCTCTTGTATGCTTAAGTAAAAGAGGTTACAGTATCAAAACCCTCATGGGATGAAGAGAAAAGAACATTACAGTATCAACATAAGTAACAAAACTAAACTTCAATTACAACATAATTTCGAAAAGTGGCACGATCATCTAAGAATCCATGGAATATGCACCAATCCTTTGAGTTAGTGAAGTTTACATTATACCAAAGCAAGTGTATCAATTTCTTATCGACGAACTAGAGCAGTGTTGAAACTCCAACATTATGCACATCATAATAGCATGTTTGCAAGGTAAAGACATGAGTCTTATCGATTAAAAAGAAGGTCTTTTGAGCCAGTGATCGAGCTACACCCTCATGGTAGATATTTATTCTGCACATAGAGCTTACCGAAGGTTAAAGAAAAGTTTTCCTTTAGAAATAAACTCTATGTAGATAACTCTTATTGAGGATGTAGCTGAACTATTTTTTTTACCTTCTTGACATTTTAACTCCAGCCAGAGATACCGAGTAGGAAACTGAGCAAAGTTCATGTACTTCACCGGTGTATTGTGCAAAATGGGACACGTTTGGATCGAGTTGAGGGCCAAGGTTAATGAACTCTCCTTCTCTGTTCACTGAAAGCGGAATAACAAACTTGAACACCCAGAGACCGAGTGTAAGACTTAAAGTGAAACCAACTTCAAAAACTCCTTCCAAAGAACTTACACAACCACGAAGACACATTAAGAACCTAGGGTTTGGCACCGTGCCCTTTACCCGCTAGCTAGAGATTTCATTATGACCATATGGCCTACATGTGGATGACTTTAATTCTTGTCCTTTTTTAATTTAATTCGCTGATAAGTTTTGAGAATTTATCCCTTTAGTCACATAGTGTGTTTCAAGGAGCCCAACTTTCTACATAATGTTCCCCACTATAGAGATTAAAATAGGATAACGAGTTAGGGTGATCATATTCTTTTTTGTATAATGCCCATTTGTATGTTTTAGTGTAAGCTTATAACATATGTTTTGAGTTCAAAATTTCATTGTTAAAATTAGATACATTATAGTATGTATTATGAACATCAAAACTAAGATAAAGATGATATTGTTTCCCAACAGAAAAGGGACCACCTTCTTTATCACTTGTGACTTCATGTCTTAGATTTTGTTCTTTCGCACTTTTTCAGGGTGACCGCATTGACCTGCAACAAGGGACAACAAAGTTGAAGAATTAGTAGTAAAGAATAAGTAAGATCATGACTGATCCATTTAATAGTTGAAAAGTAGAACCAAACAGAAGAAAAACTACAAAAAAATTCAGAGGAGACTTAAGATAGTTACTATCACAAAGTAATGTCAACCAAAATGCATGACGTAAACTAAGGATTAAACCTGACAATAGTTCATAAAAGAAATGTATACTAAGGATTTAAAAACTAAGGTAGACACAAAGGTATACTAACCATAAGAAAGTATATTTGGATGCCTGCATATAGGTTTGTGTGAATATGGATTTGAACCTTTTGCAACCCAAACTTTCCTTAGTGTCAAACCTGTTTGAAATTTGTGGGTCATCCCATCATATATGTAAGTAGAATAAAATCTAGCATTGCATCATTTATCAATGTTTTCTCAATAGAATTGAATAAGCAGCTAGAGTCCTAGACCTGTTATATATTTACCGTCATTAAGAAGAGAGACAATGTTTTAAAAGACCTAAAGAAAGTGGCCTATTAAACTCAGTGTCCGTTATCGTGGGAAGAGACCTAAACATTACCTTAAACATTGCTGAAATATGAGGACCAATAGCAAGAGGCAAACTCCTCTTGGAATTTTTCGAAGACTAAATAGAGGAGGTAGAGCTAATAGACACGGAAACTCAGTGGTAGATCTACTTGCAAAGGAGGCAATTGACATAAGAGAATGAGCTAATCAATATTTTAATGCCAAGGAATTCATTGAATATTTTAGACCCTATTTGATTCGGGAAATGTCGTGCCTCTCAACATAAATCACATCTATATAGTTAGATCTTTCTATCTTAGGAGAGTTGGATTATAAGGGAATTTCTCCCGACTCCTTCCCCCCACTAAAAGGATGATATCTTTGTTTAAGTGTTTAGTACGGTAGCCTTCTGTGTACTTTTAAGGATCATATTCACAATTTTGTGCACTTTTTGAGAAGAATTTAGACCTCTATGTGGTATCCTCTTTGGCATACTTGACCTTAGTTACCAGCCAGTCTTTCAACTCGTAAAAATCTACTATTTTCTTAAAGCAATAGGGGTAGACTTTTTCTTCTGAAAAGTTGTGTCGTTTAGTGATAAATCAAATGCTTGCATGGTTCAAATTATGCCTACACAGAATGCATGCATCGTTGAAATTCCTGCATCGCAGAGACCTAGGTTCACTACCTACAGGACATGCTTTTGCACTACTGCATCTCTTTTGTCTTATAGTGTAATATCTCATTGTTAACTGTCCTAGACGCTAAGCAAGTCTTGGGTAATTTTTCATGTTGCATATCAAAATAAGAAAACAGTAATTGGTATGAATGCTTTTACTGCAAATTGATCAATCAAAACAGATTATTGCGAATATAACAAAACAATAATTGGCAGGAATGTTTTTTTACTGCATCAAAGCAGATTACAGATTTTGCGATCAGTTAATTATATAACAAAACAATAATTGCTATGAATGGTTTTACTGCAAATTGAACTATCAAAACAGATTGCAGATTTTGTGATCAGTGAAATATTAATCTTGAGAAAAATAAATCATTGAAAATAATTTTTATTTTCACACTCATAAATTAAAAAAAAATATAAATAGAGCGTATTCCACTGAACGCATCAATATCTACTTATGCCCTTTTGTCAAACAGATTGAATAACAAATTCTGAAATACTTGTTTGCAATTTCAGAAATAGTAATTTGGATGTATACAATGATCCATAATACAAATCAAAGAATAATGGTTAGTTTAGTTTTAGTCATGTAATTATGAAAAGTGTAGTTTTAGTTATCAAGGTCTTTATGTTATATTGAAATTCAGATAGCATTGTTGGTCGGCGTCAAAGCATTGTATAGTCAAATTTATTTAGCATGGATTGGTTTTGAGATGTTTCTGTTATTTATTAGAATTCTAACCCTAAATAGATTAAAGAAAACATTTAAAACTTAGTCATACTAAAAATTGATATTCAAGAAAAATTACAAATAAACTAACAAACAAAAGATTTCAAAATGATCAAAACTCATAAGTAAAACATAACTTATAGCATTAAAAGAAACAAACAACGGAAGACTTGTTCTATTAGGAAAAACCGCATGAAGAGGAGGATAAGTGACCCAGATCTATACACGCGATGCTATAGCCATGGTATGTTCACTTTCAGTGATACCAAGATGAATGCGGATAGCATCAACAAGCATTTTCAGTCGCTTTTTGCTTAAGGTGCACCTAACCGTGTGAAAAGACTGTAATAAATCACGGTACAGACCTAAATTATCATTCACTGATAACGGTACAGATCTAAACTGCCATACATATCAGAAGCTCTAGACAACGGCTCGAATTATTTGTTGTGTAGGATCTCCTAATCGTCCCGGCATTCCGGAGTTTCTTTGTTAGAGTTGCCAACATTCACACTCCTCCTTGAGCGCCCGACGATCTCTCCTGCAATCTCGGAGTTTCTTCTCTTGAGCTGCCAACATTCACACTTTTCCGTACTCGCTCAAGGCTGGACCGGCTCTTCTGGAAAACACAGACAATAGTCCTTCAATAATACTACAAAACAATATTTTTACCAACTAGATTTGCAAAAAATTATTATAGCAAAACTTCAGAATCTTAAAAAAAGGCAACGAAAAAGGGCTTATATATATTGAGAAATTGATTGAGAATTCAAACCCTTGAGATCAAAGTCCACTTTTCTCCTCCTCTCCAGTTTTGAGCGAGACGGAAGGCTGAGACTGGATATGACTTGAACGTTTTCGTGTCGGGGAAGGAGACCAGCCAAAGCTCTTCATTCTCTGCGAGCTTTCCTACTACGAAGCCACGCCACCAGCAATCTGTGTCATATGCTTCCACGAATAATCCTTCTAAGAAAGGGACAGGCAACTCCGTCTGTGGTGGAACGGGTCTGATATTATCCAGGGGCACCTTTTCTACCAACGGCTTTCGATCTGGGGTTACAAACTTATCGTATTGTATCTCAAAAAATACAGACCCATTACTTGAACAAATGGCTTTCACAATGCCCTCAAACCATGCACCGGCAAATCCTTTGTCTTCGCTTTGCGTTTCCACCTTCATTCCTTCCTTCCATTCCATTATTCCAGTTTTCTTTGACATAACACCTAAAATCCTGAACAACTTCAAGTTGCTCCACCAAATACTTGAAAAATTATAAACGTCGCCCTCAATCCTCCAAAATAACAAAGATGATGCGACTCTTATATAATAAAAAATGTCGTGACACGGAAGGTTAGGTAGGATGTGGGGTCTACCTATGATTAATTTAGGGTGGGTTTTGACATAAAAAGTAAGACTTTTAGGTGGATTTTTTTTTAAATAAATTTGAAATTTTGATTATTATAATTGTGTTTCTAAAAGAGAAAAATCAATTCAAACCCTAAAAGACTTAAATTATGTATATTTAAACATTATTCTTTTATATTTAAAAAAAAAATCAATTTATTTTTCTAAAGAGGGAGGATCCTCCAACTAGGGTTGGAATTTCAAATGAGTGGCACCCGTCAAAATTGCCCATAACAAACAAAATCTGAAACGTTTTCTATATTCTAAGTGAGGTTTTGAGGGTCTCGGAAAAATCTTAGCTTTATTTGACGGGTAAATTGACCCATGACGGGCATTTACCCTTCAAATTCCATCCCTGCCTCCAACATATAAGCCACCATAAAGGGAAGTGGATTTTCATTAGGATGTTAAAACAACTATTAGCTGGATTTTCATTGGGATATTCAAAAAATAATTTTACGAATGTAAATGGTTAGTCAAATTTGATTATTTTAATGGATTTTCATATTAAAAAAAATAATTTTATGAACGTAAATGGTTAGTCAAATTTGTCTATTTCAATGTTATGTAAACCAGGGTTGGAATTTCAAATGAGTGGCACCCGTCAAAATTGCCCATAACAAACAAAATCTGAAACGTTTTCTATATTCTAAGCCAGGTTTTGAGGGTCTCGGAAAAATCTTAGTTGTATTTGACGGGTAAATTGACCCATGACGGGCATTTACCCTTCAAATTCCATCCGTGCCTCCAACATATAAGCCACCATAAAGGGAAGTGGATTTTCATTAGGATGTTAAAACAACTATTAACTCGATTTTCATTGGGATATTCAAAAAATAATTTTATGAATGTAAATGGTTAGTCAAATTTGATTATTTCAATGGATTTTCATATTAAAAAAAATAATTTTATGAATGTAAATGGTTAGTCAAATTTGTCTATTTCAATGTTATGTTGGTAATTGTGGTTATTAATATTCACAAAAATTAGTTTTAATTTATCAAAATTTTAAATTTTTACAAAATGTCATAGATTATTTAGAAAATGTTTAGAGCTTTAAAATATTTTAAGCAATTTAATGGTGGGAGATTTAATGGCTGTAGAGATTCACACATAAAATTAATTCATGTTGGTTTATTTTGACATAATGATCAATTACTATTGTTATTATGGTTGACTAAGTTTTTAACTTTCTGTTTTTATTAAGGAATTTCTGAAACATGGTTGTAGATGTAAATTTTTTTATTATCTTAGTTCTATAAAATAATAATTTGAGTGAAGTATTTTAGTCAAATTTGAGTATTTTAGTGTTATAATGATCATGGTGATTGTGATTAATACTGTCCAATATCTCTTTTTCAAAATAAATGTGGAAAAAATTATTCTTGTTTTGTTCTCTTTTTTGATAGGTTGAAACAATAACCCATTGTGATAAGGCTATTGGGATAGAGGCTCACCTTGGTGGGCTTCACATCTCACTCATAAGCTATTTTTCACACCTGAGTCATTAGTTATTCTTCAAAACCGAGTCATAAGTTATTGACTCATAGAGGGGGGTTGTTGACTCATAGAGAACCCATAGCACTAGTGCGGCATTATTTTTCGAAAATTAAATTGGTAATTTTATAATATTTTTATAATTGTCTAAGTGAGAAAACCTCGAAAATGGTACGTATTTGGTGGGTGCAGCCTTTGAAGGTTTTAATGCAAAAATCATGAAATGGGGTTTTGATAGAACGTAGAGGTTAGTGTCTACTTGTGCACCATACAATTTTTGTTTGAAGTGATCAAGAATTGAAAAAGTTATAGGAGAAACACTAACAGTGTGTTTTTCGAGTTGAGGAGTGATGACAGAAGAGAAATAAGAAAAAAATAGAAAAAATTATGTATTCTTGTTAAAATTTTCATATTTAGAATCTGCAAAAAAAACCATATCTGTTTCTAAAATCTCAAAAAAAATGGAGGTGTGCAGCACAATCAGACGAACCGTTAAACACGAGCATATTGAAAATATGGATGTAATGCTGAATTTGCCATGGTTTATCATACTCCAAGGCACAGGCATGTTAATCCGAAGGAAAGTACAAAGCAGACACATAGGAATAGGAATTCCACGAAAGCATGGGTGGAGGCTCGGCCTTATCATTTGGAGGGAATACAAATTTGAATTTAACAATACGCGCACGCGATTTAACACAAAACGCGAGCGCGTTATGTTCATATAAATCGCGTGCACGATATGTGAAACCAAAAAATAGCGCCAACATAATTTTGACATAATGCTTGGGATCATAATGCTTCTATTCTTCAAGTTGGTGTACACTCCACATATAACATAAGGTTTGTAGGTTCATTAATCTAAAATACATCAATTGGTATCACACAAATGATATAGAATGTGTGTGTATACTATTACTACTAGAAGTATTAGTATTAAACTAGTTACGAATTGTACACTGATTGGTGATGGAGAGAGGGATCTAGTACATAACGATGCCTAGGGATTTTCACTAGTGACCTACTGCAACCTCTTCCATAGCCCTAATGACCTGCTACAATTTTCCAATGCATCATGTCTCCAGTATCATGCCAATAGTGGCAACCTTAGCTCCTTCAATGGCAACATCTGATGCTCCCACAGGTGCTTTATATGATACACAAATAATAAATCCCTCTTGTAGTGAAATAATTCATCATCATCATCATCACCATCGCCATCATCATTATCCTCATCCTCATCCTCATCCTCATCATCAGCTTCATCATCACCATCATCATCATCATCAACATGATCATCATCATCACCATCAACATCATGAACATCATCATCACCATTGTCGTCATCATCATCATGAACATCGTCCTCATCAACATCGTTGTCATCATCATCATCATCCTCCTCGTCATCATCATCACCTTCCTCATCATCAACATCACCATCACCATCATTATCATCATCAACATCGCCATGATCATCATTATCATCTTCATCATGTCCATCTTCATCATCATCATCTTCACCATCATCACCTTCATCATCACCATCGTCATCATCATCATCATCAACATCGTTGTCATCATCATCATCATCCTCCTCGTCATCATCATCACCTTCCTCATCATCAACATCACCATCACCATCATTATCATCATCAACATCGCCATGATCATCATTATCATCTTTTTCATGTCCATCTTCATCATCATCATCTTCACCATCATCACCTTCATCATCACCATCGTCATCATCATCATCATCACCATTGCCATCATTTCCATCATCATCATCATCAACAACAACATTATCACCATTTTCGTCATTGTCATCATCATCACCATCATCATCACCTTCATCATCCTTATCATAATCAT
>LPNX010037711.1:312183-390388 GCA_001517045.1 Pseudotsuga menziesii | reverse complement strand
TTGGAATCACTTGGAAACAATGGATAGCCTTCAAATCTCCTTCAAAACTCCTTCACCTGCACATAAAACTCACTCTCAACCAATTGCTTCCTTGCAAATGAGAAAAAGAAAGGCAAAAAATTGACTTAAAACAAACCCGACTGTCTTTTTCTGTCGTTTACGTGTCTTGTTTTCAGGATTCGTGTCCTGTTTTCGGGACACGCTGCAATTTCGTGTCCGACACGTTTTTTTTTCGTGTCCCGTTTTCGGATTCGCCTGAAAGACTAATCGAGCACGAATCTGATTCGAATCGTGTCTGATTCGATCCCCACGGGACACGGGGGGCCTCCAGGACGAATTCGGTTTCACAGATACATACGTATGTGAATTGAATACGTTTATAATGTTTATTAAATTATGTTAATATGTAAATTTTATATCTGGAAATTGGAATATATATATATATATAGACGAACCTATGTCAAATCTCATCCGAACCTTATCGAAAAATTCGAACCCGAATCGAACCTCAAGGTTGCTGAACCCAAACCTTGTGACATAGGACTCAACCTAGTGTTCAGTGACCATTCCGTTGAATGGTAGACATCTGGTCCGGGACCACGATGTGGACAAGTCTAGTACTCGTAGACTCAGCTTAGTTCTGAGTAGCCACTCTCTGGGAGAATGGAGGCACCTGGTCTGCTACCAAGAGCGCACTGTAAGCCCTAGACTAGGTTATAGGCATGTGTGACTTGATCTATGGGCTTTGTGTACTTCTCCAAGGCTTAGCTACCCTTGGTTAAGTTACCCTAGTACATGATCTAAGTGTCACACAGAGTGTGAGATAAAAGCATTAGCAACTCTCTTGGTTTATGATGATGTACTTTTGGAATCAAAAAGACCACAGGGGCACTTGGAAAAAGGCTAAAGTCAAAAGTCAAAAATACATAAGGACTTTTGGACCACAGGAAAAAGACCACAGGTGAAAGTCAAATTACATAAGGACTTTTCGGTAAAAAGGTAAAAGTGAAATTAGGAAAAGAATAAAATATTATTATTTTATCTTTCATAATTTTGGTCCACTTACAGGTGACTAAAGGCTATAAAAGAAGATCAAGTCTTCTCCTTATCAGACATTCACTTGCTTACATAGGTACTGCTGCTCCTGGAGATCTATCAACAAAACCCTTAGCTAGGGTTTCTTAATTTTTCTGTCTTAAGGGTTTGTTAAACCCACATCTTCAGCAGTCACAGTTATCTCCAGATCTCGGGTAGCCTTCTCCTTTATCTCAGGCAATCTTTCTCACTTTCTGGGCAGATCGGGCAGCAGAGTTTTCTTTTTGGGCAACGTTCTTTCTTTTCGTGGGAAGCCTTCTCTAGACAGCCCGAAATTGGCCACGGGTTGCTACAGCAACATACCCGAGTTGCCTTTGTAATGTCCTCTTCTGCTTAGGCATTGAGGACTAGCCCGCTAATCTATATGATTCCCATAGGTTCGAGCGGGCACTGACAGTCAGGGAATCAGCTGTGGACCGATGCCATTAAGAAGATCTAGGGCATCAATATTATATCATCATTGTGTAGATGGGGGCCATCAGAGCCAAAGGCCACCTGCATGCATGACATCTGAGCATTATTTCATGATGCATGCACCCAATTGAGTCTCCATGCACCTGCATGCAAGTCAACTACAAATTAGAAGTTAAAGTGACCTAATTAGGTCAAAGTTAGGTTATGCGCAGTTGGAAGTTATAAAAGAAAGGAAAAGTGAATGGAGAAACACACTTATATGATTATTGATTTGAGGATTCGAATTGGAGAGCTCGATAAGCTAAGTTGGGGTTGAGTGCATGCTCAGCTAACTGGTGTATTTCGGCAGCGAAATCTATCTGCCCTAGTTCATCATCAGGTTGGATCATCCAGACTCAGCACTACTTCATCATCAGGTTCTATTCAGCAGTTGCTTCGAGAGATTGATTATTCATCCAGTTGGAGGGGTTCGCCATCTTACCGTGGTACCGTGGTCAAAGACATATCTATTCGTTTTCTCCTCTACAGAGGGCAGAACTTTTACATGCTGCTTTTATTCCTCTCAAAACACCCTCATCACACTTCCCCTGGAAGAAGAGCCTCTCAGCTTGATTATCAAGCAAGTTATCAGCAGTTATCACTATCTGGAGGGCATCTTTTGGCATGGGCGAATTCCATTGAGGAGGATACTTACGTTCTAGGCTATTGAGCCACCATTTCTTCTGCATGTTGCTTCCATCACTTCCAGAGGGGTATTACAACCCTAGTGCACATCATCTGGGTCTTCATCAATGGATTATTTATTATTGAGGAGCATCTACAACTTTGGAGGAGGGCGCATTCACCTGTGGAGGATGATTTGGCTTATCTCCTTATTTCTCCATCAGAACTCTTGCATGTGGGGACAATCCTCTTCATCATCAACAAATCTACATACCGGTATGTACATGCATTGATTTCTCCTATTTTCTAGCATTTCAATATTATCTAGGGCATAGATTTGCATGCATGCAGAGATCAGGGTTTGCTTTCATATTCTATTGAGGCATAAGCCTACTAGCCATCTACATTACACACAAAAAAAAAATTAGTTTGGGATATTACAGTGGTATCAGAGCTATTTTTCTTGCCAGCTGTGAGCATGTAAAAGTGTAAATGAAGTCAGAAAACCCATACAACATTACTTACCGGAGACAAAGGTCTAGAAACAGTGATAGAGGAGAAGAGGAGTTAGAGGACATAGAGTTGAGGGCCAGAGAGTATCAGTTTGGAAAGGGCAAAGAAACAATGGTCGATGATGATAAAACAGCTTTCAATAGTCTCATATCCGCCATAACAGAACTCACTACTGGGCAAAAAGAAATGATGAGTACCTTTAGGCAAATGACAGAGAAAAATGGGCCCACCCCACACAGTCCGTTGTTTCCCAATAGTGATCGGGTATCCACCAGTAGTAGTAGGGAGCACTTACATACCAACATGCAGAGCCATCCCCATATATACAACAAGCCTTCCCAACCTACCATGCCTCAATTCTTAGAAAGTCCAACTACAGTACCTCTAGCACAAGTAGAAACAAAAGAATCCATGAGTGCCTATCTGAGAGAGTATAGAGCTTTAGGAGATGACTTCCATTCAGCCATGACCTTCACTGACTTCTGCCACTTTAAAAGTAAGAACAAACCAAGAGCTTACAATAGGCCATTCACCCAGAACTATGAGTTATAACACACCGTAGGGAAACTAACTATCCCTACCTTTGAGGGTACCCGGGGTGGCCCAGCCCGAAATTGGGTGCAGAAGTTGGATACATACTTCCAACTCAACCCCATGATTGAGACAGATGCCATTAAATTGGCTACTTTGCATTTGGATGGAGAAGCCCATGAGTAGTGGTATCACGAGTTAGTGACACTGGGTCATAATACCATTACATCGTACCCAGATTTTACACAAAGGCTCATTGAGCGGTTTGATCGAAAGGACCCTGAGGTACACTTTAGAGAGCTGGCACAGCTCAAGCAGACATGTAGTGCAGATGCATTTATTTCAGAGTTTCAGCGGATAGCAGTCATGGTGACAAATATATCAGAGAGCAGGTTGATTATGTTGTTTACAGAGGCCCTCACTGAACCTTTACGAGGATGGGTCAAGTCCTATAGGCCCACCACCCTAGCAAATGCCATCAACAAGACTAGAGATTTGCAGGATGCAGTACCCAAAAATAGGTTTCCTCCCTTAACCAATTTCCCTATTAAAGATAAAGAGAGGAAACCCTTCCAAAAAGAATGGATGGACAATGATACCCGACAGGACCTTAGAAGAAAAAAGTTATGTTTCACTTGCCAAGAACCATGGGTGCCAAGTCACAGATGTTCAGGAAAGGGAAAGGCCTACTACATAGAGGCCTATTCCGACAGTGGGGAGGATGAGGATTATCAAGATCAGGAGCAGGGAGAGACACTAGAGACAGTTGATGAGGGACAGCCCTCAGGGGGTACCATTGCTACCATGACAGCGGTTCCTAGATTCCACACCCTCCGGATCAGAGGTACCGTACAAGGTCGCAGAGTGGGAGTGTTGATAGATGGTGGGGCATCCCACAACTTTATTGATGTTGCATGGGTTAAAAAGAGAGGCATTCAGACTGAGAGTTTTGATGGGTTTTCAGTAGCTGCAGCAGGTCACACCATGGAGTGTGGTCAAAGGATTCCTAAATTAAAAGTAACACTTGGGAATTATACAGTGATAGAGACATTCTATGTGGTAGATGTACTTGACATGAATGTGGTATTAGGAGTTCTGTGGTTGTATTCCATAGGGAAGTATTCCACGAACTACCAGACCATGGAGATGGAGTTCACAGGAGCAAAGGGACAGAAGGTAGTACTAAGAGGGATGAATACCTACCCTCCCACAACAGTGACCTCACACAAGATGGAGGCAGTACTCCGACAGGGAGATATTGAGTGGGCAACGAAATGTTTGGTTACCTTCAGGAACCCACCAGATAAGGCCACACAACATCCAACAGATATAGAGGTCTTACAGCAGAAGCACTGGGAAGTATTCGAAGACCTTCCGGCAGGTCAACCTCCAGATAGGGGATTTGAGCACATTATTGAGTTAGAGGGGACTCAAGCAGTTATCACAACTCCTTACAAACATCCCAAGAGGTACAAGGATGAGATAGAGAGTACAATCAAGGAACTACTCAAGCTAGGGTACATCAAACCTAGCTCTAGTCTATTTGCATCTTCAGTAGTGCTAGTAAAGAAAGAGGATGGAACCCTACGCATGTGCATTGATTACAAGGAACTCAACAAGAAGACCATAAATAACAGGTATCCC
Organism: Pseudotsuga menziesii; assembly: GCA_001517045.1. Lineage (NCBI taxonomy): Eukaryota > Viridiplantae > Streptophyta > Pinopsida > Pinales > Pinaceae > Pseudotsuga > Pseudotsuga menziesii. The sequence continues at coordinate 385,528 of LPNX010037711.1, read as the reverse complement.
ATCCCCAGGATTGATGAGTTGATGGATGAACTACAGGGGACAAAGTACTTTTCCAAGATTGACCTTCGCTCAGGTTACCATCAGATTGGGGTCAAGAAACAGGATGTTCCAAAGACTGCCTTCCATTGCCACTACGAACATTATGAGTTTCTAGTGATGCCATTCGGGCTCACTAATGCACCATCTAGTTTCTAGTCATGCATGAACCATATCTTCAAGGCTTAGTTACGTAAGTATCTTCTGGAATTCTTCGACGACGTATTGATATACAGTAGAACTTGGGAAGAACATTTGAGACATCTAGATGAAGTACTTGGCATTCTACAGAAGCAATCACTATATGCCAAAATGCCCAAGTGTAAGTTCAGCATGTAGGAGATGTTATACTCAGGGCATGTGATAGGGGCCAACGGGGTCTAGGTGCACCTAGAGAAGATTCAGGCCATATTGGATTGGCCTACACCTAAAAATGTGGCAGAACTAAAGGGCTTTTTGGGCATTTGCACCTACTACAGGAGGTATGTCAGTGGATTCTCACAGATGACCGCACCCCTCGCCGATCTTACCAAGAAGGGAGCATTCAGTTGGTCGAAGACAGCCCGACAAACATTCAAGAAAATGAAAAAGGTAATGAGTTCATGCCCAGTATTCACTCTACCAGACTTTTCTCAACCCTTCGTGTTAGAATGTGATGCTTCAGGAGAAGGAATTGGGGCAGTTTTGATGCAAAACAACCACACCATTGCATTTGAGAGCAGAAAGCTCAAAGACTATGAGCGCCACTATTCGATATATGACAAAGAGATGTTAGCCATTCTCCATGCGCTAACCAAATTCAGGCAATACTTAGTGGGTGGTAGATTCAAGGTTAAGACAGATCACAATAGCTTGAAATAATTCCTAGAGCAGAAAGAGCTAAATGAGAGGCAGCAAAAATGGGTAAGCAAAATTCAGGCCTATGACTTCGAGATTGAGTACGTAAAGGGAAAGAACAATGTAGTGGCCGATGCACTTTCCAGACGATCAGCTACTTTATCCCTCGTGAGCATCTCATCAAATTGGAGATCTCATCTTTTGGTTGAGTACTCCAAAGATAAGTTTGCTTGCGCTATTGGATGGACAGATTCAGGATGACAAGTACCAGGTAATTGATGACATCATATACTACAAAAACAGAATCTTCTTAGTTCCAGAGTCTTCCCTCAAGAAGAAGATTTTGTAGGCATCGCATGATTCACCATTAGCAGGGCACTAGGGGTTTCTCAAGACCTACAGACAGATTAGAGAAAGGTTCTCATGGAAGGGCCTCAAGAATGATGTGATACAACATGTGAGAGAGCGCAGCTTGTGCCAACAGAACAAAATAGAGCACACCCACCTGGCTGGTTTACTACAACCCTCACCTATTCCCGAGCAGGAGTGGGAGAGCATCTCTATGGACTTCATTACTGGGCTGCCCAAGGTTCAGGGCAGAGACTACTTGTACGTAGCAGTGGACAGATTGACCAAGTTCGCTCACTTCTTTGCCATGCCTCCAGATTATTCAGCAGCACAGGTAGCAGAACTATTTTTCAGAGAGGTATTTAGACTCCACGGGTTACCCAAGACCATTGTCGGTGACAGGGACAGTAAATTCACAAGAGCCTTCAGGCAAGAAATTTTCCGGTTAGTGGAGACCGAGTTAGCCATGAGCACAAGTTATCATCCACAGAGTGACGAGCAGACAAAGATTGTCAACAAGTGGATTGAGGGATACTTGAGAAATTACGTAGCAGGTTAGCAGAGGACATGGGTCAAATGGCTACACTTGGGTGAACATTGTTACGACACCACCCACCATATGACCATTGAGATGACCCCTTTCCGAGCTCTGTATGGGTATGATGCTTCCACTTTCGCAGACCGGATATTCGACGATAGCAGGGCCCTCAAGCCCAAAGAGTGGATTCAGTAGGGTCAAGATATCCTCAAGATACTCAAAGAGAACATACAGGCTGCTCAGAATCAGCAGAAGATATATTCGGACAGGCACAGGGTCGGGCGCAATTTTGAGGTAGGAGACTTTGTTTATTTACGCCTCCAACCTTACCGACAGTCATCTCTTAAAAAGAAAGGAGCGGAAAAACTCAAACCTCGCTTTTATGGTCCATACAAGATAATCCGGAAGGTTGGAGAGGTAGCATACGAGCTAGAAATACCCACAGAGAGTAAGATTCACAACGTATTTCAGGTCTCCAACGTCAAAAAGGAAGTCGGTCAGCAGATTGTTACATCTTTCGAGCTACCCCCCCTTGATGATGAGGGGCAATTGATTCTGATTCCTAAGCGCATCCTAGAGGTGCGAGAGCGAAAACTGAGGAACAAAATCATCAGAGACTACTTGGTTCAGTGGAAAGATCTACGTATAGAGGAGGCCACTTGGGAGTGAGAACAGGTATTAGATCACCCAGCTTTGCAGTTGCTTAAGGACAAGCAAATTCGAGCGGGGAGGACTGTAATGTCCTCTTCTGCTTAGGCATTGAGGACCAGCCTGCTAACCTATATGAGTCCCATAAGTTCGAGCGGGCACTGACAGTCAGGGAATTAGCTGTGGACTGATGCCATATAAGAAGATCTAGGGCATCAATATTATATCATCATTGGGTAGACGAGAGCCACCAGAGCCAAAGGCCACCTGCATGCATGACATCTGAGCATTATTTCATGATGCATGCACCCAATTGAGTCTCCATGCAAGTCAACTGCAAATTAGAAGTTAAAGTGACCTAATTAGGTCAAAGTTAGGCTATGCTCAGTTGGAAGTTATAAAAGAAAGGAAAAGTGAATGGAGAAACACACTTATATGATTATTGATTTGAGGATTCGAATTGGAGAGCTCGGCGAGCTAAGTTGGGGTTGAGTGCATGCTCAACTAACTGGTGTATTTCGGCAGCGAAATCTATCTACCCTAGTTCATCATCAGGTTGGATCATCCAGATTCAACACTACTTCATCATTAGGTTCTATTCAGCAGTTGCTTCAAGAGATTGATTATTCATCCAGTTGGAGGGGTTTGCCATCTTACCATGGTACCGTGGTCAGAGACATATCTATTCGTTTTCTTCTCTACAGAGGGTAGAACTTCTGCATGCTGCTTCTATTCCTCTCAGAACACCCTCATCACCCTTCCCCTGGAAGAAGAGCCTCTCAGCTTGAGTATCAAGCAAGTTATCGACAGTTATCACTATCTAGAGGGCGTCTTTTTGCATGGGCGAATTCCATTGAGGAGGATACTTACGTTCTAGGCTATTGAGCCACCATTTCTTCTGCATGTTGCTTCCGTCACTTCCAGAGGGGTACTATAACCCTAGTGCACATCATCTGGGTCTTCATCAGTGGATTATTTATTATTGAGGAGCATCTAAAGCTTTGGAGGAGGGCATATTCACCTGTGGAGGATGATTTGGCTTATCTCCTTATTTCTCCATCAAAACTCTTGCATGTGGGAACCATCCTCTTCATCATTAGCAGATCTACATACTAGTATGTACATGCATTAATTTCTCCTATTTTCTAGCATTTCAGTATTATCTAGGGCAGAGAACAGGGTTTGCTTTCATATTCTATTGAGGCATAAGCCTACTAGCCATCTAGAGTACAGAAAAAAAAGAAAAATATAAGTTTGGGAAATTACAGCCTTACAAGCCGCGAGCTGCTACAGCAGCACCAGGCAGCCTTGTAGGGGCCACGGGCTGCTACAGCAGCATACCCGGGCTGCCTTACAGGCCATGGGTTGCTCAACAGGAGACCCCATAGCCCATTTTCAGTTGGCCCTAGGGTCTCAGGCAGACCCTAACTACCCACAGCAGTAGATCTGCCCCTTGGGCAGATAACCCACATTTTCGGGCAACCAAACAGAGAACAACAAGTTTGTACGGACAGGCAGAGGGCAAGTTTTTCCGGGCAACAGACAGACACTGACAGAGATCTGGGCAGCTAATAAAGATCCAATCAAGAAAAAATAAATTCCGGGCAGCTGCCATAAATTTCTAGGCAATGAATTTTTTATTTTTAGGCTGGCCCTAATTTGTTCGAGCAGATCTGATAAATGTTGGGTAGATTGGTTTTTTTGACAGTCTTTGTTATTTCTGAGCAAATCTGAGAATTTGAGTATCTAGGGTTTGAAACCCTTGCTCGGATTTTTTCTGAGAAAATTTTACTGTAACTATGGTTAAACCCAAATTTGGGTTTGAGGAACTTTTTAAAGAATTTCTTAAGTCATCTCATTTACGAGATGAGATACTATTGCTTTTTGGGGGTTTTGTCCTTTGAAGGTTTCCCCAGTGAAAAATCTTGTGTTCATGTGTCCATTGTGTTGATGTGATTTTTACTGCACTTATTATTTGTTATTCAAGTTGATCTGCAAATTTTTTAAGTATTTCTGCTAATGCTAAAATTCAACATGGTATCAGAGCTTAGCATGTGAAAACAAAGTAAAGGGACACTATTGTTGTTTTCCTAGATCTTGGAATAAGATTTGCAAATCTAACATTTGACTAAGTGGCAGAGATGGCCACCAATGGTTTCAAACCGGAAGAGAAGCTGTATGGTTCAGCCAACTCCATTCCTGGAAGGCCAGGTTAACAGCCATTCTAGATGAAAATGACTTGAATGACATTGTTCTTAATGTCATAGAAGAGCCAACAAAAAAATGAGGTTGCAGAAAGGAAGTATAGAATGATCTGTGAGGCTGCTAAAGCCATGATCACTGATCTAGATCTTCTTTTGTCTTTGTGGACAGAAGCTACAGGAACTACTGTGTACATTCAGAACAGAAGCCCACATGCTATCTTGGGGGAGAAGACTCCAGAAGAAGTCTTCACCAAGAAGAAACCTGCAGTTGATCACATGAGGATATTTGGTACTCCTGTGTATGTCCATGTGCCAAAAGAGAAAAGGGCCAAGCTAGAGCCCTCTGGTAAGAAAGGTGTATTTGTTGGATACAGTGATTGCTCGAAGGCTTATCAAGTATATATACCTAGACCAAGGCACATTGAGGTCAGCAGAGATGTGATCTTCCATGAGGAAGTTGTGTTTCGTAAAACACTAGAGCTTTCACCGGAAGATGCAGTTGCTCCACTTGAGTTTCCAGATTCAGAAATTCAGAGGGAGGAAGAGGAATTTGATGATCAAATTCCAGATGTTCCTGAGAACATTGAAAGTCCACTAGAAGAACTACTTGAAGTTCATCCTTCCAAAAGGAGACCTGCTTGGTACCGAGAGATGGTACAAGAAGGCGAGAAGCATAAAGCTCCTCCTGGGACTTTTAGAGAAAGCATAAGACCACAAAAGTACTTCGGTCTTATGAGTCAGCTTATCAGTTCAGAACCTTCATCATACGAAGAAGCAGCAAGTAAACAGGTATGGGTTGATGCCATGATTGAAGAGTACAAGTCAATCATGAAGAATGATGTTTGGGAAATTGTTCCTAGACCAACACAAAAGTCAGTTGTGACTTCCAGATGGCTTTATAAAATCAAGCATGCTGCTGATGGCAGTGTGGAGAAGTATAAAGCTAGATTCATAGCTCGTGGCTTCACTCAGAAAGAAGGCATTGACTATGACGAGACATTTGCTCCTGTTGCCAGGTATACTACAATCAGAACCATCATTTCACTTGCTGCAGTATTCGAATGGAAGTTACATCAGATGGATGTAAAGACAGCCTTTCTCAATCGTAAGATTGAGGAAGAAGTTTATATTGAATAACCTGAAGGCTTTGTGACTCATGGGAAGAAGACCCATGTATGTAAACTGAAGAAAGCCTTATATGGACTGAAACAGGCTCCGAGAGTTTGGTATGCCAGGATGGATGGATTTCTCCATAGCTTGGGGTTTTCCAAAAGTACAGTTGATTGTAACTTGTACTTTAAGGTTGTTCATAATCATGTCTTGATACTTGTTCTATATGTAGATGACTTGTTTCTTACAGGTGATGAACAGTTGATAGACCAGTGTAAGAGGGAGCTTACCTCTAAATTCGAGATGAAAGATCTCGGATTGATGCATTACTTCCTTGGCTTAGAAGTTTGGCAAAAGCCAGGTGAGATCTTCCTGACACAAGGAAAGTATGCAGTGGATATCTTGCAGAGATTTCGGATGCAAGACTGCAAGTCCATGAGCGTACCAATGACTACCAACTTGACAAAGTTGCGGGACTCGGCCTCTAGTTCACAGAGTGTGGACTCTACTCTATACAGATAGCTTATTGGTTCCCTGATGTATCTCGTGCATATGAGACCTGACATTTGTTACACAGTGAATGCACTGAGTCAGTTCATGTCCGATCTGAAGCACATACACTTGGTAGCTGCCTAACATGTACTCAGATATGTGCGAGGTACTATCACTTATGGGCTCAAGTATACTTCTAGCAGTGGAGTATTGTTATCTAGATATTCAAATTCAGATTGGGTTGGTAGTGCAGTTGACCGAAAAAGTACCTTTGGTTATTGCTTCAGTATGGGATCATCAATGATCTCTTGGTCCAGCAGGAAGCAGGGTTCCATAGCTCAGAGTACAGCTGAGGCAGAGTATATTGCTGCAAGCGATGCCTGCAAGGAAGCAGTTTGGCTCAGAAAATTGTTGTATGATCTGTTCAAGGGAAAGCTTGACTCAACGATCATCCATTGCGATAATCAGAGTTGCATAAAGCTTTCGGAGATCCCACTGTTTCATGATAGATCAAAACACATTGAAATGAGGTATCATTTCATCGGGAGACCTAGTGCAGAGAGGTGCTCTAAAGTTGCAGTACATTCGTACAGATGAACAGATTGCAGATATCTTGACCAAGCCTCTAACAGCATCAAAGTTCGTGTACTTTCGTGACAAGCTTGGTATGGCAGAGAATGCCTCTCTCGTTGGGAGGGAGTGTTGATTTTTCTAAGCAGCATCGAGAGCCATTCTCTTCGGAGAATGGGGACACCTGATTCGGGACCACGGTGTAGACTCAACCCATTGTTGAGTGACCATTCTGTTGAATGGTAGATATCTGGTCTGAGACCATGATATAGACCCAGCTCTGCCTTGGGTAGACTCAACCCAGTGTTGAGTGACCATTCTGTTGAATGGTAGACATCTGGTTCAGGACCATGATGTGGACCAGTCTAGTACTGGTAGACTCAGCTTAGTTCTGAGTATCCATTCTCTGGGAGAATGGAGGCACTTGGTTTGTTACCAGGAAGGCACTGTAAGCCCTAGACTGGGTCTAAGCATGTGTGAGACTCTGACCCTTGATCTATGGGCTTTGTGTACTTCTCCATGGCTTAGCTACCCTTGGTTAAGTTACCCTAGTACCTAATCTAGGTGTCACACAGAGTGTGAGATAAAAGCATTAGTAACTCTCTTGGTTTATGATGATGTACTTTTGGAATAAAAAAGAACACAGGTAATGACCACAGGGGCACTTGGAAAAAGGCTAAAGTCAAAAGTCAAAAATACATAAGGACTTTTGGACCACAGGAAAAAGACCACAGGTGAAAGTCAAATTACATAAGGACTTTTTGGGTAAAAGTCAAAGTTACTAGAAGGACCTTTTTGGTAAAAAGGTAAAAGTGAAATTAGGAAAAGAATAAAATATTATTAGTTTATCTTTCCTAATTTTGGTCCACTTACAGGTGACTAAAGGCTATAAAAGAAGATCAAGTCTTCTCATTATCAGACATTCACTTGCTCACACAAGTACTGCTGCTCCTGGAGATCTATCAGCAAAACCCTCAGCTAGGGTTTCTTAATTTTTCTGTCTTAAGGGTTTGCTAAACCCACATCTTCAGCAGTCACAGTTATCTCCAGATCTCGGGCAGCCTTCTCCTTTATCTCGAGCAATCTTTCTCACTTTTTGGGCAGATCGGGCAGCTGAGTTTTCTTTTTGGGTAGCCTTCTCTGGACAGCCCGGAATTGGCCACAGGCTGCTACAGCAGCATACCCAGGCCACAGGCTGCTATAGCAGCACCAGGCAGCCTTGTAGGGGCCACGGGCTGCTTCAACAACATACCTGGGCTGCTCAACAGCAAAACTGATAGCCCATTTTGGGTTGGTCTACGGTCTCGGGCAAACCCTAACTGCCCACGGCAGTAGATCTGCCCCTTGGGCAGATAACCCACATTTTCGGGCATCCAAACAGAGAACAACAAATCCGTATGGATAGGTAGAGGGAAAGTTTTTCAGGGCAGCAAACAGACACTGACAGAGATCCGGGCAGCTGATAAAGATCCAGTCAAGTAAAAATAAATTCCGGGCAGTTGTCATAAATTTTTGGGCAGTAAATTTTTTAATTTTGGGCTGGCCCTAATTTGTTCGGGCAGATTTGATAAATCTTGGGCAGATTGGTTTTTTTGACAGTCTTTGTTATTTCTGAGCAGATCTGAGAATTTGAGTATCTAGGGTTTGAAACCCTTGCTCGGATTTTTTCTGAGAAGATTTTACTGTGACTGTGGTTAAACCGAGATTTGGGTTTGAGGAACTTTTTGAAGAATTTCCTAAGTCATCTCATTTACGAGATGAGCTACTAATGCTTTTTGGGGTTTTTTTCCTTTGAAGGTTTCCCCATTGAAAAATCTTGTGTTCATGTGTCCATTGTGTTGATGTGATTTTTACTACACTTATCATTTGTTATTTAAGTCGATCTGCAAATTTTTTAAGTAATTCTGCTAATGCTAAAATTCAACGGCTCTCACTAGTTGTATCTTGAGATTGATCACCACATCCCATGGATGGACAGCGTTATTATCTTTTGGGGCTACCTCTCAAGTGTTTACACCTTGCTAGGAGAGCATTAGGTCTCTAGTCTCTTGGTGATGCTTCATGGAATTTTGGAGGGCTCAGTTTGGGTAAGATGGACCTTGGTTAAAGTGTTAGCAAGGCATCCTTACCTAGGAGGTTGTTACCCTAATTGGCATGATAACTAATCCATTATGTGCAATCACCTCATCCCATTAAATTTGATCAAATCAACTCCAGATAATATAATATGCTCCAAGGTGGCTACAACTCATCAAATAATGAGCAAGTGGATGGATCCAATGAAAATAAATTTTATGCACTCACCAAGTTAGAAAGAAGGCTAACAAATTCCAAGACCAAGGGGATGGCCACTCCACTCAAGCAAATAATGATAAAATAGAGTGACCTACCTCAACATGTGTGATAAGGGATGCACTCCATCAAAGTTTTGTAGCATGTAACATACAGATATATCTCCTAGCAAATCCTCCCAACATCGTACCAAGGTAATAATAGAACATAAGGCTCAACCTAGACTTTGAACCTAGGGCACACCACTCCAAATTATATAATATGCTTCAAGGTGGCTACAACTCATCAAATAATGAGCAAGTGGATGGATCCAATGAAGATCAATTTTATGCACTCACCAAGTCAGCAAGAAGGCCAACAAATTCCAAGACCAAGGGGATGGCCACTCCACTCAAGCAAACAATGATGAAATAGAGTGACCTGCCTCAACATGTGTGATAAGGAAATGATGCACTCCATCAAAGTTTAGTACCATGTAACATAAAAATCAAATGCTCCCACCATCGTACCAAGGTAATAATAGAACATAAGGCTCAACCTAGGCTTTGAACCTTGGGCACACCACCACCAAGGGACTGTTACATTGATATTACATCATAAACTTTAGAAAGGCTAGATCACCATGAAAATCATGCAATACCCCCTTCTAACTCGAACTTAGGAAATACACATTGACAAGGGTACTACGTGACAAATACACATCCCCATTAGGTGATGTCTAGCAATGTTACAATATCATATCACCTAAGGAAATCCCACCAAGGGAAAGTGTATCACCACACCACATTCAACACCATAAGGAAAAATATAAAGGCGCTATCTCCTAGTAATACATCAAGTCTGCCCCCACCACACAAAATATGATGAACATAACAAAAGGGGACCATGTAGAACACCCCCTCCTAATGACAAATTTACATCATAACACCATTATACCAACATGCAGAGCCATCCCCATATATACGATCCTTTCCAACCTAGCATGCCTCAATTCTTAGATAGTCCAATTGCAGTGCCTCTAGCACAAGCAGAACCAGAAGAACCCATGAGTGCCTATCTGAGAGAATATAGAGCTTTAGGAGAGGACTTCCATTCAGCCATGACCTTCACTGACTTCTGCCACTTTAAAAGTAAGAACAAACCCAAAGCTTACAATAGGCCATTCACCCAAAACTATGAGTTACAACGCACCGTAGGGAAACTGACTATCCCTACCTTTGAGGGCACCCAAGGTGGCCCAACCAAGAATTGGGTGCAAAAGTTAAATACATACTTCCAGCTCAACCCCATGATTGAGACAGATGCCATTAAATTGGCTACTTTGCATTTGGACGAAGAAGCACATGAGTGGTAGTACCACAGGTTAGTGACATTGGGTCACAACACCATCACCTCATACCCAGATTTTACACAAAGGCTCATTGAGTGATTTGATCGGAAGGATCCGGAGGTACACTTTAGAGAGTTGGCACAGCTCAAGCAAGCAGGTAGTGCAGATGCATTTATTTCTGAGTTTCAGAGGATAGCCATCATGGTCATAGATATATCAAAGAGCAGGTTGATTATGCTGTTCACTGAGGCTCTCACTGAACCCTTACGGGGATGGGTCAAGTCTTATAGGCCCACCACCCCAATAGATGCCATCAGAGGGACTAGAGATTTACAAGATGCAGTGCCCAAAATTAGGCTTCCTCCCAAAACCAATTCATCAAAGATGAAGAGAGGAAACCCGTCCAGAAAGAAGGGCCCAAGAAAGAATGGATGGACAATGATACCCGACAGGACCTTAGAAGAAAAAAGTTACGTTTCACTTGCCAGGATCCATGGGTACCAGGTCACACATGTTCAGGGAAGGGAAAGGCTTACTACATAGAGGCCTATTCCGACAATGGGGAGGATGATGATTATCAGGATCAGGAGCAGAGAGAGACACCAGAGACAATTAAGGAGTGGCCGCCTTCGGGAGGTACCATTGCTACTCTGACAAGGGTTCCTAGATTCCACACTCTTCGGATCAGAGGTACCGTACAGGGCCACAGAGTGGGAGTGCTGATAGATGGTGGGGCATCCCACAACTTTATTGATGTTGCATGGGTTAAAAGGAGAGACATTCAGATTGAGAGTTTTTATGGGTTTTCAGTAGCTGCAGCAAGTCACGCCATGGAGTGTAGTCAGAGGATTCCTCAATTAACAGTAACACTTGGGAATTATACAGTGATAAAGACATTCTATGCGGTGGATGTACCTGACATGAAGGTGGTATTAGGAGTTCAGTGGATGTATTCCCTAGGGAAGTATTCCACAAACTACCAGACCATGGAGATGGAGTTCACAGGAGCAGAGGGACAGAAGGTAGTATTGAGAGGGATGAATACCTACCCTCCCATAGTAGTGACATCACACAGGATGGAGGCAGTACTCCAATCGGGAGATATTGAGGGAACAACAGAGTATTTTGTTACCTTCAAGAAACCACCAGATAAAGCCACACAACATCCAATAGTATTCGGAGACTGTCCAGCAGGTCGACCTCCAGATAAGGGATTTGAGAGCTACCCCCCCTTGATGATGAGGGGCAATTGATTCTAATTCCGGAGCGCATCCTAGAGGTGCGAGAGTGGAAACTAAGGAACAGAATCAACAGAGACTACTTAGTTCAATGGAAAGATCTGCCTATAGAGGAGGCCACTTGGGAGATAGAACATGTATTACAGCACCCAGCTTTACAGTTGCTTGCGAACAAGCAAATTCGAGCGAAGAGGATTGTAATGTCGTCTTCTGCTTAGGCATTGAGGACCAATCCGCTAACCTATGTGATTCCTGTAGGTTCCAGCGGGTAATGACAGTTAGGGAATCAACTAAAGACTGATGCCATATACAGAAGATCTAGGGCATCAATATTATATCATCATTGGGTCGAAGAGGGCCACCAGAGCCAAAGGCCACCTGCATGAATGACATCTGAGCATTATTTAATGATGCATGCACCCGATTAAGTCTCCATGCGCATGCATGCAAGTCAACTGCAAATTAGAAGTTAAAGTGCCCTAATTAGGTCAAAAGTTAGGGTTTTCGTAGTTGAAAGTTATAAAAGAAAGATAAAGTGAACGGAGAAGACACTTATGTGATTATTGATTTGTGGAGTCGAATTGGAGAGCTCGGCGAGCTAAGTTGGGGTTGAGCGCATGCTCAGCTAACTGGTGTATTTCGGCAACAAAATCTATCTGCCCTAGTTCATCATCGGGTTGAATCATCCAGGTTCAGCACCAGTTCATCATCAAGTTACATTCAGCAGTTATTTCAGGTGGTTGATTATTCATCCAGCCGGAGAGTTCGACCATCACACTGTGTCACCGTGGTCAGAGACCAAGCAATTCGTTTTCCTATTTACAGGGTTCAAAACTTTCGCATGTTACTTCCATTCATCCTGGAGCACCTCCATTACCCTTCCCCTGGAAGAAGGACCATTCAACTTGAGTATCCAGCGAGTTATCATCAGTGCTCCCTTTTCTGGAGGCACTATTCTGCATGGGCGAATTGATTTGAGGAGGCAATCACGTTTTGGGCTAATGTGCCTCTGTTTCTTCCGCATGCTGCTTCCATCACCATCAAAGGGGTATTATAACCCTAGTTTATATCATCCAGGCTTTCAGCAGCTGATTATTTATTATTCTGGAGCATATACAGTTTGAGAGGAGGGTGCATTCACCTGTGGAGGACGATTTGGTTTATCTCCCCATTCCTCCGGCAGAATCCTTGCATGCTGGGACCATCCTCTTCACCATCAGCTAATCTATATACTGCTATGTACATGCATTGATTTCTCCTATTTTATAGCATCTCAGTATTTTCTAGGGCACGAATCTGCATTCAACTACATGCATGCAAGATCAGGGTTTGCTTTCCTATTTTATTGAGGCATAAATCTATTAGCCATCTATAGTATACATAAAAAAGAAAAATACCAGTTTGGGATATTACAGGGGGAGACCCAGATCTATCCTAAAAGAAAAGACCTACAACTAAATCACCAAATCAAGCTGTAAGCCACGAATACGTAAGGTGAATAGTTACAAAACCCTAGATCCAAGGATGAAGCCATTGAAGAAGGAATGCTTGAGTAGGGAGGAATTATAGCTATTGATTATGCTACCCAAAGTGTTTAACTCATTGACTTGTGAATTCAATTACAAGATCTAGAATTTGTGTTAGTGTAAATGATCAAACTTGAAACCCAAGGGGGATTTTGATGGCAAATTAAGAGGATTCCCTAGGTAGGGTTTGACGTATGAAATTAGGACTTTCTAACACACTTGATTTGTTGCTTGTGTGAAATATATGACAATGCTCAAGACCCAAGCAAGACCAAGACACATAACACTTAGAAAATCGTTAACAATTGAAGGAGGGCGATTTACCTAAAAGGCTAGTGCCTTAACTAGGTGGGAAAATGGAGCCTAAGGGTGACGCCTAAGAGGATCTAGGGGTTTTGGATGATGGTAAACCCAAATCACCGAATTTTGAAAATCTTAGTGCAATATATCTCGGTGAATTTTCCTAGTTACTAAGTTAGGGTTTTCTTTGAATTTTAGTGATGACCAATGCATAGAAAATTAAATAGAGAGAAATTGGATGAGATACTTACCTAGAATTTGTAGATTCCTTCATGGATGATGAGCATTGCTTCCTCATAGATCAAATGAGAGATTCGCACAAGCTCTTGATGAAAACAACTTGCTCAATGACCCAATGCGTCCTCTCTTCCTGCCACACGAAGGGAAAACTAGTATGTATGACAAGAAAGATCGAGATCTGCAAATAAAAAGTAAAGATAGAGAAATGGAGAGTCATAAAGAAGTAACCACTCCCTGTTAAACTCGATTCAAAGAAAGACATTTGGGTAAGTCCCCCCACAAATGCGCCCCTCTCCAAATCGCTTATCTGTAAATCAAAATAGATTCAAAAAGATACAAGGAGCTATGCCAAAATATCCCAATGCAAGATAAAAGTAGTTTCAGTCATCATCTCATTCATTCATCCACAAAGACCCAAGTATTTGATCCCAAAAAATTCTCTTTATTCAGAAGTTCCAATGCCAAAAATCATGGTTTACAATGTAGGGAGCACAACTCTTAAATAGATAGAGAGTGTGTCCACTTTACAACTAACATTCATCCAACGGTTGAGATTAAAACATCATCAACGGTGGAGATCTTTTAATTATTTTCTACATACATGGATCAACAAGACCAAGTCAAGTGCGGCACACTTTTACCCAAGGACGCCTTACTAAAGGAAAAATACAACAAGTTCTTAGATATACACTGTGGTACATAAGAAAAGGGGTGCCTTAGGGACATAAATCACCCTAGGCCTCATACAACACCATAACATAAGATATAACAGTGTAATACATCAATGACCAAGGTGAGGAACACCCATGGGTGATGTTCTCCCGAAGAGAGCCAATAAAATAATTTGAAGCCTGAAACTAAGTGAAACTGGTGCCAAACGATCCGAAGAGACATAATACATCATCAAAAATTATTCCCAAGCCATTTCTTTAACTTCACTATCCAAATCAATTTACTTAGTGAATTTCATAGTCCATTTTTTGTTGGTACAATCTTCGGAAATAATAAAAATCACCATAACTCTCTGTCGACTCAAAACTGGGACAAACTAATTGCATAGATGTGTTTTAAGGCATGGTATAGTGGTATTGGCGACCACTCATACACCCTGGAGCATTGTAGCGCCCTAGGAGCGCCACTTTCTGAGGCAATCTCATCACAAAAATATAATCAAACCAACAATAAAGTGAAAACTGTGATCCAATCTTGAAAACTGAGGTTGTAGTATTGTTGTTGGGCATGTCTGGAGCAAATTTAACCAATGTTTTTTTTGTAGTCACTGCCTTGGGAAACGTGTTTGACTTAGTCAATTGGGTTGATCAACTCAAAGTACCCAAACTAAAAGTGGAGCAATAATCTAGATGATCCCGAGTACATCATGAATGCATAAATCTCACATAATTATGTTAGCAGCTAAACTTAAAACATTAATAGCATGGTAATAGTACAGGCATACAAATAATCATTAGACTTAAATCAGAGTAACCATTCAAACTTCTATGAAACCCCTTATGCTCACTTACAAGACTTAGGAAACTAGTTGAGATGGGTGAAGTGATGAAACAAAGGCTTAAGGTCAAAGGGAAGACTTGTTGACTTTAACATAGCGATCTTTCAAACACTTGGAAACAGGGATCCACTTGAATTCATGATGAACAGAGAACGATAGGGAATGGAGGTATCTCACAAATGGATGAGTTGATTTGAAGAGTGTCCATTCAGCTTTAACAATTGTCTACTGCTCACATCCAAGCTAAACTCATGCTTCGTGAGGTTCTTTTCTAGGACCCTTGCATTAAGTACACAAGAAACTGTAGTGAAAAGATCCTAGGGACACTTAGAAATTGTTGTCCCTTACTTCATATCGCATCCCAACTCGTAGGCTCCATGATGAATTAATCATTACATTTTCAAGTATGACTAGCAGTCTTTAGATTTAGGATTTATTTATCCACCACTCTTTTTCACATTTCATTCCATGGCCCATTTTAGGTGTGTCTAAAGACAGTTTGCAAATTTATTCATGGGCTTGCATTTCATAAGATAAACATATATAACATAATGCATGTAATGATGGTAGACATTTGCTTCAAGTTTTAGCTGAAAACTCTTCAGGAAACTAGGGGCAATATCCACAGTAAAGACCAAACATCCGGAGCAACCGACCAGAGAGGTCAAGGCTTCAAAACCCAACTCACCTATGCTCAGGAACCAACACCAACGGGTTCTCTTGGCCCAGAAGGAGCAAGGCTTTGGCAAGTTTTGTTGCACAACTCAGAGCCGAGACACAAAACAACATGGGGTCTTTCATCATAAACTAAGTGGGGGAAAGTGTCCTCAATCTCACAAGTCAAAGTTTAAGTCTGGGTAAGTGTCAAAATGGAAGATACAGATGAGTGGAGGAAGTGCTAGATGGTGCCAACACAGCAAAGTTTGTTCAAGATGAGCATACATAAAGGCCTTATATAAAAGATTGGCCAACCACTCACAATATAATTCATTCCAAATATAGTACCACAACCAGCTAATCAATGTCAAGTCATAGCTACTAAAATAACTAATAGAGACAAGAAATACATCCAAGTACTACCTGTATACCTGCTCGACTACACATGTCTCTACATGAGGTGCAAGTCTGTCAACTGTGTACCATCTCTGCTACTCTGCTCGAATGGACTATGTCATCACCAAAGTCATCTCAATGGACTGGGAAATCTCAATCATGGCAATGGAATGCTCTGCATCTATTACTAAAGAAATTAATAAAACAATCAATAAAAAATTATTAATCAATAATGAAGAGATCTTTCGACTAAGAAACCATTATAAGATTTTAGTTATAAAAATTAAAAAGTTAACAAATATTCAAAAGACAACAATCTATGAAGACATCGAAAGAAAATTACTAGAAATGCAAGAAGATAATTGCCACCTTAAGAGTCATAATCAAGATCTAACGGAATAGATTAAGAAGTTAAAAGATGACGAGAAGTCACAAGAAGAAACCTTCAAGAAGAATCAGTACAATAACAAGTTAGAAAACAAATTAGAACAAATCCAGAATGAGGCATCAAAATCTTCAGGAATAAAAGTAGAAGTTGTGGAAAAAGACACAATCACAAATCCAATCCAGATCACAGCTCAAAAAGATGTCAATCCTATAGAAGAAAAGCATACACGAAAATTAAACCAAGAAAACACTCCAATGCATACCTCCAATAGATAAGCTCAAGAACAAGAAGAATACCATGCATCACCAAGAAGCACCAAGTTTAACTTCCAAAGCCAAAACAAATCATTGAGAATGCTCTCAACATACAAAGATAGCTCTTGTGTAGTTCACCCACAACCATCAAATGAAAATGAGAAAGGAATTCTCTTTATATAGGCTAGAGACTCAACTTCTTGTCAATAAACAATTTTTTTATGACTCAAACACTAAATCCCTCTTGCTATGGTCAAACATTTAGTAAAATATTAGAAGTGGCCTTAGACAGGTCAAAAGAGAGAAACAGCTTGCTTAGAAGGGGGGGCGATTTGCCAATAAGGAGGGTCGAATTGGTTAGGAAGGGGAAAAAACAGCTAAAAGAAAGGGGACAGCTCACATGTGTGAGTAAAGAAATCCCAAAAGAGCGCATGACTTTTTAAATGGCAATCCTAGGTTTTCAAACTTCCTCAATATTTATCGGATTTTCTATTAGAGCCACTTTTCGAAAATCCCACAACCACTATCAATGTAATGGCAACGAGGTGGCACAATTCTCGGCACTAAGTCAAAAGATAATTCCTCTCAAAGCTAGGGCATGAGGCATCTTAGGTGGACTGCATGGGGATACATGAGACTGCATAAAAATATGTTAAGGGTTTCTCATGAGAAGGGTGCCCTTTGAGTTATAAAGTCAATGAACAATTAGAATATTAAACCCAAAGCTAAAGCTAAAGAAAAGGCAATCCTAACCTCGTAACTCGTTTTTAACCACTAACACATTCAATTTATTATAAGACCATATTGTTCTTCAAAGACTTTAGCATCATCCATCCCCTCCAGCCACGCTTGAGGATGGTCTGCGGGGATCTCGGATCTTTTGAAATCAGTAGGCATTCAAATGGACCGACTCTCTCCGTTTAGATATTCCTTAGAGGCACTTGGCCACCTCCTACCCCTTAGACAAGAGTTGAGCAAGATCATCAGGGATGACATCTACAGACAATTTATCCAAATGACTTGGGTTAACCCTTAGGGTGAGTTACACCCAAAGATGGCCTTATACACTAAGCACTTCATGGAGTTGAGTGATGGACTCATTGCTCGGCTTCAGTGTACTCTCCGCCACTAGATGCATGCTCTTTCCATTCCCTTAAGACAATTCAGAGTGGGCTCTGATAGAGTTCGGGTAGAGATTGACCAGAAGGTTGATCAATCTCACATGACCTGCCAGCTATGCCATCTCCAGGAGGTCAAAACTGAGAATCACTTCATCTTTTGTTGCCCCATCTACTACGAGATCAAAGGTAGGTTCCATTTCCTATTTAGAGGGACCCCAACCCTCACTAACTTCTTCAGATACCCCAATCATAGATGGCCTTATACACTGAGCACTTCTTGCAGTTGAGTGATGGACTCATTGCTTGGCCTCAGTATACTCTCCGCCATTAGATGCATGCTCTTTGCATTCCCCTAAGACAATTAAGAGTGGGCTCTCATAGACTTCGGGTAGAGATGGGACCACAAGGTTGATCGATCTGACAAGACCTGCCATCTATGCCATCTCCAGGTGGTCAAAACTGAGGAGCACGATCATGTAAATCTTCATCAGTAAGAAAAACACTTAAGGGGCACTTGCAGGCATGCAACTGTCATAACGGAGCTCAGTATGCGTTATAACTGGCCATTTACATACAAAATGCATCTCAATTACATCATTACATTACAACATAACCATGAATTACTTGATACATTGATGATACAGTTTACATATTTGACTCAGACAAGCCATACATTGGACTTCTTATGGATCATCGGCATCGTTACCCCTTCAATAATTCCTTGTACAATCTGAGAGGTAACACACACTTTCCTCAATGAAAAGTTATTTAAAGTAACATATTTTTGCTTAATATTTGTTTTATGAAATGTTGAGATCTATTTTTATCTTCAATCTCCAATTTTGTCATAATTTTGTATTATAAATATGTATTATTAAGTACTATAAAGGCAATGTGCGCTGGGTTGTGATCTAGTGGTTGAACATTAGGCATTACCATGTTAATGACCCAGTTCAAACCTTCACCGGCATGGCTCCCTGAATTATAATTGGCCAAGTTTGCAGGTTTCATATGCAACATTAATTAATTTGACAGAGCTACCTCTTTAAAGTTCTCGTTACCTCTATCTGCTCATTGTAAAAACCTTAATAAAATTCAAAATTTTAGGCAACAAAATTTGGCTCTCCTCCTTGTCGTCAATGCTTTCACTTACGAGCATGCATATGCCACATTAATACAGGCCAATGAAAATACAAAAAAATAATGATTTTTTGGAAAACTCAAAGCATTTTGTGACAGGTTGTTATATAGGGCCTAGGCAACATGATAAAATTTGAGGAGACGGGAAGAATTTTACTTTTATTTATTTTGCAAGTTCTTTTGGATAGTTAATAAAGTGAAAAAGGTAAGATAAGGCATACTCTTTAAACATTTCTTTCAAGCCGCCATAATGCTTAAGGGAAATACTGCATAGTCCTAAAATATATATCCACCAGATTGCAGACCAAACAACAAAACTTGTTACAGGTCGCCACATGAAATGAAATGGATATCCTTCAGCTTGAATATCTTTAGCTTCATCCTTTCCATGGATCTGCTTTGCAGGATCTGTATTGTCCAGACCAGATTCACCAGATTCCTTTGCATCTCTAAACAACTTTCTTGGAGGAGTATCAGGACCATAGCCTAAAAGGAATATGACCTGAGACACATTCCAAATATATGTTAGTCCAGTACACAAACAAGGAAGAAATGGTATAACAATTATATATATATATATAGCTAAATAAATGGAACAAAGATTAAACCAATTTGAGACACTCACTGAAAAACATAAGCATTTCATGCAATGCATTCCAATTGAAAATGGACTCACATTGTAAACTTTGTACAGCAAACAAACCAAAATAGCTTGGTGTTGCTTAGTTTTCCACATGCATGGAACAATTATTACACATAGTGTTTTCGAAAGGAAGAAAAAAAGATAACAGGAGTATTACCGGAATGACTAATATTGCAGGATAAAGGGCTAAATGAGTTGCCATCACCCATCCAAAAGCTGCCAGTGGAACGATGCCTGCATTCAGTACCAAATATATAGTAAGTTTCAGGAAAAAATATAAGCATACCTGGCAATGGTTCTTTGGTGATCGTATTCACATACACCACTCTAAACCAGATCCATACAAAACCAAATATACTTCTCAGATATAAAAAAATCATTTTAAAAATAGTGGGCCTGTACTATAAGCATCACTGGGTCAATTTGGTACCTTTTCTCAAAACAACAAAAACAATTTAATTTGAATAATTCCCCATCTACACATGTTATGCATTTAAGGGCTTAACTCATCAGTAGGCTAGAAAGTAACATATCAGAAGAAAGTTGAACTTCATTCTCGTAATCATATTCTAGTCAATAGGCATCTATGCATTTCACATAAAACAGAAAACCCTGGCATCTCACAAGAATGGATAAATAGCATTCCCCTGCAAGCTGTGAGATAAATTGGTTGATGGATTGACAACAGCATAGTAAAAGTAAGCACAAATTAATGTACTAACAAGGTCAGGATTGATCTCAAGCATGTTGTAACTTATAATGAGGGAGAGGCAATTTTTCCCTAGACATTGCTGTCTGGTGCCAAGCATCAGTTTAAGATCGCAAGGTCAATTTTTGAGTTAGATAACACAGTAGAACAAGGGCCAATGCCCTGGAGCAACTGATCCATGCAAAGAAGAAGCAAGGGCTGGCTTAAGGATGACCACGGTTCCCCTTGACCAACATAGATAAAAACTCTGCATTCTAAATGATGGATATATTTGAAAAAAGAATTTGTTTCTAAGATCAGTGAAAAAAAACTTGTTGTAGCCTATTTTGTTTCTAGTTTACCAGATCATTGCGATTTTAGAATAAATCTGTATCTCTGAGACATGAGTTTCACACTCAGCAATTGCAACTTTGTTGATTGCTGTGTCACTCATATCTTTGATAACTTTCCATATGAACTATATTAACTAGTGCTATACTTGCTCCATATATCACATATGTAAGTTTCTGTAACAATTTCACACCCAAGCATCCTGTCAACTGATGAATTATTTGAAATTGTCCTACTCAAGAGTCAAGATGGATGCTAGACATGAATATTTCTCCACCCTCCTTCTATACATAGACCATACGTGTCTAGATCTCTTGTTCAGAAAGGTACACTGCCATAGGATGAGTCCATTTTCATAAGGTCAAACACAGAAAGCATACACAACATAATGCATCACATCATTTTTCTAGCCAGTGACACACAACACTGCATAAGTCACCGTAGAATGACTATGATTGGAAAGGTGCAACCCAGAGCTCAAAAGGTACTCAAAACACCAATTTGACATTCTTTTGATGACTTGAGGCATCAAGTCCCCCTCTGTAGAAATCATGTCAATGACTCCATAGATCTGAAAAAAGCAGTATACCTCCCAGAGATGTGAGAGGAAACCTCGTTACCAGATTCCTTTTAGCTACAAGGGAGGTTTCGACCTCAGTTGTTAACCCCATTACAGACCTGACTTCATAGAAGACAACAAAAGACAGCATTATCCAACAGAAAATGAGGGATAATACAATGTCATGATTAAACACACCATGCAGACTTCTAAGTATATTGGAATGACCTACTTAAATTGTACTACAGAAGCTAATTTGTTTTCTACACCCTACTAAAAGTTAATTTTAATCATTGTCGATATATATTAGACTAATAATAAAGATGTCTTGTGCAATACCCTATTGATCCGTATGAGATGTACGCATCCATCTCATTAGGCAATTTTATTCGTGATGGATTGAATATAATTTCTTCTTTTTTTGTCTCCCAATAAAATATTAGAGATACATGAAATGTTGAAATGCTTTCCCTCCATAAACTTTAAATAGAGAAGTGAAGGAATTTATAAAAGTATTTTCTCCCCAAAGCCAAACCTAACACAAGAATCCCCATAGTCCTCTGTAATCTCAAATTTAACCTTTGGCAAACCAACTGTAGAAATAAGTCTATGAATGGAGTGGCTTGAGCAATAACCAACCAAGCACGTAGTTATAGCTTATAAGCCTTTGCTCTACATTCAGCATACTCAAAGTATGCCATAGGCATTCACAAAAAGAGGAATGGTCCATATGAGATGTATGCATCCATCTCATTAAGTTATTTTGTTCGTGATGGATTGGTCCATATGAGATGTACACATCCATCTCATTAGGTTATTTTGTTCGTGATGGATTGAATATAATTTTGTTCTGTCTCCCAATAAATCATTACATATACATGAGATGTTGAAATGCTTTCCCTCCATAAACTTTAACTAGAGAAGTGAAGGAATTTATAAAAAGCATTTCTCCCCAAAGCCAAACACTAATGCAAGAATCCCCATAGTTTTCTGGAGTCTGCCTGCCCTCTGTAATCTCAATTTTAACCTTTGGCAAACCAACTGAAGGAATAAGTCTATGAATGGAGTGGCTTGAGCAATAACCAACCAAGCACATAGTTATAGCTTATAATACTTTGCTCTACATTCAGCATACTCATAGTATGCTGTAGGCATTGTTATCACGGATCTTGTAGTTGCCCCGAAGAGTAATCCTGTACAGGATGGGAGAGGGGGCAGACAACTAAAGCCGCGAACCACGAAAACCCTAACCCCCAAAAGATGAATGGTTGTCACGCCGGTTAGGATTCCCTTCGCTTTATGCCACTAAAGAAGCCCAAGTGACAATGGGGTAGACCCAGACCTATCCTGAAATGACAGACCTAAAGCAAATCACCAGATCAAACCCTAACAGAGAATACGTAAGGTGAATGCTTGAAACCCTAGATTTAAGGGATAAGCCACAAATTAAGGAGTGCTTGAGTAGAGGTGGTTAAAGATAATGGTAATGTTACTCAAGCAAGATAACGTAGTGACTTATGAAGATTGGGATCGAATCTAGGATCAGTGTGTTGGTTCGAATGATCAAAACTAGGACCCTGGGGGGATTTAAGCAGACAGATAGAAAATTCCCAGGATGGAAGATTCACTTACTTGGATGGAAGATTCAACAATATAAGAAAATCCAAGTGAAACCAGAAAAAAAGATGCACAGGGAATTGACTGCCACACTGGAAGGGGCGCGTTTCTCCCTGAGGATCAGTGCTTGGAGATGGGTAGATGGAGTCTATAGCTGATAGCCTGATTCCTAGGAGGGAGAGGAGGTTCTTCGAGATGGCCGACACAAGTGTTGTGGTCCACACATGAAAATATGCCTCATTTTTGTTTTCAATATTTTTATATTATGATTCTAGGTATGTCTAAAAAGAATCATTATATTAAGCCTTTAGGGTAAATGGCCTCTGGAAAATCTAACTGTTAAGACTGTTTGGCAGGTTTTGGCTCTTAGATTATGTATTGTAGATTTTAATTCTGAAGTGACAATAAAAAATTCATCAACCACCAAATATAATGTTTGCGCCATAAAACCTATGACTAAACCCATGGGATTTTCTATAAGGTGGAATAAGAATCAGCAGATGCCCACTGCGAAGAAATATGACCTAAGATTAAGACTATAAGCTGTCAATATGTAACTGGTTATATGCCTCTCAAAAATCAAACTGGAAAAAAGTCCACATTCATTCTGATCACTACCCATCCTCTACACAGTAAAAGCAAACTGCATCAATGAATTGTTACTATGGCACCAAAAATATGCTACAAAATTGTGAAGTAGTAACGAAATATACGATTTTTTCAAGTAATGAGTACTTTCTTTCAGCTCATTTTGCAACAATCATATAGAAAAAGATAAAGATATATTAAGAAAGTAATATATGATATAAAGGCAGTAAGACTTGACCCAAGATTAGATGTCTTACGTGTAGATGCTCCATAAATGGCCAAAAGAATCATTAGATTTTCTATAGATGACATTGATGCACCCACGCAGCTAGCAATCGCCAAAGGGTTCCATAAATATACAAGTGCTGCAATATCTCCAGCTCCTAAATTTCCTGAGGTTCAAAATATAATGTTATCTTACTAACCAGTAGTTTCTGAAGCAGAATTTGAGTCATGAAAATTTTGGAGAGAACTCATTGGATGCTGCAAAAACAGTACTCTAACAAGCAGTATGAACTCAATTCCATACAAATGAATAATAGATGTTCTAAAACAAATCCATATAAGAATGGAAAAGAGGAAAAATGGAATATAAATGACGAATACTACAATGTCATTTCATGAAATGTCAAATGGCAACAATTGATTTGGGTCCTGGAAATCTACAGAAAGCAATTATTTATGATTGACTTTGTGAAGAATATAGCATGTTGCCAGCGAGGGCTTGATCGGTTGGTAAGGCAGTAGTGCTGTTATTCCCCCCACCAAGGTACAAATCCCCCAGAGACATATTCACCCCTTGTGGACCAGCAAATCTGCATAAGCAGGCCGCTTGAGTTTGGGACCAGAGACAAGTCCTGGGCAAATTTGGCAGAATAAATCTCCCATGCCAAATTGTAGTAGCTTAGCCATAGGATTGCTTTCGCAAGTCCGTCCACTTGCTCACATTAACCGGAAGCATCTATCCAACCAAATAATTCTAAAATATCATTACCAGAAAAAGAAACATTTAAAATAATCTCCTAATGGAAGCTTTATAAACATGAGGGCTTTAAGACCTACCTGACTTCTGCATTGTATAATAAACCTGCACATCAAGCTTTGGATGGACTGTATGATACCACTTTCAATTCCCAAATTTATATCTCAAATTTAAATCATTTACATACTGTTCTCTTGTTGGCAGCACTTTCCTTCTAGGGCTCAGATCTGGAATGTGAGAACTGTAGATAGATAACAAAATGAGAAACAATAACAATGGACTACTCTTACCCCTGTAGTGACCTTCCTTCCTTGCTAGCAAAGAATGATGTGAACTCTGAATATGAAGTTCTTAAGGGTGTGCCCTCTCTATCAGCAGTAAGGCAATCTGTGCCACAGATAGGAGAGAGCAGACTCCTTTGCAAGCACGCCTTCGACAATGGCCATGGCAACAGTAAAGTGTGCCCCTTCTTTGCAGCAGAACTTCCTAAATGAAATGCACCCCTCTTCTTCAATTCTAAATCTCTGTTAAATCTTCAATGAAACTCCTTGAATCTGCAATACCAAACTGGTCTCTCTCCTTCCACTGAAGCACAAATGGAGATCTGAGATAGATCTTCCTTATCAATCCACTAGGGTGGATCTTGCACCACCAAAGATAGATTTCTCTCAAGGGTTTCCAAAAACCCTCTCTTAAGCTCACGTTCCCCAAGAACTACTTCTTAAACGTCAAATCACAATAATGAGCCATTGTACTCTCCTTTCCTTTTTGATAATTATTACTCCCTTTTTTGTCCTTTTTCTCCATTAAATTGATAAAAGCATTTTCTGCTTTATTTTAATAAAGTGACTTTATAAAGTCAGTTTCACTTTATTAACTAAAAAAAACACTTCCTAGCTCTTATTTATTTCTCCAACCCATGTCACCCTTTTTTAATGTTGCTTTTGCTTCCTAGTGACTTCATTGGCTAAATAGCCCCTTTTTTAACTTGACTATAGCCCATGGGGATCAGCTGGTTTAATCCGTCTAACTCCTAGCCATCATGCGGGAGGGGACATTACATAGGGATGCTATCCACGAATGTCAGGAAAAATCCCTTGGGTTTCCCCACGAGATTTTCGTTGGATAAAAACATTGGCTTTTTATGCAACTGAAATAAACTGTATAATTATAAGGAGGGTACATATAAATTCTGTTTTCAAAATAACTTGCCTAGAATTTGTAAAGACTTCAACAAATTCAGTGAGGTGTTGCTTCGCATATACGATAGATGAAGAACATGTCCAATTCTGTGCAATAGCAGAGCTGCCAAAAAATCTGCAAACACAAAAACAAAACTGCATCCTACCAAGGTCAATTTAATAATTGAAAAATTATAGTACTAATCAAATAGCTATGAGAAACTTATCAGATCATCTAACTCTAGAAATGTACAGAGAATAGCAACAAGGTTTTCTGTCTCAAAAAAATGGATTTTCTATCTAATAACTTGATAATTTTACACCTCCTTTATTGCTTTGGCCCTATTCAAACATTCTTTCCAGAGGTAGAAAGAAGAGGAGACATTTAAAAGGTGCTATGTAAATATAAGTTGATTGAGATGCTGAGATGTTTAAAGAAGTGTCACTAAGTATCTGTATATAGAAGGTATGAGAAAGAGTAAATGCCTGCAAAGAAGCTCCTTTGTTTGTACCCCTGTTCTGTATCAACCAAAAAATCAATGCTACATTAGCAAACATTTTTTATGCATTCCCTGACTGTCAACAAGAGGCCTATACAAGATCAAAGTAAAGAACTATCCCACTTAAATGAAAGAAGCAAAAGAAGTGGTGCAGAGGTATGTATAAGAGATGAAAAACCAACAATCTAAAGTTTAAGTCTGCCTATAAGAGCCTTATTAAGATATTTCTCACCTACTGACTGTTAATGGACCAAGGACTGCAAGTAGTAAAGGCGAACCATGGTACATAGAGCCTGCACAAAATTTCCTTTTTGGTAATTAGCATACTTATAAATGAAGAATTAAGGGTCAACTTTATTATATTAACAACATACTTAAAAATAGTGGTCCATGGACTGATAAAAAGGTAACCATGTTATTAACAAGGTGAAAAACAATGCACTCCTGATTACAGCGATCATCAAAACTCGTCTGAAACTTGGAAACCATTTACTACATTCAGAAGTCCAAAAGATACTAGGAAGCGCAATGCAACAGTAGTCATAACATAGGTAAGACAACCAAGCCAAGACTTGCATTACACCTATTTAGAACATGGAATTCAGGTTTAAGTGTCCACCTCTACATGCCTGTTACCACCTGAGTTGCACTCAGTTGGACTTTTAAGTAAGCCGCCAAAGATGAACATTTACTTGTTCAAATTTTCAAGTTCAGATGTCCATGCAGGCCTTCTCAGGACCTTTTTTTATTTTCGAAACATGTTCATACCCCACGGGGAATTGTAATAAAATGACTTGGCATGATGGATTTAAGTAAAAGGTTTGGCTTCCTAGGACTTAGCCATTAATACATTATTCCAAGGTGTTTTTTTTTGTTAATTATATATCATGTTTTAACGATTTATAATTTTCGAGTCTTTCATTCAAGCCTCCAAAGCTGGAATAATAGTCTTAGTGGCTAGGCCCTGAAATTAGTGTCAATGTATATTACCATGCTAATCATTATTTTGAGTCATTATGAACATGTCCTAAGTCCCCCATAGTTTTTTTTTAATTTCTGGAAAATTTTATTTTTTCTGTTTTTACAGGCTTATTTTTAACAAGTTAATTGTAAAACTCTAAAAGGTCATAAAAGTGTGGCTAGGAGGTTGTTTTTGTTGAATTTTAGCATTAGCATGAATACTTAAAAATTTGCAGACTAACTAATAACAAATGACAAGTGCAGTAAAAACAACATCAACCACATGAACACAAGATTTTTCACTAGGGAAACCTTTAAAGGACTAAAACCCCAAAAAGCATTAGTAGCTCATCTCATAAATGAGATGACTTAAGAAATTCTTCAAAAAGTTCCTCAAACCCTAATCAGGGTTAAACTACAGATTACAAGAGATCAATAAAATTTTCACAACAAAATCAAAACAAGGGTTTCAAACCCTAGTAGTCCAGATCTGCCCAGATCTGATCAAGCCTGCCCAAAGAAGAATGCTCGAACTGATAAAGTCTGCCTGGACTCTGATAGGGCCTGCCCAAAAATTGAACAGACCTGCCCGGAAATTCTCCTGTCCCTGCCCAGATCTTTTTCTGTCTCTGGCCGTGACTGTTACTCTGCCTCAGATTTGCCCGAGTGACAGATCTACCTATTTCTATTGTTGTTCATAAATCCTACAGACTGTATAATCTGATATAATCAGATTTATTGAAGTTTGTAAGCATTTGTGCAAGTTTGGAATACAAGATATGGCATCATAGTTGCGTATTTTTGCATTCAAATCCTTGTTGTTTATGTTGTGAGTTTTTCAGAGAGGGTTTTGTGCAGACCCCTCTTGCATCACTCACTTTCTAGTTTGTTGAATTCTTTTTTATTATCTTGATTCTCTGTCTTTTCATCTATTAACTTTTTAATTTGTTCAAGTAACCTTTGGTTAAGGCTCCTTGGGCAAGAACTTTCTGTCTTTTTCTTATAATTTCTTTTCGGGATCTTGATTCTTTTGTTTCAACTTCTGAATGCACTACTTCTTATCCTTTGACTTCTTGATTTTTGCAAGTAGTTTTTGACTATGATCTTTTAGGCAAGAAAAATTCTCATTTATTGTAACAATTCTCATCTTTTTCTAATAATTCATCGCCAAATATATTATCAAGATTTTTATATTTTTCTTGTTGTTTCACTAGTTCATCCTCTAATTTTTTAATTTGCAATTGCATTTTTGTGTCACTTTGATAATCCATTAGAATAAAAAATCTATAACAATATAGGCAAACACCATTTTGATTTTTTAAGGACCTCGAGCATTCACACTACTTTGCACAAAAAAGTCATTTCAACAAAAAGGTAGAAATATTTGTGGAATTCATTGTTCACGAATTATTTCTCCATTAAAATTCGATAATAAATGGATGAAGTGCAAGGGCCCCATGAAATAAGACTTTAATGATTTTTTTAACTTTATGCCCTTCTTAATATGCCTCAACTCTTCACCTGCATATATATTGTAAAATTATTTTAAAAAGAAACCTTGGAACTTGATTTAAGACCCTATTGCTTTTTGGTTGGTGTATTATTATTGAGCTAAAAGCATTTTTTAATCCCTTCATTTAATTTGCACTTGAACTCACATTCTTTCTTTATCTTATCCACCTGATACTTTTAAAGGGTCGTGTCTTTGGCGGCCTCGGCCAGATAGATACACCTTTTTCGGTCAATTAGATACACCTTTTCCTAGCACGTATCTCTTTATACAAGATTAAATATACTAAATAATCCCATGGACTGAATATGATGTTGAATACGTTTTGAAGCACCCTCCAATAGGCATGCTAACCATGATGGAATAAGCCATGAAATGAAAAACGACAAAGACCAAGTAGCAATGGTAATGTGAATGAGGTGACGTTGAGCAGATTTTATGTGTGGGGCAAGATAGTAGTGAAATGGCGACTAAGAGAAACAACAATTGTTCAGTTTAATAGCAAGGGTTAGTTGACACTATCTATCCTAATTCCTTGGTGGTGGCACTGTAATTTGCATTCAACTTGAAAACTAGAAGTGTGCCTTGATCTAGTGGTTATGACCGCCTGATTTTTATGGGATGTAATTTGGTGGCCACGTTCTTGGTTATTATCTCTCCTTCCTGTCAAGTGTGTATAAGCTCTGTTATGCCTCAAACTGTCTGAAGCATGCCCTTCAGAATGTGCTAGAGTGAGGGGGCCTTTTGCCACTGTAAAAGGCCAAGTCTGGGCTTTCTTGTGTAAAAGTGTTGTCTGGCGAGCATCAAGACCCTTGGTCTAGTCATGGCAGGTCCTCTTGGTTTTCATTTCAGGGAGTGTTGGCCTAGTGGCTCTGCTGACCACCCCTTGATGGGCAAAAGTCCCCCATCATGTTGGGCATTTATGCTATGGGTGGGTGTCTGGTGCACCTTGGAATAAATCCATTAGGAAACATGGCTCAAGGGCTCCTAGCCACACTTGTGTTTCTGCTATGTAGATGTGATTGCGCTTATAAGGGTTTTCATACCCGCTTTAGCACACCTCATCTATACCCACTTGGACCTCTCTTTTGATGTTTTACCCCTTTTCTTGGTCTACTCAAGCAAAAATGGTGATGACATCATCCTTTGAAGAAGGCCTTACCTTGCTAAAAAGGAGCATGTTGAGGGATAAGCACATCGTTGGGGCTAGTTGGGACATGACATCCTCCTTTTGGCTCAACATCTCGCTTGATTTAAGCCATTTGAATCATTTTATGGTTATTTTATGTGATTTTGTGGTTTAGTCCCCAGCTTGTTGGTGACAAACCCTAACTTTGAAATATTTATATGTTAGTAACTCTAAAGTTAAAGAGGCTAGGTTGCTCCATATAAATAAACAGGACCTCCCTCTCATTTGTAACAAGACAAGGGTTCAAATATGATCATTTTACTTTTTCTCTTGGTCTACATGAGCACTTGAGGCTATGTGCACTTCTCTATTTAGCATGTTTCTCTTGTGGTGAAAGATAAATTATGATGTCCTAGGGTTTTCTATCTCGCTCAAGGTTGATTCATGTCAATAGTTGTGATAACTCAAGGCTAAGGAAGGACTTCAGATCTCTCTTGCTCTTTTCTTGGTGGATGTTGGTAAGATCTTTCAATTTTCTTGTTTGGCATTGCTCTTGCGCATCCTAAGCAAGGAAAATTAAGGTTTATGCTAACATCTTGTAAATATTGTTTGAGGAGACTTTCCTCTTGAAGGAGCTCTCCATAAGTGGGCCTTGGAATTCATTATTTGCCATAATTTGGCTAAAGATACTTTGACCTATTTAGGGTTACTAGTTTTTTCCCTAATTTGTAAATATTGAATTGTCAAATTGAAAAGGGACATTAACCTTGATCTCTTGTTTCCCCAGGGTTATGGACTAAGGTCTAACCCCTTCTCTTCTTCAATTTCTATCAAATTTTTGTTGTATATATTTCAAAAATTACAAAAAAAATATAATATTGTGAAAACACTAAAAATATAAAAAATCATTTCTCAAAACATATTGCAAGGTTGAGAATTCTAAGCCACCCAAAAAGTACGCCCCCCTAGGTTTCTGGGAGGATCCTTGAGGGCGTCTCCATTCTATGGCTAGATTGTGAGATATTAATATTTTTGTGGAAAGTACTGGTGCTTTTCAGATCTGACATAATAGGTACAGCAGTAAAATCAGCAAATTTTGAAGGCCCAAAAGAGCTGGAATAAGGCCTGGGTTTCAGCCCTGGGGGGTTGAGCATCCAGTGGAAGAGTTTAATCAGGTCCACCATCTATTTTAAGGGTTGGTTAGGGTTTAAACCAAATATGGTTAAGCAGTTTCATATCTGATTTAGGATCGCCTTGCATCCTCTTGAGGTATATCCCTTACCCTTACCTTAAAGGCACGTCCTATATGGTAAGTTGGTAAGGTTTGGTTGGTTTTTTCATCTATTTCTAGGTGTTATAGACTGCTGTAATTTCATAACAGCAGGAAGTTATTGAAGTTGTTGATCTAAAATTGATAAAAAGGTGTTATGACTCCAACCGTCTGCTAGTGTTTTAACCCCATAAGGCACTACTGGTCTTAGTCAAGAGGTTGCTTGTGAAAAGTATTTGTATGGTGTTTGAGTGTTTGCAAAAATCCCTCACCAAAATTAGGGAATACCCCTTGATCTTAGGAGTTGACCTAAAGTGTTGAGAAGCTGGGATGTGGTGACATTGGGCGCTAGCTTCTCCCGTGCTTACCACTCATAGCACCAAGATTCATGACCTTAATCAGGGTGCTAATTTGAGCGGTAACAGGCTTTAAATCAAAAGAATCAAAGGTGTTTTCAATTTTGTTGCAGCCAAGAATCCTTCACTATAATTTTCGAACTATAAGTGCCTTATTAAGAAAACCGAACACACAAAGAAACCAAGAACACAAAGAGAGAATTGAAAGAGAGAAAATGGTTCTTCTATATTATCAAATGAAGAGAACCTTCTCTTTATAATAATGAGATGACATAAACCCTTACTATTCAAACCCTAATATGACTTGTGTACTTCAATAAAATAATTAAACATAAAGAAACCTAGAGGACCTAGATGACCTTTATATTCTAACACCCTCCATTAATGGTCAATCTAGAAAATACACCAAGTTTGTCCCTAAATTTTACAAATTTTTTTGGACCCAAAGACTTGGTGAGAATATCTACAATCTATTACTTTGTAGGACAGCATTGCAGCTCAATTGTTCTATCTTCTACAAGTTGTCGAATGAACTGACAATGAACGTCATATGTTTGGTACACTAGTGGAAGATCGGATTCTTGGCGAACTTAAGAGCTCCTCGATTATGACAGTAGAATAGGGTAGGCAAATTTTGTTGGATCTTCATATCTACAAGCATTCATCTTAGCCAAATTGCTTCACATGCTTCTTTCATTGCTACTCAATATTCTACTTCGATTAAAGAAAGGGAGACAACATGCTGCTTCTTGTTGGTCCATGTAACTACTCAAGTACCAAGATTAAAAGCATAACCTAATGTGGATTTCCTATCAATCAATGATCCTTTCCAATCTGAATCTGTATAACCACACAACCGAGGTTCTTTAGATATGCCCTATAGAATGCCAAAATCTGTTGTACCTTTCACATATCATAGCACTCTTTGTTGTTGTCCAATTTTCTATCCGTAGAGTAGTCATGAATCAAGAGATGCAGTTGATTGCAAAACTCAAGTCAAGTTTAGTGGCTATATGATAGATCAAGCTCCCCATTAGTTTCCTGTCGACTGATTCATTAACCACCTTAGAATCAAACTTGGCGGAAAGTTTCATCCTAATACAAACCATTACACCAAAACACAGAGGTGTTAGTGAAGGCCGCCCACCAAGATACTATCATCCCACCACGCTCCGCAATCTAAACTCTGGGTTGGATGTGTGTTAGTTTTTCTAATCTAATTAGCTTGATTAGGATCTTTATCTGAAAGAATAACAAGTACAACAAGATACACAAGAGAGAGCAGATACACAAGACACAAAGATTTTCACCAGGAAAACCATAAAGGAGAAAACCCCGTAAACTTCCTCCGAATAGTTCCGTCACAAAGACTGTATCACAAGATGATCAAACCCAATAAGAAGAAGTCTTTTACAGCTATCTATCTCTCCTCCTTGTCTCTCTCTCTCTCCTCATGCGAACTTGAGTGAGTGTGTGTATAAATGAGGGAGGTCGCCTCCCTATTTCTACCTTTCAAGTCACTGACCTATTACATGACTGGGGCTGACCTCTTACCCTAACAGGGCCGACTTGTCCTAGAGAAACTCATGTCATCACATATACATTTGCAGCTGGGCTACCCTGATGCAGCATACAGCTCAATCTCTTTATTCTTCTGAGTTATTAATTCACATGGGGTTTTTGTCATGGATCATTATAGCCTCGGCCATTTCAGAGCCTTGTTTAGCAGTTTTTTCCTTGCCATGACTGAGATCCACTTGTCCATTGAGATGCTTTCAGTGGTGACCTAGTTCATTTGAGCAGAGTAGCAAAGCAGATATGGTACACACAGTTACAGAGGGGCCTATCAGATGGAGACAAGTAGATATGGTGAGATCAAGTATATGTTTCTTGGTTTGTTTTTGCTCTATGATGTATATTAAACACCTAGGCTTGTCTTGTTAGGATGATCATGGTGACCTATGCTTATATATACTGATGCCTAAACTTGTGCTAAGATCGATCAAAGAACTCAATGTTGAAGACTGTTGCTTATGCCATACTTTACACAAATGATTAAACCTTAGTGTTGTGTTGGTCTCATATATCATCTGTCCCCATCCATCCAGTTCATTCGTTATTGAATTTTATCCCATGGCATAGATTGACTGAGACTTGTGAGATTGAATATACTTTCCCCATCTTGACCCTTATGCATGATAGACTCCATGTTGTTATGTGTCTTTGGCTATAAATTTTGTGGCTTGGCCAGTGTGGTTGAGTTCACTAGGTAATTTTCCTTTAGTCCTAAAAACAAGTGCTCCTCCAAACAGTGTTACTAAACACTAAAGTATCGGAACACATAAAAGCTATATCTAAATGATGCAAAGTAAATGTTTAAAAGGTAGTTCATGGTCAAGGGGTTGAGCACTCATTCTTCGTATAATGTAAGGCTCATCTTCCCTCCATGTGGGCAGCAGAGAGAAGCAAACCCATCGAGGCTATGGACTACTCGTTGGCAGCGGGGCTAGGCCTTAGTCATTTACTGGAGCTCAGAAGGCTTTCCAGAGCACCTTCTCTTGTAGGCTGGCTACTATCTTATGCGAAAATGAAAGTTATTGAAAAAAGGTCAATGGTCAAAGGAAGAGCACTCATTCATTGTATAGTGTTCAGCTCATTTGCCCCCACAGGGCAACAGGGTTAGACTAGCCTGCATAGGCTATATCTTTCTCAGTATTGGAGCCCAGAAGGCCTCCAAGGCACCTACCTTTGAAGGTTGACCTATATTGCAGAGTAATGTAGAGGAAAACTTGCCAGAGTCTGAAGGAAACAAGCCCAAGTACTTTATCCATCTGTAAGACACCGCCATTCCCTGTTACTATCTACCATTCATATGTCTTTTTGGTTGGGTATATTGGTTATCATTCTGAAAGATCACATAATCAAAGTCAGTCATGAGTCATTCCCCTTTACCTTCAGCAGTCATTCCCCTTTACCTTCAGCCTTGTTTTCCACCTCCACCCAACACTAGCAAACTGTTTAGACTTTGTAAGCATGGCATGCACAAGAGACTTTTAGAAAGCTCAATGATCTTTTAAAGGCACAGGTATATCTTATTAATTATTATTATTGTTGTCGCCATGATTCTGAACAACACGACTTAAGTTGGAATTTGATATACACCATTGGAGCATTTCTTACCTTGGATACATGCAGAATCATATTGATACAGTATCTCGTCTTCATTTTGGGTACTTTGTGTTAGATTTTCACAAGATTATAGCAATATATCGTAATTGCATTTAACAAGAGGATCACTAGAAGAAAGGCAAAGTACAAAACTGTAATGTTCCGTTATTGATAAATAGGGAATTGATTGAGGACATTTAATACCGGAAGCATATTAGAACAATTATTCAATATTATTAAGTCATCAGTATAGTAAAGAGGGCCATCAAAGTTATTATCATAAAGCATGCAGGGCATGCAAGCTTTATTTCTTCAGTCTTAAGTCAACGAGCAATTAGAATTGTATGCATGCAAAAAGTAAAGTGCAAACCCTAAAAATACATGCTAAAGCTATATAAGAAGGGTCATTGAACCAAAAGGATCATCTATTATTATTTTTGTTGATTTGGAGTATTTGAGCAGCAGCACGGTGTGCAGCAACAGCAGTTGGGGTTGAAGACAACGTCTTCAGCTAAAGAGGGTTCGACAGTGAAATATATGCCCTAGTCTCCTTCAAGGTAGGCCATTCAAGTCCACCATCAGCTTTCACCTTATTCGTCTATATCCAGTGATCCAACACTCCCAGGAAGACTATTTGCATGTTCACGTGTGCAGCCGAGAATTTAGCTGAAAAACCCCAAAGTATTCGCTGGGTCTCTGAATCCCAGTTCCTCTTCCACATAACAGCTTCATCTTCATCAGCAGGGTCACTTCACTGCCTTGAGTGATTATCAGCCCTCAGTTTGCTCATCCAGAGCAGTTATCAGCAGATCCATGCAACTGAGGGCGTGAGCACCAAACAGGAGGATCAATTCGCTAGCCAGCTTAGAGGGGTCAAAAACTCTGCATGCACCGGTCATTCTCTCCGGCACGGGGAGATCTACACCCCAACAAAATCTCAGCTCCATCAAGCAACTCCTTCACCAAAAACATCACCTTTAGCTGAGGAGAGGGTTTATTGCTGCTGGGCGGTAACACCGGGAAGGAAGCATCATTACCTCACCAGTCTAGCTCTGTATGCATGCATCTTATCTCTGGAGTATCATCAGCTTGATTATCAGTGGTAAGTGTTTACTTTCTTTCTATAAAATCTTTGCCCTAGTTTAGCGATAAATTAGGGCCATTGGCCCGGCACCTTGCATGCAAATTTTTGTTCAATATTCTTGCACATTTTGAGAGTACAAGTAAGCCCTAAAATAGTGAAACAGTAGAATATCAGTATTTGGGATATTACAGTGGTATCAGAGCATGATCCTTGGCAGTTGTGGGCACATAAGCAATTGAATAAAAGTGCATGTTGATGCATGCTTGTACATGCAAATGCATGTCAGTGATGTTGGTGAAGTGTGTGTCAGAACAAAGGTTTTGTTTTGCCAGCTTGTGAGAACATGAAGACAATGAGAACGATCTTGACTGGAAATTTGCAGAGGTAAGCAACACTGTAACACTTGCCTCGATATTGGGAATATCTAGCCTTGGGTGATGAGGTATGTGCAGCATTGTCCTTTCAAGATTATTACACCATCATGTTCGGAAGCCAACCCAAGGATTTGGATCAAGATTTCCTTAAAAACATAGTTGGAGGAGTGGAGAAAGATGAGCCCAAGTACAGGTTGATGGTGAGCTTGATTTGTAGTTAACAGTACATGATGAGAATGTGAACAAGGAGATTGCATTAGAGCCATCATGTGAGTCTAGCGACACCAGCACATCGGATAGTCAGATTGTGGACAAGCCATGTGATGAGTTGGAGTTGGTACACTCTTCATCACCTACAGTAGGAGTCCAAACAGTTATGACAGGGGAGATACATGAGGTGCAAGGCAATGAGCACAACAGTGGAGACAATGGGCAGTCGCACATGGAGGTTAGCAATGAAAGAGAGGACCAAGATACTTCGGGACACCATATTGTAGCGAGATGTTGAGCTTACAGTTCTTTGAGTTATATGTACCGAGTCAGCAGTCAGGGTTTCTAGTATTGAATAGCAGTTAGATTCCTTGATTGGGCAGCTGAAGAAACATTCTATTGCATTTCAAAGCAGTTCCCTTCAGGAGTAAATAGACAAGGCTTGCAGTAGCTTAAGTCCACATTTGCATAATGGAGGATGGTTTTTACAGGTTCGCCAGGATCGAGAAATTGGGCAGTGGTATATGAGCATTTCGGTTGAAATCAGATGGGCAGAATGTCAGCTTGGTAGGATTATTCCTTGTGATGGTGCTTAAGGACAAGGTCCTTTTTGGGGGTTGGATGGGAGAGAGATTAAGAGTTGGTGTCCTATGGAGTGGGCGATTCTTGGGAAGATATTCCTAGCCAAGGGTATAGTCCCACAAGAGCCTTCAGATATTTGGGCACAAGTTTGCATTGGGATCCAGGTGGGAGACCTTATGAGTGATGGATACATTGTTTACTGATGGCATTACTTGGGAGTCTATAAGATGCTCCTTGTGTCGATACTACGCAGGGTAGCGGTGGATACATTTTGACCTTTGCAATTCTCAGATTGATTTGGGACCCTAGGATTACAGTGACTAGCAATTTAGTGATTGCTAGAGATTCTTTCAGGAGGTCTCTTGTGATGGTACCTTGTTTACACCGTGGTTAGTCACTCTACTTATAGGAGGCTTCCATGGGATATTTTGTGATGGTACCGTGCAGCAGTGCTTTGAGCAGAGGGTGCTACAAATCTCCTAGGATAATTTGGGACCCTGGGATCATCCTCGGATTCAGTTGGTTCAGTTGATTGATCGTGGAGCTGCATTGGCATTGCTTGAGGACAAGCAATCTTTGGCGAGGGAGGACTGTAATGTTCCGTTATTGATAAATAGGGAATTGACTGAGGACATTTAATATCGAGAGCATATTAGAACAATTATTCAGTATTATTAAGTCATCAATATAGTAAAGAGGAACATCAGAGTTATTATCACAAAGCATGCAAGCTTTATTTCTTCAATCTTAAGTCAACGAGCAATTAGAATTGCATGCATGCAAAAAGTAAAGTGCAAACCCTAAAAGTGACATGCAAACCCTAAAAGTACATGCTAAAGCTATATAAGAAGGGTCATTGAACCAAAAGGATCATCTATTATTATTTTTGTTGATTTGGAGTATTTCAGCAGCAACACGATGTGCAGCACCAGCAGTTGGCATTGAAGATAGCGTCTTCAGCTAACGAGGGTTCGGTAGTGAAATATTTGCCCTAGTCTCCTTCAAGGTAGGCCATTCAGGTCCACCATCAGCTTTCACCTTATTCGTCTATATCCAGTGATCCAACACTCCCAGGAAGACTATTTGCAGGTTCACGTGTGAGCCGGGGATCTAGCTGGAAAACCCCAAAGTATTCGTTGGGTCACCGAATCCTGGTTCCTCTTCCGCATAACAGCTTCATCTTCATCAGCACGGTCACTCCACTGCCTTGAGTGATTATCAGTTCTCAATGTGCTCATCCAGAGCAGTTATCAGCAGATCTGTGCAGCTGTGGGCGTGAGCACCAAACATTAGAATCAATTCGCTAGCCAACTTAGAGGGGTCAAAAACTCTGCATGCACCGATCATTCTCTCCGACACAGGGAGATCTACACCCCGACAAAATCTCAGCTCCATCAGGCAACTCCTTCACCAAAAACGTCAACTTTAGCTGAGGAGAGGGTTTCTTGTTGCTGGGCGGTAACACCGAGAAGGAAGCGTCCTTACCTCACCAGTCCAGCTCTGTATGCATGCGTCTTATCTCTGGAGTATCATCAGCTTGATTATCAATGATAAGTGTTTACCTTCTTTCTGTAAAATCTTTGCCCTAGTTTAGCTATAATTTAGGGCCATTGGCCCGGCACCTTGCATGCAAATTTTTATTCAGTATTCTTGTACATTTTGAGAGTACAAGTAAGCCTTAAAATAGTGAAACAGTAGAATATCAGTATTTGGGATATTACAATGGTATTAGAGCATGATCCTTGCCAGTTGTGGGCACATAAGCAATTGAATAAAAGTGCATGTTGATGCATGCTTGTACATGCAAATGCATGTCAATGATGTTGGTGAAGAGTGTGTTAGAACAAAGGTTTTGTTTTGCCAGCTTGTGAGAACATGAAGACAATGAGAAGGATCTTGACTGGAAATTTGCAGAGGTAAGCAACACTGCAACACTTGCCTCGATATTGGGAATATCTAGCCTTGGGTGATGAGGTATGTGCAACATTGTCCTTTCAAGATTATTACACCATCATGTTCGGAAGC
Source organism: Pseudotsuga menziesii (assembly GCA_001517045.1). Classification (NCBI taxonomy): domain Eukaryota; kingdom Viridiplantae; phylum Streptophyta; class Pinopsida; order Pinales; family Pinaceae; genus Pseudotsuga; species Pseudotsuga menziesii. The sequence continues at coordinate 346,576 of LPNX010037711.1, read as the reverse complement.
CAACCCAAGGATTTGGATCAAGATTTCCTTAAAAACATAGTTGGAGGAGTTGAGAAAGATGAGCCCGAAGTACAAGTTGATGGTGAGCTTGATTTGGAGTTAACAGTACATGATGAGAATGTGAACGAGGAGATAGCATTAGAGCCATCCTGTGAGCCTAGCGACACCAGCACATTCGATAGTCAAATTGTGGACAAGCCGTGTGATGAGTTGGAGTTGGTACACTCTTCATCACCTACAGTAGGAGTCTAAACAGTTATGACAGGGGAGATACAAGAGGTGCAAGGCAATGATCACAACAATGGAGACAGTGGGCAGTCGCACATGGTAGCAATTAAAGAGAGGACCAAGATACTTCGGGACACCATATTATAGCGAGATGTTGAGCTTACAATTCTTTGAGTTATATGTATCGAGTCAGCAGTCAAGCTTTCTAGTATTGAAGAGCAGTTAGATTCCTTGATTGGGCAGTAGAAGAAACATACTATTGCATTTCAAAGCAGTTCCCTTCAGGAGTACATAGACAAGGCTTGCAGTAGCTTGAGTCCACATTTGCATAATGGAGGATGGTTTTTACAGGTTGGCTAGGATCGAGAAATTGGGCAGTTGTATATGAGCGTTCCAGTTGAAATCAGAAGGGCAGAATGTCAGCTTGGTAGGATTATTACTTGTGATGGTGCTTATGGACAAGGTCCTTTTTTGGGGTTGGATGGGAGAGAAATTAAGAGTTGGTGTCCTATGGAGAGGGCGATTCTTGGGAAGATATTCCTAGCCAAGGGTATAGTCCCACAAGAGCCTTCAGATATTTGGGCACAAGTTTGCATTGGGATCCAGGTGGGAGACCTTATGAGTGATGGATACATCGTTTACGGATGGCATTACTTGGGAGTCTACAGGATGCTCCTTGTGTCATGTAGGTTGTCCTCGGATGTAATCGATCCTAGCGAAGCTCACAGGTTATCCTTGGACGTAATCAGCCCTGATGTGATTCTATGCTAGAAATGGCCAGAGTGAAGTGAGTACTTCAGGGAGAAGCTTGGTGTTCTCTAGATCGAGGTTCCTTCCAAGGGGAAGTGATGAGTCCGTGAGCCCTTCTGACATGGATGCGAGATGTGTTCCCCACATGGTCAAATGAAGTGCAGAGCCCTTCTGACATGGTTGCGGGATGTGTTCCCCACATGGTCAGATGCAAGTGTAGAGCCCTTCTGAGATGGTTGCGGTATGTGTTCCTCCCATGGTCAGATGTAAGTGCAGATCCTTTCTGACATGGTTCTGGGATGTGTTCCTCCCATGGTCACATGTAAGTGTAGAGCCTTTCTAACATGGTTGCGGGATGTGTTCCTCCCATGGTCAGATGGAAGTATAGAGCCTTTCTGACATGGTTGCGGGATGTGTTCCTCCCATGGTCAGATGTAAGTGCAGAGCCTTTCTGACATGGTTGCAGGATGTGTTTCTCCCATGGTCAGATATAAGTGCTAAGCCTTTCCGACATGGTTGCGGGATGTGTTCCTCCCATGGTTGGATATAAGTGCTGAGCCTTTCCGACATGGTTCTTTGATGTGTTCCTCCCATGGTCGGATGTAAGTTTTGGGCCATTCTGACATGGTGGTAGGCTGGGCCTCCCATGGTCAAATGTAAGTGTTGAGTCTTTCTGACTTGGTTCTTGGATGTGTTCCTCCCATGGTCAGATATAAGTGCTGAGCCTTTCCAACATGGTTTTTGGATGTGTTCCTCCCATGGTCGGATATAAGTGTTGAGCCTTTCCGACATGGTTCTTGGATGTGTTCCTCCCACGGTCGGATATAAGTGTTGGGCCATTCTGACATGGTGGTAGGTTGGGCCTCCCATGGTCAGATGTAAGTGCTGGACCATTCTGACATGGTGGCAAGTTGAGCCTCCCATGGTCAGATGTGAGTGTTGGGCCTTTCTGACATGGTGGTGGATGTGATCCTCCCATGGCCAGATGTGAGTGCTGGGCGTGCCTTTCTGACATGGTGGTGGATGTGTTCCTCCCATGGTTAGATGTAAGTGTTGGGCAGGCCTTTTTGGCATGTTTCTTGGATGTGTTCCTCCCATAATCAGATATAAGTGCTGAAGAAGATAAAGACCTACATGGAGGCTAGGCCTACAACCAGCGTGAAAAAAGGTTGGCTCTGTAGAACTTCCTATGACGAGTAGAATTAAGAGATAGCACCATTTGATCGAGATAGCGGAAGCAGTGATGATGATGATCCAGTGATGATCCAGCTTTGATGACGATCCAATGATGATCCGGCTTTGATGATGATCCAGTGATGATCCAGCTTTGATGATGATCCAGAGAAGAAGACTTGTAATGATGAATTGTGTCAAGAGAATACCTTCCTAGTTAAGAGGGAGTGTTGATGTATTTGTAATTTTGGAATGTATTCACTTGTATATTTCATATATTGTATTTCATTGGTCCCCGATGTTCCTATCGGGAGAATCATTAATATAACAAAGTCATGTAAAGTCAATGAGGTTAACCCTCCATTGTAAGTCGGGGCAATAGTCCCCACAATTGAGTTGAGTTTAACCCCCCTTGTTGATAAGGGGGGCAAAGTCACCACAGTTGAAGGGCACTAGGGTTATTAGACTCTCCTAGAGATGTCGGCCCTGGTAAGTAATTGTCAAGTCAAAAACTAGTATAAATAGAGAGTGAGACTCTCTATTTGTCACATACACTCACTCAACTGGGGTGCATGAGTGAGAGAGGAAGTGTTGGCACATGTGAGAGAGATCAGCTATCAAAGATCATCTTTATGTTTTTGGTTTTTACTTTTGCTACTAGNCCTTTATGGTTTCCCCAAGGAAAATTCTTTGTGTCTCTTGTCTCTTGTGATTATTGTTGTGCATGTTATTCTCTCAGATAAGATCCTAAGATCATATTGTCTAAATGATAAATTCAGTCATGATGATTCATCTCTTGAAAGACATTTATTTTGATCATTTGATGTGATTTTCTATCATTCCATCAGGAACATATTTCAATATTTTCAGTTTATAGTCGATATGTGATCATGATCCACCATTTGACATCTTATGCATCTTATATATTAGTTTTATTTTCATATTTATGTAGAAATGTGTTTATTTGATGTTTTTGTTGCTTTAGATGTTAAAAAAATTGAAAAAAATGGTTATTTTTGTATTTTTTGATGCTTTACGACATGTGCCGATAAGTTACATTCCGGATATCTGGTGATATATTTGCCGACACGATGTATGTAACTATGGTCAAAAGTAAGCAATGTAACATGGAAAAGCATCAAATCAAAACACTAAATACATGGCATAATTAGCAAAGAACACTTCCTATGAATAAAAGCAAAAATAAATAGTAACAATACAAAAACTATTCTTTATACATAAAAGTTCCATCAAAATCACAAAAGAAACTATAAATTGATAAATATGCCCTACCTGCATAAGGAGACATGGATAACTGCTTCAACCATTGCCCCTCCGCCACTGCACAAGACATTAAATTCATTAAATAAATACAAACAACACCAATGTTATGGATCAATTCAGCCTTATATTATATTAAAAGCAATTTATTGTATATGACTATCATAACTGGCAATATGCACATAAAGGCCAAATCGCATCCATTACCTAATATGACACCATTCGATTAAGATGGTTTGATACATGAATTTCAAATTGTCTATTACTCTCATATAAGCAAGCACATCGCTGTCAATTGGGCCTAGCCCAAGTGATTGTGGGATGGACTGGTATCCTCCCCACCCAAGTTCTATTCCCTTAAGTGACATGTTGAGCTCATAATGAGTATATTGTTGTTGACATGGCCTTGTGCCTTGAAGAATCTAGGGTTTACCCTAGGTACCATCCACAAAATAAGAAGTGCCCAGGGGTTTGCCTCAGGATAATTACCTAGGAAAAAAAGGAAGCACATCACTCTGGAACATTAAAAATGTTAAGATTAATGGCCATTTTAAGGTTAGGTTTCAAGAGTTCAAAAGTCACAAAACTACGTTAGTTATGATTAGGTTAGCAATTAGAAGTCTAGACAACCGTCACAATAAGCAATTGAAAAAGTCCCCATCACTGTTACATAAGCAAGTCACGGACTGACATTTAATAAAATCGTCATCCAAGCATTGTGTTTCCTTTTCTTTTTCATCTCGCTCCTCTCATAAATGTTTTAACATTGTATCAAAGACATGTTATGAAGCATACATGGTCATCGGGAGTAAGCATAGAGAAAGAAGATGAATTTGTGAGAGTAAGTGTTGAAGAAGACTAGAAATGAAGATGTCAAGATCAACAGTAAATTGTTTAAATTTCATAAGAATTCCGTTGTGTTGTCACCTAAAAGAATTAAAAATGAAACTTAGTTTCATAAAGCTTTAAAAGGAAATTAAAAGGTGTGGTAGAGGAAAATTGAAAAAAAAAACACAGAACAACAACCAGCATCAAATTTTATAGGTGAATTGTGCAATGAAAATCAGCTTCAAATTCTGCAGGCTGTTTTTGTAGGCATAGTGCATGTTGATTGCATCTCTACATAACCCAACAGTTTCAAAGGGGTGTCAAAGACCAAATGAGACAACAATGGAGGAAGACAACGATTGTGCAACAAGATTAAGAGCCTAATACCACTACTTTGGCAGCAATTTTGAAAAATGTCAAAGGTTGAGTGAATGAAAGCGGGTGTGGACTTGCATTAGAAGTCTTTGGCAACAATTGTAGATCAAAAAGGGCAAAATCTGGATTTAATGACAACTGTAAAATGCAGATGTCTTGAGAGACAAAGATGCAAGCAAATGTTAGAAGTAGAGTCTGTAGAATAGACTCAGGCACCAGCAATAGAGGTTGTAGCAAAGAGGCAATAATAAGGAAACTAAACAGAAGAGCCAAGCACATGGAAAATTTGACACTTCGGAAAGTTGGCAAAGTGAGATGACTGGAGACCAAGGACTGTGACATAGAACAATTGTTCCATCATCAAGAAATGATTCAGTGTCTGAAAGTAGAAATATCTTTGTGTGTGGCGTTAAAACCAGTAAATGTCATTTTCTGTCTGTATTTGACGTAGATAAACAGCAACTACATGAAATCCATCCAAATGCAAATACAGTGTTGAAGACAGCACTCATCTGGAAATGAATTTCCCAGACAGGACGTATACTGGGACAAAGAAGTAGCAATGCTTTGTCTTACAATCTGGGACACCAAGATCATTTAGAGAAAGAGTATGATTAGTGATGCCAAGACATAAGACATAAATCAAAAACAAAGAAGATTACAGTATGATGTGAGATACCCCAATATGAGAAGAATACCAGAAAAGGAAAGATACTTAAAGTAAAAGTTAGGAGGACAAACATGCAATCATTAGAAAAAAAGATTGTCAGAATTGTACACATGGTGTACACTCCTTTGCACTAACGATATATCCAGTACAGTTTTGGAAGGGTAATCACAACTGACCAAATCTCCAATAAAATATTAATAAAGTGGGAGAGTGAAAAGGATAAGGGATAAGAATAAAAGATGAGCATAAAGCAATAACGATAAGATAAAGTACAGGTATAATAACATTTTCACATATGTTCACTAGACTAAGTCTCATCAAATCCCCCCTACTTAAAGTAAATCATCCCCAATTTATGCTAGAGATGGGGAAAAGGCTTCTGAAATGCTGACTAGGACAGCCACTTGGCTTGAGTGGGCAACGTGCCTTTGCAACCCACCAAGTAAGTGGTGATTTGACAACACATAGTATTTGTGGTGCAGACATCAAGAAGGGCATCTTCTAGAAGAGGAGGCTTAAAGATTGGACTGGTTACCTCTGGATGTGTGACTAGAACTGATTCCTCCAAGTGAGCTGGCTCATATGGTTTCAAATAGCTAACATTCACCACATAATGGATGCCAAGTTGAGTTGGGAGATCCAACTTTAAGGCATTTGGACCCATTTGTTATGCAGGGCTGGAAGGACCATTCCAAATGGGTTTGAGTTTGTGATGTTGCTGATTTTTTAAGTGCTTCTTATCCAAATGCTGCCAAACTCAGTAAACCGCCTAAAACTGTGTAGCAACTTAATGGTGGTAGATTTTTATAACTTTAGTAGTATAATTTCATTATTTATTTCATCCCACAATCATAGCATTGTTTCATTTTCAATGTAAGTAAAAACAAGGATCACTGAAAGATAGCCATGCACAAGAGACACAGATTTATCCTAGGAAACCCAAACGGGAGAAAACCCAACAAACTTTTCTCAGAAGAAATAATCAATCCAACAATACCAATCATGAAGATTAAGCCTTAGCACAAGAATGTGCTCTTCTTGCACAAGAACCCCGAGAGAGATAAGATAATAAGATAACCCCAAAATTTGCTTCACTTGTCCTACTTGAGAAGTGCACACCACTTGAGAGAGAGATGTGTGTTGTGTATGTTCAAAATGAAGTGTGGAAGCACTTTATTTATATTCTTATTTTCACACTAAGTTTCCACAATTAGGTCAGCTTGTACTTTAATTTATTCATTATTTTATTTTTATTTATCTTCCAAGCCGACTTTGTTGAAAGTCAAGGTTGGATGAGTTTTAACACAAGTAGTAAACTTTAATGCATGAACATATAAACTCAGATTCACAATAGTACTGCAGAATAAAATTTAAACTATAATAAAACAAAAACAACATAATTTTCATCTCTTTCAACTTAACGCTCCATTTGGTCACTGTGTTAAAGTTGGTCCTTGAGAATCATCAAATGCTATGTACAGTAAACTAATAAATCTAAAATGCCATGTACAGTAAAAAACATAAAATAGTAAAAATAAATAAAGTACAGAAGATAACAATGCTAAAGAATCATAACCATTATTTGAATCCGCCTTATACTCAGATATTTATGAGTTTGATCTTGTCACCGAAGGGACAAGTCAATCTGGGTAAACACATTACGTACCTCGAGAGAAAGAGTTCAAGTAGGAGTAAACAAACCTCAAATTCTTTTAATCAAATTAGCAGCTCGGTCATATTCAGTACAGTCACGCTAAGCAGAGATACACAATCATACAAAGCAGTGACACACACAGTCAGAGATAAACTTCACACTAGGCAAAGACCCACAGTTATTCTGAGTAGGGACAACTCATTTAAGCTGCAAGGGAGTGCAGCCACGCTGCTGCAACAAGAGAGAAAATCACGACGCTAGGGAAAGCAGTGATAAGCCACGGGATAGCAGCAGAGAAGACCAAGATGCAGTTATGTTGAAGTAACATGCAGAGAGTGAGGAACACACGTGAGCATAGGATATTTCAGTCACGCAAGAGATGGTGTAGAGAGCAGCGCAGATGATATAGTCACGCAGAGATGATGTAAAACGCAAAGAGCAGTGCAGGTGATCCCAATCACGCAGAGATTAGTGCGGGTGATCCCAGTCACGCAAAGAGTAGCGTGGGTGATCCCAGTCACGCAGAGAGTTGCTCACACGGGGAAGGCGAGATAGAACAACGCAAGGTATCCCAGTCAGGAGATAGATCACCGTGGAGGATGGAAACATCATGGTGGAGGATCACGGGAGGTCCACGGGGGAAGATGCGAAAGGATCACTGATCAAATACGCTGGCGCAGTGAAAGACCACGCCGACAAGGGAAACACGAGAGATAAGCTGCGCTGGTGAGGATCACGAATGCAGACACGGTAAGATTGTTGGCGCTGAAGAATCAAACACTCGGAGGGATCAGACGCGGGATCAGGCCGAGTAAGCAAAACAAAATTCGTGAAATGCTAGTGGAGAGAAACCCGGTCACACTAGATAGGATCGGATGATGATTGGATAAGTTCCAATGTCTTTTTATGAGGTATTGGGCTAAAACATTTACAAAGGTCCAAAGGTCCAAAATAATAAGTGGTCCACTAATAACAAAAAGTTAAAAGTTAAAATAACAAAGGTCCAAATAATAAAACCATAAAGTAAGTAAATGGTCCAAAGGTTTAAATATAAAACCATAAATGTTAATGGTTTTATAATAAGGTCATAAGGTAAAAAGTCCAAAAAGTAAACAGTCCAAAAGTTTCATAATGAAACCATAGACAGTCAAAGGTCCTTTAATAAAACCATAAGATAAATACACTTAGGATAAAATCCATAAAGTAGGAGTCATGATAAACAAAGGCACACACAAGTAAGAGTGTCAGGACCAAATAAGGTAAAGGACCAAGTGTCAACCAAGGGAGTCACAACGACCCACATACCCACAGGGTAAGGTGAACCATAAAAGGTGGACAAATGACTCCTTTAGGACCAACAAAACCAGTAAACTTTTCTCTTTCTGAAGGTACATTGTTTTATATATTTTGTCATCACTGTATAAGGAAAAGATTCAAACGAATGGTAGAATCCTCAACACTACTCCTAATGGTTAGATGCTAAGGACATCGTCAAGGGGTGGCCAGTCCCTTGAGAAGCAACCTAGCAATAACTGATTAGGAGAGGGGACATCACACATCATTATCTTCCATTCTTAAAGAATGGCTTTCAGCCCTAGGCTAAGTTTCAGTCTCACACTGAATCATATTAATCAACCCTTGGACCTTGACTGGGTCCTCCATTCTCCCGGAGAATGGTCCTAAGTACTAAGTTGAGTTTCAGTCCCAAACTGAAAGTTGATCAACTACCTACAAGACTTACTTGGACATCGCATCCCTGGTCGTAGACCAGAATATGTCTCTGCCTCTATCTACAGGATCTACTTGGACATCGTTTCCCTGGTCCCAGACCAAAATACCACAGAGGCACATAGGGGCCCTAGCCACATGCTAGGGGCTTTGCCATGGCATCAACCTACTTGGTCTCAGTACCAAGAACCCCGAGAGACTACTGGGGTCCCTAGGGTACCTTTTAGTGTCTTACATCTGCCCTAGTCAACAAACTAGGGTACCATCCTCTCGAAGAATGGGTCTCGCAGCTGCACTAACTTTAACAGACTTGTCATTTTGTCTTATAGGGTCAATTTACCCGTTTCATTGGGGTAGATGTTCTCTCCATTGCTTTCCACGTTCTATGGGACTTCTTAAGAATATTTTCCGATGCTACATTAACATCAACACTCCCTCTTAGCAAGGAAGATATTCTTCTTTAACACTGCTTGTCTTCTGGAAATTCTTCTTCAACGTTTTTTAGGACTTCTTCAATGGATTATCTTGACTTCTTTAGATATTTCTTCATCATAGAAAAGTTCTCCTTGTTGATGTCTCATCACATACAGTCACATTCTTACCCAAGAGCTCTAATGTTGATTTGACCATACTCTAAGAAGTCCCAGACACTTCTTAGAGACAATTGTCAACTTCAACATTAGATTAGATTTTGTCTAATATACAAGAAGATAAAATTTCCTTGTAACATAGACAAGTCATGTCACTCTATAAGGAATAGATCGCCCATGCTAAGGAGCACTCCCACATACTGAGTACGCAATGTGACCTCTAGCCTACCATCACTCTAGCCCACATGACTGGAGTAGGATAAGCATCTAAGCCCTCTACTAATTAGTCCACATGACTAATCAGGGTTGGAACTCACGAAAACATCAACACTCCCTCTCAATGAGGGAGGCAACATCATGCTAGAACATATCTGGATATCATTTGATCATCACGGCTTGTCTCCAACATCTCATCATCATAAGAAAGATCTATTCTGATCAAGTTTGTCTGACCAGAACAACCATTCCCACTAGAACCTAGAACCACATTATCTTTCCAAAGATAATATCGAATCTGCTTAATTAGCTTGGTCATACTAGACCACAGAGGATTACATCCTAATGCACTTTATCAGTCTAAAACCGAAGGGAAGCCACAATCCCCAGGAAGACACTTCCTCCAAGCACTTTGTCGAATTCAAATTGAAGGGAAGTTGCAATCCCAGATAAAACTCTTCTTCCAAGCACTTTATCGATCTCAAATCAAAAGGAGGCTACAATCCCCAAGAAGACTCTTCTTCCAAGTACTTTATCAATCTCAAAATTGAAAGAATGTTGTACTCCCCACGAAGACTTCTTCCAAGCACTTTATTGATCTCAAATCGAAAGGAGGAAGGAGGTTGTAATGCCTAGGAAGACTCTTCTTCTAATTTACCAGTCATTACAACTGGAAGGTGATGATGACTACAACTAGTGCACCCCTCTAAGCCTACACACTCCACACTGGAGCACTCTCCTCATAGGAGACCATCACTCATAGGGATCATCCCACACTGGGATACACTCCTCAAAGGAGTCCTCTCCACACTGGAGACGTTCCTCACCATAACCATCCCTCACAGGGATACACTCCTCAAAGGAGTCTTCTCCACACCGGAACCATCCCTCACAGGGATACACTCCTCAAGGGAGACCTCTCCACACTTGAGACCGTTCCTCACCGGAACCATCCCTCACAGGGATACACTCCTCAAGGGAGTCCTCTCCACACTCGAGATTGTTCCTCACTGGAACCATCCCTCACAGGGATACACTCCTCAAGGGAATCAAGCAGAAGTCTCGGCTTGTGCCTCATCAACAGCCATACTGGTCATCAATCTCCCTTTCTAAGGAAGGGAATCTCCACCACCCCAAGCCTTTCACGAAAGTATGCAAACTTCACTCTGCAACCAGCTCATCTGTAGAGATATACTGGAGCTTTATTGCTCCCTTCTAAACTATGTCTCTGATGTAGTGATATCAGATCTCAATATGTTTGGATCTGTCATGAAACACAGGAATATCCGAGAGCTTTACACAACTCTGGTTATCACAAAATATCGTTGTCACATCAAGCTCATGACCATACAAATCTGCAAGCAACTTCCGAAGCCATATTGCTTCCTTACTAGTTGCACTGGGTGCCATGTACTATGCCTCGGCGGTACAAAGTGCCACAAAAGTATGTTTCTTGCTGAACCAAGAAACCATAGTTGATCCCAAGCTAAAACAGCACCTAGAGGTGCTCTTTCTGCCAATTGCATTCCCAACCCAATCTAAATCTGTGAAGCCCACTAGCTTCACTCCATCACCTAAGGTATCTCTCAATCCATACCCAATTGTACCGCGAACATATCATAGCACATGCTTAGTTGATACCCAATGTACTTGTCTCAACTCGAATCTCAACCATGTGCTGACTCAACATGTTCACTGCATAACAAATATTTGGCTTGGTATTAACCAGGTACAACAAGGAAACAATCAACTAGCGGTACATGGTCGGATCCAGTAAATATGAAGATATGGCAAAATCATGTAACTTCTTCATATTTGCTTCCATGGGTGTAGCCATGGACTTACAATCCATCATACCATATCTACGCAAGATCTCAATGGTATACTGTAATATCCCAAACTGATATTTTGCCTTTATACTGATAGGTTATAGTGATTGTTTGTATGTTTGTGGTTTTAGGTATGAATGACATAGAAAATTATTTGCATGCAATAATAGATTACATGCTCAAACCCCAAAATATGACAAATACTGAGATAAAAATATGAAATAAGCTTCAATGAGACTGTAGTGACATAACAATAATAATAGTTGTGATAATTTTTTAGTATACAAGAGACATGCGTGCCATGCATCCACTGTAACTCAGAAAATGTGTTGCGTGCCAAATTTGATGCCCATACAAGGAGAAACATCCTTCTTTGATGATAATCCCTTCGGAGCTTCTTCAATATTTATTCTACTTATTTGTTCCTGATTTGTCTTGAAGTGTGTTTCAAATTTGCAAGACGATGACTCTCAGTCTTAGAGAATGTGACAAATTGCATGGTGCTTCCAATTTCATACCTTGAAAGCTTAGGTTACAGATGCTTATGGAGAAAGCCAAGATTTGGAAGCATGTTAAGTGATAGCTTCCCCTACTGATCTAATGAAATTGGCCACCCATTACAAGGAGGCCAAGGCACAGTGAATCATTCTTGATTCAGTGAAAGATCATGTAAACCCTAACATTGAAGAGAAGAAGAACAGTAAAGATATGTTTGATACTTTGGTTGGTTATTTCAAAGGACTTGTGTTTCTCGATAGATGCTCTTGAGGAACAAGTTTTTTGCAATTTACATGGGGACAAAGGTGGAGGATAAGGAATTGGTGTTCACTGCCTTGAATGGACTTGCTCCATCTTTGATGCATTTATCCAAGGTGTTTGTGCTCATGAGAATTTTCCAGATTTTGTCAAGCTTTGGGATAACCTTGTGTTAAAGGAGAAACATGTTCAGTGCAACAAAGGGAAGTAGAAGAAGTATTCATCATACCAAGTACAGTCACGCTAAGGACACTCAGTCACTCAGCGCAAGAGACACTCGGTCATGCTCTCATAGTCATGCTGAGAAACCCACAGTTCACACAAGCAACCCCGCGGTCATATAGAGGAAGAAACCCACAGTTCAGACAGCAATACAGACTCACGATCACGGTGGAGAGAAACCACGGTCTGCACAATAGACTCACGAACTCGATGGGGAGAACACCATGGTTTATATAACATACTTACGATCTCGGTGTGGGAGAACACCATGGTTTGCACAATAGACTCACGAACTCATCGGGGAGAACACCACGGTGGGATAGGGCCACGGTCGAGTTGGGAAATGACCACACGAAAGGGACCACGCGGATGCTGAGCATGGGTGCTGAGAGAGGGATTCATGGGATAGGGCCACGGTCGAGCTGGTCAGCGATCACGCGGAAGAATGCCTCGGATAGACTGGGCAGCGACCATTCGAAAGGACGGTCATGGACAAGATGGGCAGAGGTCACGTGGAGGAGGGTGGCAGAAAAGCTGGGCAAAGATCACGCGGAGGACGACCGCGGACAAGCTAGGCAGAGGTCACGTGGAGGAGGGTCACGGACAAGCTGGGCAGAGGTCATGCGAAGGAGGGCCGTGGGCAAGCTGGGCAGAGAGGACTCAGTCTAGTCACGTGCAGAACAAATCATTCACGCAGAGGTCCAGGTCCATTCATATGAAAGCAGGAACCTAGTCATGCGAAAGCAATGAGCCCAGTCCATATGAAAGCAAAGGGGCCCAGTCATGGAGAACAGAGAGGCAGCCGAGGAATTATGCTGAGTAATGTCATGCGAGGAGCAGACAAGGAACCAGAATGATACGTTTAAAATTTCATTAAAAACTTTAATTTATAAGATCTAAACATTAAAAAAAATGGTCCAAGTCAAAAACCAAAGGTCCAAAAGTTTAAAAAAAAATTAACTTAGGGTAGAATCAAAGGTCCAATGGTCATAGCATAAAACAAGTATAAAGTCCAAAAGGTTTAATCATAAAGATGGACCAAAGGTCATTATTAAGAAAACCATAAAGTAAACATATAGAGTAAATGGTCCAACCAAAAGAATAGTGTACCAAAGAAACCCATAAGGTGAGAATCATCATGACAAGGGTACACACACAATAAGAGTGCTAGGACCAAGTAAGATAAAGGATTAAGTGTCAACTAAGAGGGTCACAATAAAAATAACCTACATACCCACAGGATAAGGTGAACCATAAAAGGTGGACAAACCACTCCTTTAGAGGACCAACAAGACCAGTAAACTTTTCTCTCTCTCAAGGTACATTGTATATATTTTGTCATCACTGTATAAGGGAAAGATCCAAACGGATGGTACGATCCTTTTGTCCTTAACACTGCTCCTAAGGGTTAGGTGCTAGAGACATCATCAAGGGGTGGCCAATCCCTTGTTAAGCAACCTAGCAATAATTGATTAGGAGAGGTGACATCACACATCATTATCTTCCATTCTTAAAGAATGGCTTTCAGCCCTAGGCCGAGTTTCAGTCTTACACTAAATCATGTTGATCAATCCCTGGACCCTGACCGAGTCCTCCATTCTCTCGGAGAATGGTTCTCAGTACTAAGTTGAGCTTTAGTATCACACTGAAAGTTGATCAACTACCTGCAAGACTTACTTGGACATCGTGTCCCTGGTCCCAGACTCTGGCTCTACCTGCAGGATCTACTTGGACATTGCGTCCCTGGTCCCATACCAGAATACCCTAGAGGCACATAGGAGCCCTAGCCACATGCTAGGGGCTTTGCCATGACATCAACCTGCTTGGTCCCAGATCAAAAACCCCAAGAGACTACTGGGGGGACTAGGGTACCTTCTAGGTTCTTACTCTACCCTAGTTAACTAACTAGGGTACCATCCTCCCTGAGAATGGGTCTCGTAGCTGCACTAACTTTTAACACTCCCTCTCAGCAAGAGAGGCATTCTCAGCAACACTAAGCTTGTCTCTAAGGTGCTTCGACTTCAATAGAGGCTTGGTCAACACATCAGTAAACTTGTCTACTTAACAGAGCAGACTGCAACATGTCCTAGACATGGTTAACCTTCCTATTGATGTGTACCTCCCTGTCATAAAGCACAGGGTCTTCTGAGAGCTTGATCTTTAATAGATCTACTTGGAAGTTGTACCTGACTTCCTGCTGAGAACCACTTTCCATGCGTAATTTGACATCTTCCAAACCTTATGTCTGGTTGCAACCTCATAAATGGAGGTTTCTAAAATAGTGACGTGGCTCATCTGAGATTTCAAACCAGAGCAATCATGAACCTCTCAATAGGTTACTCAAAGAGATCAACTAAAGACTCTCTTACCTCCTCCCTCGATGGACTGGGCTTACTTTTGTGTCTATATAACTGGGGAGAGTTCTCTGAAAACTTCCTTCAGGGAGAATACAACTTTTCTTTGCAATCCCATTTTGTTGGGGATTAAGGGGCACTTTTGGCTCCCTCTTGATCTCTTAACTTACCAATGTTCCATTCTATTGATAACAAATGCCTGATGGCTTCTCTGGAGGATGACCATCCAACATAACTAATCCTGCAATTGTGGAGCCTCTTGCTCCCTCTGTACATGAGCACTCAGCTCCCTCTTGAACTGTACAATGCAATTCTAAGCATTACTTGTCACATCATCCTCCTTTATAAGTTAAGATTGAATGCCATCAATTTCACATACTAACATGATTTTAATGTACACTACAGCTATCTTAAAGCTATAAAGAGCAAATCCACATGTTATGATAATACTAAGAGTCAACATGAATTGAGATAAGAAGTCCTATATCTGCCCCTTATGCAGAAATCACATTGTGCATCACATTGAATATTTACCCATAGAGGTATCAGCATTATATCATCTTCATGCAATAGTATACATTCATTGGTACCATTTAGATCATAATCCTAGACAAGAGATTAAGCTCTAAGCTTCACATTGATTAATGCATCATAAGTAATGGTTAAGAATTCTATGCCACTGTCCTTTAGACCTGAGCATGCACTTCTTAAATAATTTCATGTATCATCATACAACATAATCCAGGATATTTAAATGATCATAAAGTCTAACTTCCTTGTGTCGACAATCCTTGATCAAAGTTATCAACGAGCCATAAAACTCTTTTGCACTATAAGGCATCATAATTAAGTGGGCTTTCTTACTTGTCATGAACATACCTCCTTATCATGTTCATAATCTATCAAATCCATTTTCTGATAACACTTGTTAGTACTAAAACACATCTCTTAATCAATTGTTATTGATCAGGTCTCTTACTGGCTAATAAACTCCTTCAGCCAAGATCTGTAAAGTTCAAATCCAACAAGTCAAGTCCTTACTGTTACTTTGGAAACCCTTACCTTAGGATCATGTAGACTTTGTTACCATAAGGACAGAGTTAGCTACAACCTAAGCTCTGATACCATGTTGAAATTTAAGGGTTAGTGGAGTTTTAACACATGTAGTAAACTTAAATGTACGAACATATAAATTCAGATTCATAATAGAGTTGCTTAATAAAATTTAAACTGTAATAAAACAAAAAACATAATTTTCATCTCTTTCAACTTAACGCTCCATTAGTCACTACGTTAACGTTGGTCCTTGAGAATCATCAAATGCTATGTGCAGTAACAACAAGATAAAATAATGTACAGTAAATATCAACAGTAAAGAATCATAACCAATATTTGAATCTGCCTTATACTCAGATTTAATCTTATCACCGAAGGAACAAGTCAACTAGGCAAACAATTTTACGTACCTTGAGAGAGAGGGTTAAAGCAGACAAAAATAGACCTCAGACTCTTAGTCAACAGGTAGAAAGGCTCCAATCAAATTCTCAGGCTTGAACAGTTCAGTCATACCAAGTACAATCACGCTAAGGACACTCAGTCACTCGGCTCAAGAGACACTCAGTCATGCTCTCACAGTCATGCTGAGAAACCCACAGTTCACAAAAGCAACCCCACGGTCACACTGAGGAAGAAACCCACAGTTCAGACAACGATATAGACTCACAATCACGGTGGAGAGAAACCACGGTCTGCACAATAGACTCACGAACTCAATGGGGAGAACAAAACGGTTTATATAACAGACTTACAATCTCGATGAGGGATAACACCATGGTCTGCACAACAGACTCACGAACTCAATGGGGAGAACACCATGGTGGGATAGGGCCACGGTCGAGTTGGGCAATGACCACACGAAAGGGACCACACGGATGCTGAGCGCGGGTGCTAAGAGAGGGGCTCACGAGATAGGGCAGCGGTCGAGCTGGTCAGCGATCACGCGGAAGAACGCCTCAGATATATTGGGCAATGACCATATGAAAGGAGGGTCGTCGACAAGCTGGGCAGAGATCACGCGGAGAAGCGCCGTGGACAAGCTGGGGAGAGGTCACGCAGAAAAGGGCCGCAAACAAGCTAGGGAGAGGTCACACGGAGGAGGGTCGTGGACAAGCTGGGCAGAGGTCCCGCAGAGGAGGGTCGCGGACAGGCTGAGCAGAGAGGACCCGGTCCAGTCACGTGCAGAACAAATCATCCATGCGGAAGGTAGACCACACAGAGGTCCAGGTCCAGTCATACGAAAGCAGGAACCTAGTCATGCGAAAGCAACGAGCCTAGTCCATACGAAAGCAAACGACCCCAGTCATCCAGGACAGAGAGGCAGTCGAGTAATTACGCTAAGTAATGTCATGCGAGGAGCAGATAAGGAACCAGATTGATACGTTTAAAATTTCATTGAAACTTTAATTTATAAGGATCTAAACATTAAAAAATTGGTCCAAGTCAAAAAACAAAGGTCCAAAAGTTTTTAAAAAAAATAACTTAGGGTAGAATCAAAGGTCCAATGGCCATAGCATAAAACAAGTATAAAGTCCAAAGGTTTAATCATAAAGATGGACCAAAGGTCTTTATTAATAAAACCATACAGGTTTAATCATAAAGATGGACCAAATGTCTTTATTAATAAAACCATACAGGTTTTATTAATAAAACCATAAAGTAAACATATAGAGTAAATGGTCCAACCAAAAGAATAGTGTACCAAAGAAACCCATAAGCTGAAAGTCATCATGACAAGGGTACACACACAATAAGAGTTCTAGGACCAAGTAAGATAAAGGACCAAGTGTCAACCAAGAGGGTCACAATAAAAACAACCTACATACCCATAGGATAAGGTGAACCATAAAAGGTGGACAAAACAACTCCTTTAGAGGACCAACAAGACCAATAAACGTTTCTCTCTCTCAAAATACGTTGTTTTATATGTTTTGTCATAAATGTATAAGGGAAAGATCCAAACGGATGGTACGATCCTTATGTCCTTAACGTTGCTCCTAAGGGTTAGGTGCTAGCGACATCATCAAGGGGTGGTCAGTCCCTTGAGAAGCAACCTAGCAATAACCGATTAGGAGAGGAGACATCACACACCATTATCTTGCATTCTTAAAGAATGGCTTTCAGCCCTAGGTTGAGTTTCAGTCTTACACTGAATCATGTTGATCAATCCCTGGACCCTGACCTGGTCCTCCATTCTCTCGGAGAATGGTTCTCAGTACTAAGTTGATCTCCAGTCCCACACTAGAAGTTGATCAACTACCTACAAGACTTACTTGGACATCGTGTCCTTGGTCCCAAACCAGAATATGTCTCTTGCTCTACCTATAGGATCTACTTGGACATCGCGTCCCTGGTCCCAAACCAGAATACCCTAGAGGCACATAGGGGCCCTACCCACATGCTAGGGGCTTTGCCATGGCATCAACCTACTTGGTCCCAGATCAAAAACCCCAAGAGACTACTAGGGGCCCTAGGGTACCTTCTAGGGTCTTACTCTACCCTAATTAACTAACTAGGGTACCATCCTCCCTGAGAATGGGTCTCGCAGCTGCACTAACTTTAACACTCCCTCTCGACAAGAGAGGCATTCTCAGCAACACTAAGCTTGTCTCGAAGGTGCTTGGACTTTGACATAGGCTTAGTCAACACATCAGTAAACTTGTCTGCTTAACAGAGCAAACTGCATCATGTCCCATACATGGTTAACCTTCCTCTTGATGTGTACCTACCTGTCATAAAGCACAAAGTTTTCTGAGAGCTTTATCTTTTATAGATCCATTTGGAAGTTGTAACTTACTTCCTGTTGAGAACCACTTTCCGCACGTCATTTGACATCTTCCAAACCTGATGTCTGGTTGCCACCTCATAAATGGAGGTTTCTAAAATAGTGACGTGGCTCATCTGAGACATCAAACCAAAGCAATCATGAACCTCTCAATAGGTTAGTCAAAGAGATCAACTAAAGACTCCTTGACCTCCTCCCTCTATGGACTAGGCTTACTTCCATGTCTATATAACTGGGGAGAGTTCTCTGAAAACTTCCTTTAGGGGAGAATACAACTTTTCCTTGCAATCCCATTTTGTTGGGGATTGAAGGGCACTTTTGGCTCCCTCTTGATCTCTTAACTTACCAGTGTTCCATTCTATTAATAACAAATGCCTGGTGACTTCTCTTGAGGATGACCATCCAACATAACTGATCCTGCAATTGTGGAGCCTCTTGCTCCATCTGTACATGAGCACTCAGCTCCCTCTTGAGCTGTACAATTCAATTCTACGCATAACCAAAATCTGCAAGCATTACTTGTCACATCATTTTTCTTTATAAGTTAAGATTGAATGTCATCAATTTCACATACTAACATAATTTTAATGTACACTGCAGCTATCTTAAAGCTATCAAGAGCAAATCCACATGTTATGATAATACTAAGAGTCAACATGAATTGAGATAAGAAGTCCTCCTATATCTGCCCTTGTGCAGAAATCACATTGTGCATCACATTGAATATGTACCCATAGAGGTATCAGCATGATATCATCTTCATGCAATAGTATAGATTTATTGGCACCATTTAGATCATAATCCTAGACAAGATATTAAGCTCTAAGCTTCACATTGATTAATGCATCATACGCAATGATAAAGCATTCTATGCCACTGTCCTTTAGACCTGAGCATGCACTTCTTAAATAATTTCATGTATCATCATACAACATAATCCAGGATATTTAAATGATCATAAAGTCTAACTTCCTTGTGCCGACAATGCTTGATCAAATTTATCAACGAGTCATAAAACTCTTTTGCACTATTAGGCATCATAATTAAGTGGGCTTTCTTACTTGTCATTAACATACCTCCTTATCATGTTCATAATCTATCAAATCCATTTTCTCATAACAATTGTTAGTACTAAAACACATCTCTTGTTCAGTTGTTATTGATTGGATCTCTTACTGGCTAATAAACTCCTTCAGCCAAGATCTGTAAAGTTCAAATCCAACAAGTCAAGTACTTATCATTACATTGGCAACCCTTACCTTAGGATCATGTATACTCTATTACCCTCAAGACAGAGTTAGTTACAGCCTAAGCTCCGATACCATGTTGAAATTTAAGGGTTAGTGGAGTTTTAACACAAGTAGTAAACTTAAATGTATGAACATATAAATTCAGATTCAGAATAGTGTTGCTTAATAAAATTTAAACTGTAAGAAAACAAAAAACCAGTGCAGTCATGGGGTTGCTTGTGTGAACTGTGGGTTTCTCAACATGACTATGAGAGCATGACTGAGTGTCTCCTCAAAGAAACCCAGAGTTCAAACAGCAATATAGACTCATGATCACGGTGGAGAGAAACCACGGTCTATGCAACAGACTCACGAACTCAGTGGGGAGAACACCACGGTTTATATAACAAACATACGATCTCGGTAAAGGAGAACACCATGTTCTGCACAACAGACTCACGAACTCAGTGGGGAGAACACCATGGTGAGATAGGGCCACGGTCGAGTTGGGAAACGACCACACAAAAGGAACCATGCAGGTGCTGAGAGAGGGACTCACGGGATAAGGCCACAGTCGAGCTGGTCAGCGATCATGCGGAAAAACGCCTCGGATAGACTGGGCAACGACCATACGAAAGGAGGGTCGTGGACAAGCTGGGCAGAGGTCACATGGAGGAGGGCCGCAGACAAGCTAGGCAGAGATCACACGGAGGAGGGCCGCAGACAAGCTGGGCAAAGACCACACAGAGGAGGGTCGTAGACAAGCTAGGCAAAGGTCACGCAGAGGAGAGCCATGGACAAGCTGGGTAGAGATCACACGAAAGAGGGTCGGGGACAAGCTGGGCAAAGGTCACGCGGAGGAGGGTCGCAGACAAGCTGGGCAGAGAGATCCTGGTCCAGTTACGTGCAAAACAAATCATTCACCCGAAAGGTACACCACGCAAAGGTCCAGGTCCAGTCATACGAAAGCAGGAACCTAGTCATGTGAAAGCAACGTGCCCAATCCATACGAAAGCAAACGAGCCCAGTCATGCAGACAAAGAGGCAGCCGAGGAATTATGCTGACTAATGTCATGCAAGGAGCAGACAAGGAACCAGATTGATACGTTTAAAATTTCATTAAGAACTTTAATTTATAAGATCTAAACATCTTAAAAAAATGGTCCAAGTCAAAAACCAAAGGTCCAAAAGTTTTTAAAAAAAATAACTTAGGGTAGAATCAAAGGTCCAATGGTCATAGCATAAAACAAGTATAAAGCCCAAAGGTTTAATCATAAAGTAAAAAATGGACCAAAGGTCTTTATTAATAAAACCATAAAGTAAACATATAGAGTAAATGGTCCAACCAAAAGAATAGTGTACCAAAGAAACCCATAAGGTGAGAATCATCGTGACAAGGGTACACACGCAATAAGAGTGTTAGGACCAAGTATCAACCAAGAAGGTCACAATAAAAACAACCTACATACCCACAGGATAAGGTGAACCATAAAAGGTGGACAAAGGAGTCCTTTAGAGGACCAACAAGACCAGTAAATTTTTCTCTCTCTCAAGGTACGTTGTTTTATATATTTTGTCATCACTGTATAAGGGAAAGATCCAAACGGATGGTACAATCATTTTGTCCTTAACACTGCTTCTAAGGGTTAGATGCTAGCAACATCATCAAGGGGTGGCCAGTCCCTTGAGAAGCAACCTAGCAATAACCGATTAGGAGAGGGGACATCACACATCATTATCTTCCATTCCTAAAGAATGGTTTTCAGCCCTACGCTGAGTTTCAATCTTACACTGAATCATGTTGATCAACCCCTGGACCCTGACCAAGTTCTCCATTCTCTCGGAGAATGGCTCTCAGTACTAAGCTGAGCTTCAGTCTCACACTAAAAGTTGATCAACTACCTGCGGGACTTACTTGGACATCGTGTCCCTAGTCCCGGACCAGAATCTCTCTCTGCCTCTCCCTGCAGGATCTACTTGGACATCACGTCCCTGGTCCCAGACCAGGATACCCCAGAGGCACATAGGGGCCCTAGACACATGGTAGGGGCTTTTCCATGGCATCAACCTGCTTGGTCCCAGACCAAAAACCCCAGGAGACTACAGTGGGCCCTAGGGTACCTTCTAGGGTCTTACTCTTCCCTAGTTAACTAACTAGGGTACCATCCTCCTTGAGAATGGGTCTCACAGTCGCACTAACTTTAACACGGAGAAGGGAAGCAAAAAAGGGAACAAGAAAGGTAAGAAGGAAGATTCAAGTCCAGGAAAGAAAGACTTGAGTAAGGTGAAATGTTTTAGGTGTCACCAAATGGGATATTATACCAACCAGCATCAAGAGAAGAAGCAAAAGACCAAACAAATAGCAACAGGTACTATAGTAGGAGTGGATGAAGAATCATCTTAGTTTGAGGTTGCCTTCTCCATGGTCTCTTGTTTGTCTTCTAACATTGTGTCAAATGTTGGATGGGATGTGGACAAGGGCATTAAGACATATGACTTATGATAGGAGACCTTTCAACAGGCTTCAGGTATAAGAGGGAGGTTTGAGTGCAAAGTTGAGTGATGATGCTACATATCCTGTGAAAGGATTGGGCTCCATTTCCTTTCAGATGCCATCAAGTGATGTTCTTGAGTTAAATGGTGTTCTATTTGTTTCAAGTTTGAAGAAGAATCCTCATTCAGTGTTTTGTATGGTAGAGCATCAATATAGTGTTGCATTTGAAATACAGTTGCACTATCAGTGATGGCTAGTTCGAGGACTTTGGCTAGAGATATGCTAGTTGATGGCCTTTACAGGTTGCTTGTTGATCCTATGGCACTTGTACATTCTAACAAGAAATTGGATGGACCTTCTGACTTTGAAGAGGCATATATAGAGCTTGTAGGGCAAGATGCCATGGAGACAGGTTCAAAACCTATTATGGGATTGATTCCAAGCTTGCAACTAATAGGATTGTTGTAGAGTACAAGGACAAGGTTGTTGGATTCTCTAAAGCAAATGGAGTTGACTGTGATGATACTCTTGCTTAAGGATTCTCTCAGAAAGAGGGAGTTGACTTTATTGAGATTAATGCTTGAATTGTTAAAGGTTTTGAGGTGCATGGGCGAGATACCCATGATTACAGGATGTTGACAATTTGGGCCTGTGATCCACGGTTATGTTCTTTCACATTCATGGTTGATCAATGTTTCTTGGAGATTCAAGATGTTGTGATAGCATCTTGTGTTGTTGGATACAGTGAAACTTCCACAACTTATAGGATTGATATTCCAACATAGTGGGGCACTATGGTGAGACATGATGTAAAGTTTGATGAGAATGTGAAATCTTCTAGTTCACAGGAGCCTCCTTCAAAGATTAAAGGGAGTGAGGAGGTTGTTGTTCTAGAGGTTGATTCAGAAGTCAGAGTAAATCAAATTCAGGAGTGGACAAGGTGAGATTAGGGATGGATATGCCCTCACCTACTACTGTAGTACTTAGGAAACCGAGATGGCTTACCTCAACATTATGGGTTGCACAAAAGCATGTGACAACACCTGTATCTTCAATGAGGTGGAGTATTCCTCCAAGGAAATATGCTACTCATATTGCATTGGTTTCTTCGATTTGTGAGGCTTCCAGTAGTCTTGAGGAGGTGAGGTGTGATGCCTTGATAGACGATGATGATTGGGTTGATCATAAGACTACAACAAGTACAGATTTGCAGATGGAAAGTTTGAGTGAGTTGTAGAGGGGGAAGACAAATGTTTGTGAAAACACTTTCCTAATAGAGGGAGTGTTTGCTTTCAAACTTAATCTGAAAGCATTTACACCATGTTTGGGGGTGCTTCATGTCATGTGGGCTGCATGGTGCATGAACGACACTTGGATTGCTCTGTGATGAACATGCACATGTCGAGGTGGCTTACTCTTGGGTTATTGCTATACCTTCCCCGATGCTCATGATGCCTTCTTCCTCGGAGTGTTGGAGACCTTGATATCTTGGTGACTTCTTCATGATGGCCACATGGAGGTTGAGTCGTGTTGATGAAATTGTCATTGATGCCAACATGGACCTGCAGTGGCCCCACGAGATGTCATTGATGCCACCAAGTCCCACCTGCAGTGCCTTGACCCCTTACAAAGTAGTTTTGCACCTTTTAGTGCTTTGGATCCCGAACAGAGTGGGTTTGTGCCTTGAAGCACCTTGTACCCAGTTGACAAGGTCCTTGTACCCACAAGGCTGGATCTTGATGCCACCACCTTGTTGAAGATGTTGAAGACTCTGTTGATGGTGTTGAAGACCCTGGAGATGGTCTTAAAGCCTTGATAGACGTTGGAGAAACCCTAGATGGGTTGGAAAAGCATTAATGACCCATTCTGTGGTCATTCATGCTATGATGATGTCATGGCACCCCAGAAGAAGACCTAACATCCTCACAGGAGATATCTTGACCCTTGGAGGTCCTCTTGTGTGGTTCAGGTAGTTGACGAAGTCTTTGGACCCACACTTGGTGGTTTGATGGTCCTTGCACCCCTGAAGGAATGGTGAAGGTTGATGGGGTCTTAGAACCCTTGGAGATGGTCCCAGGGCATGAGGAAGACTTGGAACCCACTTATATGGTGATGTGATGGCGTTTGGACACTTGGACAAACGTGTTTACACTCGATGATGACCTTGACACCCTTGATGAGCTCATGGAGTCCTTGGTGGTGGGCATATGACCTTCATGCACATGGTGGCTTGATGCAACCCTTGGTGACCTTGATGGCTTGAAGACAAACGCTAAAACCCTTTCAAGTGATGATACAATGACTTGTGATGATGTGATGAATTAAACTCACTTGAAGGTCGGCCCCAATTAATATTCAAATTCAAATTACAAAATAAAAATAAAATATTGAATTGAAGACAAGTCGACCCCTAATTTGAGGAAGTAGTCAACGCATGAATGGATATAAAAACTAGCCCATCCACATTCAAATTTTCCAATGAAGATGAGGAAGAGGAGCTCGCTGATATGACTGAGGCTAAGGTGACTGAAAATTCGGAGGGACAGACCTAGCTCAAAACAGTCCAAAAATTGCAGAGGATCCGAATCTTTTTCTTGGGGTTTTTGAAGGCTCCTCACACTCTTTTTGTAGTATGCAAAGACCCGAGCTTGAGGATGAAGTCAACAGTCCTCTTCCTTTTTCATTTGCAGCAATAGTAAACAGTGGATGAACAACAGTGTTGCAGAGTTTTCCACACTTTCTTTGGGTTAATCTATGTCCGATTTTTTCACAGTTTGCAGCAGCAACTAAATCCGAGGTCTAAAGCAGATGAAGAATTGCAGATCCGAGTTTGTTTGACAGTCCAAAATTTGTAGCAAAGGTTGAGAGGTTTTTCCACACAGTCCCGAGTTTTGGTGAAGTCCAAATCTTTGCTTGAACAAAGTTTACATCTGATATTTTTTTTGGAGAGTAAACAGTCCAATTCGAAGCTTGATGATGTAAATTCGATGAAGATAGCAGTAGAGGAGAGACACCCGAAATTTCACAGAGATCAGGCAGAGGTTGGAAAGCTATAGCAAATTCTGTAAAGGTATGTTCAAGTAAGTATGACTTTACCTTAAGTCTGAAGCAGCATTTGAATCATGACATTTTTTATGGCTAAGTGGTAGCACTTTGTTCATGAGAACCTTGATCAAGACTTGAGGGTTGAAGGACTCTCCAAGATTTAGTCCTGCACCTTTTGAGTTCAGAAGGTGATAGTCCTTATGACTATGCATTGACTCGATAAGACATAATGGGTAATGATTGAGTACGTGAGAGAATAAGCAATGTATGAGCAGACTCTTTGATGTCTTGACATAAACAGTATATCAACAGACTCCTTGATATCTTGTGACAATCTAGTAATAGTACAACAGTTGATGTCAGTTGCAATATGTTTTGACATAAGCACAAGTACTTATGAGCAGATGACAAACCAAGAGGATTCGACAAGTGACTTAATGATCCAGTGAACTAATAGAAGGTTGCAAAAGTGGAGAAGGCAAGAACAGTGGAGTTGTTTCGACAATGCCTTATGATTTGACAACTACAACTCTTTATGAAATACAATGACTTGTTAAATCAGTGGTTGTTCGACCATACAATGACAAATCTAACTTACAGTAGTTGATATGATAATGATTGATTGAGTTGATTTAATAGTACGACAGTAAAAGACTAGTATAGTGATTGATAGCCTTGACATTGACAACGTCTTGATGAGTGGAACTTGGCAGAATGATGAGCAGTGTTGACTAGCAAAGTTGATGTACTTGAGCAAAAGAGTGTTGCAGCAGTATTAATGAGATTAATGAACAAGACTTGACAGGTGCAGACCTTTGAAGGCATGAGCAGACTCTTGAAGTAATGAACAAGACGTGACAGGTGCAGACCTTTGAAGGCATGAGCAGACTCTTGAAGACATGAGCAGTGGTGGTGCTTGGGGAGACTTCTTGATAACTTGATCAAGTTGTGATAATGATAGTTTGACACCTACAGTAGTATGACAGTGACTGGTTGATGATATTGACAGTGCATCCATGACATAACAATGATTGATGGGACAGTAACAACTTGATAATGATACGACAGTGGTTGATGTGAAGCAGAATGATTATGACAGCAACAACGCACTTGACAGTGATGTGCTGATATTATTCTTAACACAATCCTTTTGGACAAAATGAAGAGGATAGAGACAAGTTGTTGAGAAGATACTGATTGAAGAGATGCTAGAGATAAGTGTTGGTGTGATATGATAGTGATGTTGATGTGATTGATGATGTTGGTGTGACAATGAGCTTTAATTGTAAAGGCAAGCTTGTCTTGCTTTTGAGGTTAGGATACCTCAACCCTTCTTAGCAGGGTCTAAGAAAACCAGACAGGGTCCTGGATGCAGAGTAGATGCTCTTCATATCAATAGGTGCTGATTTTACCTCACAGTTGTAGCTAGTCCAAAACTAATACAAAAAGATTACAAAATTATATGGTGTTGTGTTCTTTTGTGTTATGGTTCTTGATGATTCAAATGCTTATGATATGTGAATGATGAAGTGAAAGATGTTTATGAAATGATTAGGAGATTGGTAGAATGATGAATTGGTAGTTAATTGTGACAAGCTAAGAAAAGTTTTAAAATTGGCTTTACACTGATTCACCCCCCTCTCAGTGTCTAACAATTGGTATCAGAGCCGGCCTTCATCACAAGCCTAGCAAGCTT
Source organism: Pseudotsuga menziesii (assembly GCA_001517045.1). Taxonomy (NCBI): domain Eukaryota; kingdom Viridiplantae; phylum Streptophyta; class Pinopsida; order Pinales; family Pinaceae; genus Pseudotsuga; species Pseudotsuga menziesii. The sequence continues at coordinate 319,617 of LPNX010037711.1, read as the reverse complement.
GAAGGAGATCCTTAGACACAATGGAGGAAAAGAAAGAGTCATCAAGCAATGACGTGCCTATACTTGATATTAATGATTATTTCAGTTGAAGAAGCAAAATGAAGGCTTATCTGAAGAAGTTTGGTATTTGGGAAATTGTTATCAATCCACCCGCTCCAACAAACAAGAAAGGAAAATCAATTGCACAAAAGGAAGCAAAGAAGGACATCACTACAGCCTTGAAGTTCCTCATGGATGGACTTCCCAACTCAGTGAAGGAAAGTGTAGGAGAGAACACTTCAGCAAAAGACCTATGGTTCAAGTTGGAGAGTGAGTATCAGAAGGCAAGACCAGAACGCAAAAAGACAGATCAGGAATCAAAAGACAAACCCCCAGATCGGCTCAATCAAGAAGAGAACTCCAGTAAAGGTATGAACTCTTGTGATTCAAATGATAGCTTGTGTGATGAAATTGAGAAGGTTCTTGCAGATGATGATGAAGCAATGTTGAAAGCTAAACAGAGAATTATAAACTATGTATGCAACATAGATCTCAGAGCTAATTGGTACTTGAACAAAGTTGATCTTAATCAATCTGATTACAAGATGTTTAGGATGACAACCTTTGATTATATGGATAATCTCCAAAAGAAGAATATTGAACTAAAGGAGTTGCTCAAGAAACTTAAGCATGAAGGAGTAGGTTGGCTAAAATTGCTGAAGGAAAAGGAAGAAGAAAAAGAAAAGCTAAAGATTGATTTGATCGATCTAACCCTAGAACAAAAGAACCATGTTAAAGATTCAAAAATACTTGAAGAAGCAAGAGAGGCAAATCTTGATTTGAAAACTCAGCTACAAGAAGCCAAGAGAATAGAAGAAGCATTAAGAGATCAATTGGAAGAAAAAGAAGTGACAAATCAGAAGCATGAGTTTGAGATTGTCAATCTCAGAAAGAAGATTGAAAAATCAAAGCATCATGAGAAGTTCAATAGTAGCCCTGTCAAGTTGGATAAATTATTGGATTGCCAAAGGTCTCCCTTTGACAAATCTGGTCTTGGGTTTAGAAACGTAGAAGACAATCTAGAAGAAGACAAGTGGTCTCCAAAGACCCTAAATGCTGGTCCATCAATGACCAAGGATGCATCCTATGTACCTGCACATGATAACAAGGATGGTGAATGTTCAAGAACACATCAAGAAGCTGACCTCATTCCTCAAAGTAAAGATTCAACTCCAAGAAGGAAACAAGGTCCATCAACGTCCAAAGCTGCTCCCCATGCACCTGCACATGACAACAAGGACTTTGGAAGTTCAAAGATGAAACAAGGAGTTAGGTCTATTCCTCAAAGCAACTTCATAAAAGAAACAACTCCAAGTCCCAGGTATGAAAGTGGCTTCAATGGTTATTGTTATTTTTGTTCTAACTTTGGTCATAAAGCTGTGGATTATAGACTCTACGGAAGAAGAAGTGGTGGAAGCCCCAATGACTCAATCAGATGCTGGACATGTTGCTGCCACATGTCACACATTGAGATGCTACACATGCAGTGGGTTTGGCCACAAAGCCCAAGAATGTGCAAGTCAAAGAAGTCAACCAAGAAGGAGTCCTTCATATACATCAGCAAGAAGATTTGAAGATCAGAAAACAAATGCCTACAATCAGGGATACGCTCAGGCATGGAGAAATGAAGCTGATCAAAGAAGTGTTGGAAGTTCCAGCAGCTCAGTCAGGTGCTGGACATGCAACAATGTTGGTCACATTGCTACATATTGTCGTATGATGAGGTGTTATAGCTGCAATGGACTTGGGCACAAAGCTCAAGATTGTTGGAGTACCCAGAAACAACACTTGAGAAGTTTCCTATACAGCTCATCAAGGAAAGCCAATACAGATGAAGGATCAAATGCTCAAAGCACAGATGCCAAGAAGCATGTATGGATGAGGAAGACCAAGCAGTTGCAGATAGGAGAGGTTGATCAGAGCAAGGAGGATGGCTGCCATATGGCAAGCCAAGTGTAAGGTCTCTCAAAGACCTTAACACACCTTGAGTTCAAGAGGCTGGAGAATGAACTCAAAGGAAAAAGGATGGTTACTCCAGGCATACAGACAGGTGTTAGTTTTTCAACATTAAGCTAGCATTATTAGGATCTTTAACTGAGAGAATAACAAGCACAACAATCAAACACAAGAGACAATGAACACAGTGTTTTTCCTCCAGGAAACCATAAAGGAGAAAACCCCGCAACTTCCTCAGAGATAGAATCAGCACCAAAACAGTAAAAGCCCCAAAACAGTAAGTGATCTCCCGACAGCAGTAATCTTCTTCTTGTCTAGCCCCAGTGTCTTCTCCTTCCTCAACTATGCGCTACACTTGAGTGTGGATGAGTTGTGTGATAAATAGAGACTCCAGTTCTCTATTTATACTAATCCCGACATGACTAAAACCCTACCAGGGCCGACCTCTACTAGGAGAGTCTAATAACCCTAGTGCCCCGGAACTGCGAGGACTTTAACCCTTAGACAATCGGAGGGTTACTCACTATGACTTGACATGACTTATTTACATTATTGATCCTCCCGATCGAAACATCGAGGCATGACAATATGACTCAATTACATTATAGATACATCCTGGAATAAACATCGGGTTACAATACATAATATACATAGATGAATACATTCCGAAGTTACAAATACATCAACACTCCCTCTTAACTAGGAAGGTATTCTTTCGACACAATTTTCAGCACTGGTCTTCTTCTCTGTATCAACTGGATCATCTCGTCATCTGCATCTCAAGTCTTCTGAGTCTTCAAGTCATCTTCGTCTTCAAGTCATCTTCATCTTCAAGTCATCAGATCTAGATCATCTCTCAATCTGGATCATCATGGGACATCATCACTGGATCTGGATCATCTCTCGATCATGAGGCATCATCATTGGATCTGGATCATCTCTCGATCTGGATCATCATCACTCGATCTGGATCACCACTGGCTATCATCACTGGATCTCGGTCATCACTCGATCTGGATCATCACTGGTGCTATCTCGTGATTCTTCTCATCACAGGAAGTTCTACAGAACCAGCCCTTTTTCATGTTGGTTGTAGGCCTATCCTCCATGTAGGTCTTCTTCAACACTTATATCTGACCTACTCGTCAGAAAGGAACAGTACTCACATCCATCCAGGCGAGAACACATCCTACCACAGTGATGGAAGACTCTCACCCAGGCCGGAACACATCCTACCACAATGATGAAAGATTTCCGCACATTCACCCAGGCCGGAACACATCCTACCACAATGATGAACGACTCTCACCCAGGCCGAAACACATCCTACCACAATGATGAAAGATTTCCACACATTCACCCAGGCCGGAACACATCCTACCACAATGATGAACGACTCTCACCCAGGCTGGAACACATCCTACCACAATGATGAAGGATTTCCACACATTCACCCAGGTCGGAACACATCCTACCACAATGATGAACGACTCTCACCCAGGCTAGAACACATCCTACCACAATGATGAAAGCTTTCTGCACTTACATTCACCCAGGCCGGAACACATCCTACCACAATGATGAAAGGGCCTGCACTTACATCCACCCAGGCGGGAACACATCCTACCACAATGATGGAAGGGCTTGCACTCATATTTGATCTTGTAGGAACCAATCCTACAGTCATATCAGAATGGCCCCCAGTCCTCCTCAACTGAGCTACCTGGTAACTGACCAGGTGCCTCTATTCTCCTAGAGAATGGCAGTTGCCCTTATATCCGACCTACTCGTCGGAATGGCCAACACTCACATCTGACATGGAAGGAACCTAATCCTTTAGCCATGACAGAATGGTTCAGCCCTTACATCTGATCAAGTGGGAACACATCCCTATGTCACATCAAAATGGCTACTCAGTCCTAGACTGAGTGTTCCTGGTACCTCACCAGGCAGCTCCATTCAAAGAATGGCAATTGCCCTTATATCTGTCCTACTCGACAAAATGGCCAGCACTCATATCTGACATGGAAAGAAGCAATCCTCTCACCATGACAGAATGGCTCAGCCCTTATATCTGACCTACTCGTCAGAATGGCTACTCATCTCAGCACTCATATCTGACATGGAAGGAACCAATCCTCTCACCATGACAAAATGGCTCAGCCCTTACATCTGACCATGGAAGGAACCAATCCTCTCACCATCTCAGAATGGCTATGGGACTCATCACTTTCCCTTGGAGGAAACCTCTATCTGGAGAACACCAAGCTTCTCCCTGAAGTACTTGAACTTCACCCTAGCCAATGGCTTTGTCAATACATCAGCTATCTGTTCCTCCGTCGCAACATACTGGAGCTTCACTGCTCCCCTCTGCACCATATCCCTGATATAGTGGTACTTGATCTCGATATGCTTCAACTTGTCATGGAACACTGGATTCTCTGACAACTTCACGCAACTCTGGTTGTCACAATGTATACAAGTAGCATCCAACTGGAGATCAAATAAATCAGACAGTAGCTTCCTGAGCCATACTGCCTCACAACTAGCTGAACAAGCTGCGACATACTCTACTTCAGCTGTACTCAGTGCCACACAGGATTGCTTCCTGCTAAACCAAGAGATCACACCTGACCCCATACTGAAGCAACACCCTGAAGTGCTCTTCCTATCGATGGCACTGCCTACCCAATCTGAATCAACATAACCCTCTAGGTTAATCTTTTGATTCGCATCGTACTTGAACCCATAATCAACTGTACCCTTCAGGTACCTCAGAATATGCTTTGCAGCAATCAAGTGAACATGTCTCGGATCTGTCAGGAACTGGCTCAAGGTGTTCACAACAAAGCAAATATCTGGTCTCGTGTTCGTCAGGTACATCAATGACCCAATCATCTGACGATACATCATAGCATCAACTGACTCTAATGAAGCATCACTCAATAGCTTCAGGTTCGATGCCATATGTGTGGCTATAGCCTTGCAGTCCATCATCCCAAACCTTTTCAGGATCTCTACTGCATACTTCCCTTGTCCAAGGAAGATTCCATCTGTACTCTGCCACACCTCCATACCTAGAAAATAATGCATCATCCCCAAGTCCTTCATTTCAAACTCAGCAGCAAGCTTTCTCTTCGTATTAGTAATCAACCCATCCGTACCTGTCACAAATAGATCATCTACATACAGTAGAAGCATCACTGGGTTGCCATCCTCAACCTTGTAGTAAAGGTTGGAATCTGCTTTACTCTTGGTAAAGCCCAAACTGGATAGAAAGCTGTCAATTCTGTTGTACCAGGTCCTGGGCGCCTGTTTCAAACCGTACAGGGCTTTCTTCAATCTGCACACATGAGACTTCCTATCATGTGTCTCAAAACCGAGTGGTTGTTCTACATACACTTCCTCTTCTACTACACCATTCAAGAAAGCAGTCTTGACATCCATCTGGTGTATCTTCCATTTCATCACTGCAGCCAAGGCAAGTACTGATCTGATGGAAGTGTATCTGGCTACAGGTGCAAAGGTTTCTTCATAGTCTATTCCTTCTTTCTGAGAGAAACCCCGAGCCACAAATCTTGCTTTATATTTTTCAATGCTACCATCTGCAGCATGCTTGATCTTGTAGATCCATTTGGAAGTTACAATTGACTTCCCTTCTGGTCTTGGGACAACATCCCAAACATCATTCTTCATGATCGATTGGTATTCTTCGATCATAGCATCCTTCCATTCTTTCCGTTCTATCGCTTCTTCGTAACTGGAAGGTTCTTTATCGATGAAATCACATAGTAAAGCTACATACCCGGAGCAGGATCTGGTCCTCTTTCTTTCTCTGTGATTCTCTTCTGGAGCCCCATATCTTTCCACACCTTGGATAAGTTCTTGTACCCAAGCAGGTTTCCTCCTATGCGGATTCTTCTCCAGAGGTGGATCTACAGGTCTTTGTGGTTCTTCAAAATCTCGATCTTCTTCTTGAGTTTCTTCATTCATGGTTGTATCATGAATTCTGGGTGCTTCTGCTTCTTCAAGTTCTTCAGCAGGTCTCTTTCTGGATTTGTTGTAAGCTGTGTCTTTATCAAATGTCACATCCCTGCTGATGTCAATCTTCTTGTATCCTGGGAAATATATTCTATAAGCCCTCGAGCTTTCAGAGTATCCCACAAATAAACCCTTCTTTCCTGAAGGATCTAATTTAGTCCTCTTCTCTTTTGGAATGTGTATGTATACAAGGCAGCCGAATATTCTGAGATGGCTGACTTCTGGTTTCTTGCCAGAGAAGACTTCTTCAGGAGTCTTGTTCTCGAGTACTCTATGTGGAGTACGGTTCTGTACATACACCGCTTTTCTGGCAGCTTCCGCCCAAAGATGCATAGGAAGATCTTGATCATGAAGCATGGCTCTTGCAGCTTCCATGATAGTTCTGTCCTTCTGTTCCGCAATCCCATTCTGTTGTGGATTATAAGGAGTGGACAACTCCCTCTTAATCCCTGATTCTTTGCATAGCTCTTTGAATTCATTCGAAGTGAATTCTCCGCCATTATCTGATCGAAAGGTCTTGATCTTCTTTTCAGTATGGTTCTCGATCAAGGCTTTGAATTCCTTGAACTTACTGAATACTTCGTCTTTGTTCTTCATGAAGTAAACCCATGTCTTCCTAGAAAAATCATCAATAAAAGAAACATAGTATGCATACCTGCTTAGTGAGTTTGATGACATAGGACTGCATACATCGGAGTGAATGATTTCTAAGATTCCTTTGGCTTTGCTTTCGCTGCTTGGAAATGTCTTCTTTGTATTCTTTCCTTTCGCACATCCTTTGCAGACACCATCATGTTTTGCTTAGAATTTTGGAAGACCTTCAACAGCTTTGCTTGCAATAGGTAGTGCTCTGTAATGCACATGTGCAAGCCTTCTATGCGAAAGTTCACTTGGCTCTACTGTATCATGGACCAAGGCTTGTTCTGGATGGCCCTTCAGCTTGTACAAACCTCCTTCTTGTTCTCCAACCACCACTGCATCATCGATAGTCTTTTCTCTTGGCCACATGATGACTTGACCATCTATGAATGCAACTCTCATTCCTTTTGCATCCAATGCTGATATGGAGAGAAGGTTCTTCTTGAGTCCTGGCACAAACAATACTTCTTTCATTGTTAGAGACTTACCAGAGTCTAGTTTATATGAAGATTCCCCACTACTTTTTATTGGATATTGGTAGTCATCTCCTAGTTTCACCTTGTGAGGTGATTCATGTTCTGACAGTCTCACAAAGGATTCCTTGAATCCAGTCATATGTTTGGAAGCTCCACTGTCTATAAGCCAATCATCACTACCATGAGTAATGTTACCTATGAGAGCGGAAATCAAAACATATTCATCCTCACTTGAAGAGTCTTCACTTTCATATCTGGATCTCTTCTTGGATGGTTCATTATC